>NW_011627679.1:378901-454976 GCF_000204515.1 Acromyrmex echinatior | reverse complement strand
AAAGTTTTAGAAAAACTCGTTATTATGTACTCGAAACAAGAATTTTTTTTTAAGAATATTATAAAATTATTAATCGAAAAAACGAACTTTTCGTAATGAGCATATCCAATTTGTTTGAATTTAATAAACTCAATTGAAATATTAAACTTATTAGAATTCAGGATGTATTTTGAATAAATTTAATGTTTCTGAAATTACAATAGATTTGCTTATATATGAACTTTTGAAATACTTGATATAAGTTATTATTTCTTGCATAGAGTAGTTATTACTTGCGTATTTTTCTGTGTGCGTGTGTGGGAAAATTATCCCTTTTGGATCTTGCATCATTTATTTGAATTTTTCATCTCCGCATGCTTTGATGAGATTCAGCGATGAATTGTTCGAATCGTTAAAAATACGTACATAGGCCTTGAATTTTATCAAAGATGATAATCGATTTAGTAATTTTAATTTTTAAAACTTTCATTTTTGTTGTTTATATTATGTAAAATTTTTATTAATAAATTTAAATTTCTAATTTTATAATATTTGAGATTCTTGAAATCAAAACATTATTGACATAAAGATTTTTTAAAATTTATATTTATTTTAGTCGAATATTTATATTTTTCATCTTAATAGAATTATTATTATTATTATTAATAATTTCATTAAGATACGAAATATATAATTTATGTTAATATTTAATTAATTTCATTAATATAATAGCTTTTCGCGACGCGTTCGTGTTTCGCGCATCAAAAGCGTAAAATCTTACGCTTATTGCCGGCAATGTTAGTCGGCAACAAAAAGGAGTATTTCTCCTTATTGTATATTTCTGGCATACGAAGTCAGAATTGGCCAGCAATGAAAGGTGAGTTCAATCTGGCCAGAAGAAAGAAGAGGATCTGTTATTGATTGGTGTATAACACCAATTTGCTTTTACTTGCGCTTGATTATCCACGCGACTTTCATTAGTTAGCCTTGTTATTTGTTATCTTTTTTTGTATTTTAAAGATGAAAAATATGTTTTGTTATTATTATGTATTGCTCATTTATTTAATATGATCGCGATTAGGTTATTCCGCTAAATTTATCGGTCGCGATAGGATATGGTTAGAAGAAACGCGGCATTAATTGTTGCGTTCAACGGAGAATTACTACATTAATTCATTAATTCAATAATAATTAGGTAGGAACACGAGTGGAGATAGGATACACGAGTAGGCACGAATAAATAAAAATACGGGAAGGTAGGAACTGTATAGGAACAATAAGTACGGATAGGTAGGGATAAACACAAAATAATAATAAATTATTATGAATAAAATTAAACTCTTAAATAAATTTCACGATCGAGTAATTAAATTTTATTTTAAAAAAGAATGATTATAATAAAACTAAAATATATAATAAATCTAACTAATAAACTAGGTGATAGGAATACATAGACATCATATTATGTACATACTTGATAATTGGAAAAGAGGGATTAAAAATTAAAAAATTAATTTTAAATTTTATTTAATTATATCAGAATCCCGTTCCAATTATCAAATATGAAGATAAATCAATTTAATTTCAAATTTTAAATTTTTTCAGCTCCTGTGTTATTAAATTTTTTCAGCTCCTTTGTTAAATTAAACTTTTTTATAAAATTCTATACAC
This sequence comes from Acromyrmex echinatior, assembly GCF_000204515.1. Next base: position 453,326 of record NW_011627679.1, on the reverse strand, counting down.
ACATTATGTAACGCGTCAACATTGTAACTAATTTTATTGTAAATAATTGTATGCATAATAGTACTATGTATGCACAATTTAAATGTAACATTTAAATGTAAACTATGTCTAGGTAAATGCCATCATATTTTTGTAATTTGCACAACGATTACTATAATAATAAATTATTGAATCGTTTATATTCATACTGAATATATCTATTCAATACAGATAGCATTTATCTTGTCGTGGTAAATGAAATTTATTGTTGCTTTATTGATGTAAATTATACGAAATCGACGAAACATATGATAACAAATATTGTTTATTGATTTAACGAGTTTGTTAAATATTTAATTTTAAAGCTTTTCTTTAATTTGGAGTTTATTTTGAATATCAAAATATCATTAGTTATTTTGAGTGATTTCTAATTAAAATCATTAATTATTTTGAGTGATTTCTAATTAAAAATTTGATGTTTAGAATCATCAATTTTTCTTTGTATTTAATTTACAAATTTATTAAATAAGTCAGTAAGGATTGGAATTTTTACTGAGGCAATAAATATTAACTTTTTTGTTTCCCTTTTGACACTTATATTTTTAACATTACAGAATTGCAAGTATATTTTAGTAATCAATTTATTATATGCAAAAAAAATCGAAATTATTTTTGTCATGCAGAGTTATTCCTTTTCGCTTTTCGTGAAGTCCATTCACAAAGTCTAGTTTGAGAGATATCTCTTTGGAGATTCTTGTACAGGATCGGTATTATAATCCCAGGCTTCCTCGTCAGTTTCTGGAAGTAGTAATTTTACCAATGAGTCAATGACAATTGTTATACATTTTAAAGTCAAGTTGCAAAATTAATTTAATGGTATATTTTGAAGCACAATTTTCGTCGCTTTTTTAATTTTGCTAAATGTTCTCCCTCTAATAACAATGTTAATAATAGACTGTCTTAATAACAATAGAATCATATGGATATATAATGATTATATGTTTAAATCCAAATTATTAAATAAATATAAATTTAAATTTTATACAAATAATTTGTCTTCGATAATTGTTCTAACAAAAATATGGTTACGAATGTATATATTTCATTTTCTAATTGTTATTTTTAAAGACATTTTTAGGTATTGGACATCCCGACAACAGAATATTATTTCCAGAATATTATTAATTGTTAACTTATATGTACATGTATACTTTTCTATGATAAAATACATGCAGATATTATGAAACCATATTTAACAAATTTTGATCTTTGTCGACGAGGTAATTTTTACCAAATACTTCATATTCTTTTAACAATATTATCCTGATTATAAGAATTTAATTAAAAATGTAGGTGTACAAAAAAATTCGAGAATAAGAGATAAGTCGAATGGGTATTCTCATATTAGCGGAATATTAATAATTAAAATTTTTGAAAAATACCGAAAAATTAGAATTATTAAATTTTATATAATAAATTTTTCAGTATAAGTGTTCTTTAAAAATTCCGTTATTATCGAGTTCGGCTTATTTTGAACAGTTGGTACTCGAGAAACTTTTGTATCCATACATAAAAAATTACAATAACGCATGTATTTTATTATTATTAAATATGTTCCTTCGTAACCACTATTCCATAAGGAAAACATTTTATCCGTTTATTTGTAATAAGCGACGATTTTTAGAGTTGTGTGGCAGAACATATTTTCAAATTGCAATATTATATTATAGATATGATAAAAATAGTAATTGTTGTTGACGTGTTATCAAAATTGTTACTATCGTAAGTGGTCTGGAAGATTCGAAATTTACATCCTCCTGTAATAAGATCCTCTGATGTTTGACTGATTGAAGAAATAACTTTTCTTTACGAATGGGTCTTGTGAATTTGAGAATCGTAGGATCGGAATATATTGAGTTCACTCTTCACTATGAAGATCGTTCTTCTTTGTATCGGATACTAACTCGCGTATCACAGAGCGGAGGGATCTTAATATGATCAATTTATTGGGATAGTTGAATGAACGCGCGATGAAAATGCTGTCGTATATATATTAATGACTCTTTATCGCCATATTAATAAGTTGTAAATTTATTAAACATTGATTTAGAAAAATTTGTGTTATCGTATGTATTTTCGACGTTTTCGTATAATCCCGTATTATGAAAATTTGTTAATTATGCTCCTATAATCATTTTTATTGTATTTTGAACAGCATTTTTAATTGTATTGTAAACAATTATTACATTGTAATATTGAATTGTATAAAGGATTATAATAAAAGATAATGTTAAAAAAATTATTGCAATATAATTAACGAAATACAATAAAATAAATGTAAAAATAAAAAATTAATTAAAAATATACTCACCTGCAAAAACCAGCTACTAAATTTATTAGTAACTCGTTTTTTTACGGATCAGTATACTTGCAAAGAAAAGAGGACCGCCGATAAAGTCGGCGGGGGTGGTGGAGGGCCTCTAAAATCTAATGGCGTTTTTCATTGACAGAATTGGTGCGCACTCAATACACATTAAAGCCGTTATATGTAAATCGATAATATGGAAACAAATTAAATTCGCAAAATTTTCAATACTTTTTATTATGCTATTTGGTAAAATACACATTAGGCATTTTCAATTGAGATATCTTGCTTTTACATTCATATTATATTAGTGTATAGAAAAGAGATATAAGAGTAAATAAAACCCAAAATTAAATTATGTCAAATTGATAGAAATGAGCCTTACACACGGTAAAGTATTACTAATAAAAATTATTAAATCTGAAAAAAACTCTTGACTCATAATTGTTATAACGTAGGAGAATACGCCCTTGGAATAGAAACTCTATTATAATAACGACAATAAATAGACGTCTAATAATTTATGTAACTTATTTCCTTGAATTTCGGTATTTGTTATTGATTCACAAAACTTATATCACCGAATACCATTTATAATATTTATATACCAAAATTGGGTATTCCTTACATATTTGATATTAGTCGAGTGTTAGAATATAAAAGTATAAAAATTTATTTTAAAATTGGGGAAAATAGTACCAATGAGAATTAAGGGAGAGTGTTCTCTGATTGGTTCCTTCATTTATTGTGCACTTCCGCAAATGTGCATATGTATATATAGAGCTTATACTTCTAGAGAAGGAATGGCCTATCCAAGCAATGAGTGGAAAGTATGAGCAAGATGTTAAAGACAGAAGATGTATTTCTGTATATATTTTTGTCCTGTTCACAATCAATAATTTTTTTTTCTTTCTGCACATATGTCAAAAGAGATTAGAAGAAAATAGAAAGATTTATTTCTGTTTTTTAGATCTTGCTCACAGCTCGATGTCCGTTTTCCCCTTTCGGTGATATAAGTTCTATGATGTACATATATGTACATATACACAATATTAGCACGGTACAATATTAGTGTGCAGCACCGTATGTTCCATCACGCTTCTACCATATCTCCTATTCACTCCAATAAACAGCGACTCTCGTCTGAATCCACTCCATTCTCCCTTGATTCTCTCTGAATAATACATATGCTATTTTCCCTAATATTTAGTATGAAATATATGTATCAAAAATCAATTTGTAAGCATACATTGTCGTGTTAAGGATTACTAATTTACGAATTTCCTTGCGCATACATTTCTACAACCATTGACAACTGCATATTGTTTGTACCTTTGTAAATCGTTATCATGAAATCCTTAAATATTTCTCCTGAGAAAAGTCAGTTGTAAATCCAACATTTCCCATAAAGTCTATACACATAGAGGTGACCCTAAACGCAGTTTCTATAAATAGGATATATATATATGTATATATATATACATATATACATATATCCTATGTAATTTACTAATTTTTAATTTTTAATTTATTTTAAACTTAAGGCTATATATATATAGGCAAGCTTTCACTATATAGCCTTGAGTTTAAAATAAATTAAAAATTAGCAAGTTAGACTATACTAGATGCAATAAAGTTGGCCATAGCCGCTTCTTCCATAACATCTTTTTTAATATCTACTAACTATAGCTGCATCGTAAATCAATAACCTGATACGTTCTAAATCAGTTATCAGTTGCTTGAGCTCTTTCATGTTGCATCTCCTGAAAATAGATATTTTTTAGATCTTAAGTATATACGGACATTTCGTTCGTGGAATAATGAGCATACTTAGAATGAGAAAATGTCCTCTTCAAATTGCTCCCTTTCCAGCATATTTGATATTGCTTCCAAACTTTCTTGCTATTCCAATCATTCAAGCACCAATATCTACTCTACCTTTATTCAGAAAATCAGCCGCATACTTGTATCCGTGTCCAAAATTGCCTAAAATCTTGCTTTCAGGTATCTAGAAAAAAATACAAGTTATAGATATATTTACACGTTATAAGAAAAAATCTGTTCTTTGTCGCAACTTGTTCTTTATATACTAAACTCTACTAAAACTTTCTGTTTCATTTTCGTTAAAAAAAATGAAATTTTAAATATAGGGGAGACCGAGCACTATGAGTCATAAAAATTCAAACTCTTAAAAGTACACTCCTAAATTTTTAAAAATTTTTGTATCATTTTTTTTTAATGATTAAAGCATAATGCATATTTTCAAATTTAATAAGTATATTTAGTAAATATATTTAGTAAATATATATTTATTAGATTTTAAGAAAAAAATAAAAATATTTTTTTAAAAAATGAGTCAAGGTGTCCCATATCCTGGATATCATAAGTCATAAAATAGTAGGGTTATTAAAAAATAATGGTGATAAAAGTTGAAAAGTATTTTCAATTAACTTACACATTCTTAGCACTATATATTAATAACATATAATTAGTCACTATATATTAATCAAATATAATCACAATTAATAACACAGGCCTACAAAAAGGTATCCTTTGCTGGGGTAGAGATCCAGCTCTTCTTATGTATTTTGAGCCGCTGAATACGATTCTGACATAAAAATAGGACTATCCAGGTTAAATATTCAATCTAGAGCGAAAAAATGATCAATTTTTTCCCATTTTGACCCATTTTTTCGCTCTAGATTGACAATTTACCCTTGATGGTCATATTCAGATTCGTTTTCAGCGATTCAAAATACATAAGAATAGCTGGATCTCCACCTCAGCACAGAGTACTTTTTTTTGTGGGCGTGTGCGTACAGGTCCACAAAAAAATACCCTGTGCTGAGGTAATATTTTTCGTTCTTTACAATTTTTCTAGTTTGATTTAGGAGGGGATTATTAGCGTTTCAGATTGATTGTATTGAAAGTTTGAAAAATCTTCAGCGTGCAGTTTTCATATCTGAATTAAGTTAATTTAATAAAAAGAATATATATGTTTTTCGAAACATCTAACTTTAAATCGTGTTGGCGTTCTCTATTGTATTTGTTGTATTCATATACACATCGTTTCTTAAGTCTTAAGTTTAAATTGATACTGCTGATACTATTATGACTGTTACTTCGTTGCTCATACTTCTTATTTAGGTGGTAATGATTAAATTCCATTGTATAATTGTATAATTGGAGTGCCATAGGTGTTTGTGTGTGTATGTGTGTGTGTGTTTGTGTTTGTGTGTGTGTGTGTGTGTGTGTGTGTGTGTGTGTGTGTGTGTGTGTGTGGATCACACATTAAATATTCATGATGAAACGGGACAATATAGAAAATATATGTATTAATCGGGCAGTTTATACTTCTAAGCAATTAATTTTAATTCAATCAGTCAAAATTTATCTTACGGATAAGTATACTGCTATTTGTATTTCCGTCCGATTACGTAGATCTAAAGCAGTATCCTGATTAGTTCATCGGCTTAAGTTTATGCTTTATGCTTATTGTTACGAAATTTTGTCTGCGGATACTGTTGATGGGATCCTATCGCCGTTCAAAAAAAATAATTGCTGACAAAAAAGTTTAATATCTAATCACATAATACATGTTAATAAAATTATTTTAATATAAAGTTACCTTTTTTACCATCATTAAACAAAGTTGTATTTCCATCCTTTAACCAATGGCCATTTAAGATTAATGGTGGACCAATATTCATCACTTCTTATTTTAAGACCATTTTAAGTAATTTCCTAAGAAGCACTATAATTTAAGTTAATAAGTTTTTAATATATATATAATTATAATAAGTTTTTTTTTTATTAGTTCATGACATATTAAGACTGTACTTAAGACGGTCTTAAATAATAAACAGATTCTCTCTCAGTTTTCTCTCTGATTATGATTATATGTATATGAAATATAACTGTATAAAATATGTAACTGCATATAATATATATAACGGCCAACTTCAAAAGTTAGTAACTTATCAGATTTATATTTAAATTAATATAAGATGTAAAATGACACATAATTTTAAATTATGTTTTGTATCACATTTTCTAATTATATTTTGTTTCGGTAAATAATTTTTAATTAGTACAGTAATGGCGAGTTATATAAAAATTACAGGTAAATGGAGCATTAGAAATAATAGTGACGATATTAGGTTATGCGTATTTTAAATTACATGGGAATACTATATGGGAATATATTTTTTAAGATTTAAAAAGTGGTCAAGCACCGATCGATTTAAATGATAAAATTGTGCGACGTACAAGATTTCCACCATTAATCTTAAATGGCCATTGGTTAAAGGATGGAAATGCAACTTTGTTTAATGACGGTAAAAAAGGTAACTTTATATTAAAATAATTTTATTAACATTGTATTATGTGATTAGATATTAAACTTTTTTGTCAGCAATTATTTTTTTGAATGGCAATAGGATCCCGTCAACAGTATCTGGTGGACCGTTTATAAATAACGTATACGAATTTCATGATGCACATTTTCATTGGGGCGAAGATGATTGTAGAGGTGCTGAACATACAATCAATGGTACTTGGTAAGAATGCTTATCAAGTAACTTTTAATAGCTTTAATTTAAGATATAAAATATATAATAATATATAACAATTAATAATTTATATAAAGATTATGTGTTTCGTGGATTTCCTCCGCGTCCAGATCCATTCTTAGAATGCCAACGTTTCGTGAACCTTGCAGTCTAAGAATGGCTCTGGACACGGAGAAAATTCTCAAAATGCATAATCTTTATATAGAAAGCGGAAGTCTCAAGAATATTATCAACAATGTAATTTATATGATACAATAATACAATTTAATTAATTTAAAAAATACAATGTACAATAATATAATTAAATAATATAATTGCATATATAACTTTATCTTCGAGTTTTTTTAGTATAACTTTTAATATATCGTTATAAACTTTATCTAAAATTAACTTAGGTATTCCATGGAATGCCATTTAGTGCATTGGAATCAAAAATACTTTACTTTCGAAGAATGTTTAAAACATCGTGATGGTCTTTGCGTGTTAACTTATTTATTCTTGGTATATTTGTTTATACATAATTATATTTTATTTTTTATTCATTATTAACAAGTTTGCTTCATAGGTTCAATCAGGATCCAGTCAATGGAACAATGTCAAATTTGAAAGAATCTCTGAAAATCTAAAATATATTCAAAATGCTGGATCAGAGACAAATATTCCAGCAAGTTAATATTTAAAGAATAGAATGATACATTTTATATAGCGTTTAAAATTTGATAATATTTTGTGATGTTTAGATTCTTTATCTTGGATGCGAATAGCAACAGATTGTCCAAGTTATTATATGTATCAAGGATCTCACAGTGGAGATTCTAATCTGGAATGCGCTACGTGGATTGTATTCCCAGTCATTATTCCTATACAATCTTGTCAAGTTAGTTGTTTGAATTATATATATCAAATATATGAACGACACAAAGATCACTTAAACATTTTTTAATAATTATATTCTATATATTTCTCTATTGATACAATTATTTGATACTTATGGAACATTGGTATTATAATAGAAAAAATATAATGATAAAACGCATATAATAAACTATATAACTAATAAAACTTCCAGCTTAATGAGTTCCGAAAATTAAAGGATAAAGATGGTGAATTTATAAAATTGAATTGGAGAAACGTTCAACCTTTACGAGGACAACAAGTATTTTTAGCTGTTTCTTAAGAAAAATTTATATATTGCTTTAAACTTAATAAACTACTACAGATCTTTAACATTTTTAATTTCTTATAACATTTTAACAGAAATCTTATCTAAAATAATTTTCCAATTTTTGCAGCATGCATAAATAAAAATAATCTCTTACATTATATAATAACAAAATATGTATACATTTCATATAAATTAATTATTAAAAATTTCGAAGTTTATTGTTATTGTTCGAAAATAGATATGTTTAGATATAATTATATTTTAAACTTTAACTCATTAAGTCTATGGAAAGAGTCAATACTGGCGCAAATTCGTTCTATTGCTTCCTCCAAAGCTTTATATATGCGAATAAAAAATATTTCTCTGTAAAGTTGTAAATTTAAACTAAAACTTTTATTTTCTTCCTGTATTAATACAGTTTCTGGTTGATCATTTAATGTTTTCCTACGTAGTTCTTGCAAACTGTTATTGGATCTTTGAGACAAAGATGTCAATTTCTGTTTAACTTCTATCGGCGTTGTAGGCTCTTCTCGTATTAGACTGTTTCTTTTCACAAGTTCACTTTCATTTTCAAATAGATTCGCAAATGCGCATAAAATATTATACACAGCGTCATACTTATTGTAATATTCAACATCGGATTCAAATAATCTTGGTCTGAGACTCTGCTTGCAAAGTTCGTTAAATCGGGCAAGCATGTCGCGTTTGTAGTTTGTATTTTTTATCTGTAAAAGGGTATCTCGGAGAGAATCCAGCGACAAGTTCCAGATCGATGTGCTTTCATCAGTTATATCAGAATATATTGTCTGTAATTGCATTACGATATTTGGATGATAATGATAACAGGAATTCATAGAGACAAATAGGTCATTTTGTGAAATTAACATCTTATAAGGGGGCTCTGGTAGCTCATTATACTCCATTCTATCTAAGATTTCCTGAATAATCGAACGTATTGTTGAGTCTCGAATGCAGCGATTCAGATATTCGTCGATCATTTGATGATCGATCAAGTTTATATTTTGAGTATCGGTTGTGTAGCCCCAGAATCGAAACATAAACGTCGAGGAACTTAATTTTGGATCCGTGATGAATCGCCAATATTCGATGAAAACTCCGCACGTTTTGGATCGATACCATACCTTGATCTTTACGATCTGCCCTGGAAGTATGAGCCCTTTCGTTTTGTTGAAGAAGAATTGACTGTCGTGCTTCTCGAAGAACATGCCATACGTTTGTAAGGGCGAGTATCGCCAATGATATTCTATAACGTGGGTTCCTTTATTTTCTAAGATGATCTCTTTTTCGATTTGTTCGTTGATCTTACTCGTAAAAGTCAGAGACCAAATAATAGGATCAGTGTCCACTGACTTCGTTCTGAAGAGAGATTTCTGCCAGACAAATTCTCGATCTTGAATCTTTAGAATCACTTCCTGATCAGCGTCTTCGTGAGGCACTTCTTCAGATTCTGTAATAGTTATCGGCGGAATTCGTAGTAGCGATAGTTTCTTTTTTTTATAGGTGATTGCATGTCCTTGAATAGCCAATGTTGCCATTTCCGACTCCTTAGGCATCAACGATGCGATTTTTTCATCAAGTTCGAGTTTACGCGTCTTTAGATATTCGCTGCGTTTCCAAAATTTCTCCTTTTTTTGAGTGGCGAGATCACGTTCCTTTGCTATTAGGTCCGGTATTCCAACATGCATTAAATCCGAAGGAAAAGTCAGATCCTTTTTGCTAAGAGTCAAGGATACTTTCGGTAGACAAGCACGATCTGGCAAGAATTCGGGCGTTTTCCAAAATTCCGGTCTACCACGATACTTATCATCAATCATGGGTATAGCCTGTTCCATCAGGTTTTTCATTTCAACGAAAGAGCGAAACTTTTCCGAGGAATTTTGTATCTGTTCGTCCTGCGAACGACCGGTAACAAATTCGATATAACGATTTTGCTTCTTGTGGTCGGCGAGCCATTTCTTCCAATTTATGAAGCTGTGATCTTCCGAAAATGATGTATCTCCAGAGAGAAGGTTATCTCTAGTTGTTACAAGTGGTTGACGAGTCTTTTTCCAAGTTCGAGGCTTATCAGGTTTACCGATTTTTCGCGCAAAGTCCATTTTCAAAGAATTAAAAAATTATTTTATACTTTGTCTACCTTTTATATTCAACGTCTTAGTCCTCTTGAATAAGAATCTAAATTTATTTTATGTATAAATCCGTTATTTTTAATTATAGTTGCACAATTACATGCTTCTTCCTTTTTCTTTATAAATGAAGGAAATATTACCTTTTTTTTCGTGATGCTAATTAATTATCTCAATGTCATATATCGATTTATTGTGACAGTTACGTTAAATAGGTTAAATATGTAAGGTTATTAATAGGAAATTATCAAAAAAAGTTTTAAAAATTTATCAAAGTAATTTAATTAAATTTAATTAAATTTATATTTTAATATTTAAATTTAATTTAATTGAAAGTTTTAATATAGAAAGGCTTGTTTTAATTTTAAAAAGATTTCTTTTCTAATTTCAGTAGGTGAGAGGTACATGCCACGCGCACACACACAACACACACACACACACACACACACACACACACACACACACACACACACACACATGTAAATAAATAGTTTTAATATTATTAATTTATGCCAGTAATCTATTAAAAAATGAATGATATAAGAAAATAAATAGCACAAATTTGGGATCTCTCTTAAAAAATACATTTTTATTTTAAATATGGAAAATGCTCTATTATCGATGACGCTCAGTATCGAAATAATATTTGAAATGAAGTTCAGACGAAGCAAAATTAATGAAATGTTAAAATGGAGCATTTACATTTAAATTTATAAGTAATGTATATCATATGATATATCAGCATGAATTCTTCGACAGGTGGGATATATATATTAAAGTTGTATTTTTTATATGCATAAAATATTTTTACTATTAAATGTCACTTTTTTATAATTATATATATATATATGTAATATAAATTTTATAATTTTATATATATATATATATATATATAAAATTATTAAAAAATACATAGATTCTCATGAAGACAACAAAGAAACGGTTAGATTTATACAGTACTTGGCTCATACCGATGGCAAGCTAAGATCACCAATCGATTTGAATATCAGTTATATGAAAGTCGTGAATCTAAATCCTATACAGTGGGTCAATTATAATGTCACACCAAAAAAATTAAAACTTAGCAACACTGGATATACTGGTAAAAAATCGTATCCAAGAGTCATATCCAACGTGTTTACTGTAGTAGAATAATTGCATTTATTATTTATAGTCATGCTTAGTGCAACATGGCGTGAAGAAGAGCCATATTTATATGGTGGCCCTTTCGTCAGCCGTTATGTCTTTTCACAGCTTCATTTTCATTGGGGTAAAACTGACATGGACGGTAGTGAACACTATGTTGACGGTGGAAGGTTTTATATTTTTATTGTCTACTTTTTTATAAATTTTATTAGGTGTTGGAATTAATTCGTAGCGTTTTACAAGTGATGGGAAGTACTTTCATTAATGTATTTTTTAATGCTCATGTGAAATAAATAACATTCTTTCATTAAAAAACGCTACGAATTAATTCCAACACCTAATATTTATCTATTTTTTTTTAAATTTAAACGCACTTTTTCTAAAGTATGCCAATGGAACTGCATGCAGTGCATTATAAGAGTGATTACGGAACTCAAATAGCTGCTCTTCATCACCATGATGGTGTCACTATATTAGTATACTTATTCCAGGTATTTTATTTTAAATAAATTATAATTCTATTAAGTAATAGTTTTATATTAGAGTATTCTTGGTGCACAATTTTTTAATACATTTAAATGTGATTTTAACATTCGAGTAGAAATATGTCTTTAAATGTTAAGAAAATAATAGATATATTTTAGAAATAACATTATATACAGCTGCAGGCAGCCCCTAATCCACTTCTGGATGATATCATAAACACATTACCTTTTATCCAAGCAGCTAATTCTTCCATCCGTTTAATACCTTTTCCTATAATAAATATTATGCCATGCTTTCAACGTGATTATTTTGTTTACTGGGGTTCCGTAACCTTGACAAATATCAGAAATAGTGTACTTTGGTTAATAAGTAGAGAACCATTAGGAATATCCATTGATCAAGTAATTTATGTTGAAATAAGAATTATCAATAAACAACAACTTAAGAAATGATTAAATAAAATAATATTGTCATGTAGTTAATTTTTTATCTCATAATAGTCTCGTTTTTATTTTTTAAGATTGCAGAGTTTCGAACATTATGTGATGAACATAAAATACCAATTTTAACAAATCGTCAGCCATTACAGGACAGAGGTAATAGAAACGTTTTCCATGTATGCCCTAGTGGATCTAGATATGCAACGCTTCTACCAATTTCACGTGATGGCGATGATAAATATATTCGCGATATCAATAAGTGATAAATGATATAATTTCTATTATTTATTACGATAATAAAACAATTCATAAATATTTCTCAATCATATTGTTTATGAATCTCTCTAATCATGGAGTTGTTTAATTTATAATTTTATTTTGAATTTTTTAATCGCGTTTATTTCTTTTTTCTGCGACGCCTCTTAATCCTTTCACTCTCGAGATCGCATTCCGGATAGAAAGAGGCGCAATCGATTCCACCCAAGCCCAGAACGGATGCTTTCACAGAATCCAACATTGCCGACCATGGAGTTCTGTACAGCATTCTGCCCGATAACCAACTCATGCCCAAGCTGAAAAAGAGGGTGTCAATATTATCGATTTTGGGATATAATTACAATTATTTGATTTATGATTAATGATATTACGTCGACTGATTCATGAGACGATAAAAGTTTGTATTTCTTTGTTGTATCACTTTATTAAGGTATTTATATAATTGTTGAAATCTGTTACCTCCAAACGGGAATCCAAATTCTGCGATCATCTTTAGTTTCTTTGGAGTATTGATTATCTTCACATAGTATCCTGCGCAAACAATTACCAGAATCTGCTTCGGCAACCATTGCCGCTTCGATAGACCTTAAAACGCGATAGGATAACTCGTTCAAGTCCTCGTTGCTAATGGGAGACGAAGAAAGAGAAATCGTGGCTCTCTTCTTTCGCCTACTGCCGTTATTATTATCCTAAAATGTAACATTTTCAAACTTCTTCATCAAAGTTATATGTATGGCTCTTCTTTTGTATTAAATATTTTATTCTTGTTCTTATTCTTAAAAAAATATTTTAGAAAATAAGAACGTATTTTTTAAATATAAATTTTTAAACATAATTTTTTAAATAAATAAATAAATTTTTAAATATAATTTTTTTAATACCGCAGCATTACATATAAGTTGAATAATGAATAATCCGAATGATAAGAATGCAAGCGCGGTGAGTGCAATTTCGAAGAATTCCTTGAGTGAGAGTTCACTGCTTTTCCCTTTGGAATAAGAGGGTTTATGATCTTCATGGTCTTGATCTTGATGATGCGGCGCATAATAGTATTCTTCGTGAGCAGACGGGAAGAAGTCAACATGATGTCCATAGTGATCGCCGTGATGATGGCCAAACAAAGATCCGTAATGGAAAGAATGACGTCCCGTTGATGATGATAGCATGTCATCTATTCGTAAGATATGTAAATATCACATCTCACCAAGTCTTTCATAATGCATTATGTTCTCTGTAATTGTTTTTTACAATTTACCTTCGTGAGGCGGATCATAAATGCCCACTTTTCCATTTGATTCTGGCAGAGGAGCTTGCATCGCGTATCCCGTCACCTCACCATCGAATTCCTCAATATCGTCGTGCTGAACATCTTGCTTCTTTATTATTTTTTTATGAGGTGCATAGTGTCGATATATATCGTTTAGCGTCGTCGTTCTGTTGTATTGTCATAGATACGTTAAAAATTAAAGATTTTTTTTTATCTTATATCATTCCCTCCCTCTTTTTTAGTACATTACAGTAAAATTATAAACATTATTTCAGAACTAGAATATATCTCTTAAATATGTTCTCTTCAAATATTTTTAATTAAATTTTAAGAAAAAAGTTTAATGAAATATTTATTTTGAAAAAAATATTTTATGTTAAAAATTAAAAATAAATTGTTAAAGAAAAATATAAAGTTAAGTTTTAATACAAAAATTCAGTAGAAAAGTAATTTTGTACAGTAACATAAAATCTATCAGAGTTACAAATAAATGTCATTAGTTATACAAACATAATTTCAATTATAAATGATTTTAAAGTTTTTGCGTGTTTACCGTTGCAGCCAGTTTTTATATTTCATGCTTCCTTCATCCGCCAAAAGTTTATCGTGTACCGTAACATTGTCGTCGCTTAAGAAGTTGTGATTTGAATTGGTTGACAAAGATTCGGGATGTCGCTTTACTCTAGGAGTGCTCACTTCTTTAAAAATTTCTTCCGCTATGTAGCCGTGACAAAGATATTCGTTCATTCTTTTTCTATAATTTAATATATTGACTAATTTAATCTCAACGTTGTACATCTAAATTTTCAGATTAATTCGTTACTACTTATGAGCTTTCTGCAATAAATCATTACCTAAGCTTTAAGTCTTAAGCCATAAGAAATTGATCAATTACAGTCGAATGTGAGAGGAATAATCAATTATAATTAAATCAATTTGTTATGACTAAAGGGAATCCTAAAACTGTCTGTATTATCGATTAAACCATATAATTTTGTATAACAATTACTTTTTCCCTCTTTTACAGATTCAAAAATCCTTTTTCAAAAGCGTATTTAGATTCCCACCAAGATGCTCCCTGGTGTTATGTCATTCTTGTTTAATGTTTGATAAACAATAAAGCTAGAGTAATACTTGGGTGACACTCGGGTGGGAATCCGAATATAGTCTATGATTAAAGTACATGCATTAATACGCATCTGTGAAGTGGAGTTTATGCCAAGAACGACAAAAAATTTTGAAATTGAGATCTTTTTTGCCATTTCTTAGTCCAATAGTGCTTTGGAGCTGTCACGTCGTGCTTTATATAAAACCTGTGCAGTTTGTATTTACGAAATAGTAGTCCAGACTAATAGTTTGCACAAAGAAACAACGTGGAGTTCTTAGAATTGGACTTACTCTAATTAAAACATCTAAGTTTCTTAAACGTTATTTCAAAACTAGAATATATCTCTTAAATATGTCCTCTTCGAATATTTTAAATTAAATTTTAAGAAAAAAATTTAATGAAATATTTATTTTGAAAAAAATATTTTATGTTAAAAATTAAAAATAAGTCTAATTGAAACGTTATTGTTATACGAAAATTTATGTGTATGTATATATGAGATATTGATGCAGTAGTATGTAATGATGTATCAATGACATTTAAATCGTCTGTGTGTAAGTCCTACTTACACTATGACTAATCGATTTTAGGATCCCTTTAAAGACTTAAGAATGGGTTTTCTATAATAAGCCATTAGATAATGACGTTACCTATGGTATTCCATCTCGTTTAAGGCTCTGTCAAAAGTTCCATCCATAGTTTCGTTTATCATTGTTTTAGGAACATTGTTTTTGTACTGATCACTAAATAAAAACGATCCAGGTAAAAGATCTACGGAAAGTATGTCGTTTTGATCGATGCAAAACTCGTTGCCGTCGTAGTAACATTCTTGCGCCGATACCGTATAAATTATGAAAAAGATTTTCAAAGTATATATTATTTTGTAAGCTCGTAATAAACGTTTTTCAACGCGTTCTGGAAAATTTTCTAGTGCCATTCTCGTTGTGCCACGAGACTGTCACTGAAACGCAGAGACGACTGTGACTGAAGAGAAGACGACACGCTCTTGTAATAATCTTGTCTGCTAGAAATAATTGCTTGAACCGTAACGCTGCCTAGGTTGCGTTATAACAGTTTTAAATACACTGAAAAAGAGTAGTGAATTCTCTCTTTTATCTGAATATATACAATATTAATAATTTTTCAAAACGACGATATTTAATAAGGTCAAGAAAAAGGAAGTTTTTAATAATAAATAACTATTTATAATTATTATTACTACTATAATACTATTTATAATAATTATACGTATATATAAAATATTAAGATTGAATATATTTAAAATTTTAAATATTACAGATTTATATATTGTAATAATAAATTAACATTATATCTTTAAATTATATATACTTATTATATATTACTCTCTCTACTATAACTTATTATATATTACTCTCTCTCTCTATATATATATATATATACTTATGTGAAAAGAAATATTTAATCACATATTTAACACAATTAAATCGATCATTTGCTTCAACAATTGTGACAACAATTGTCATTTTTTAGTTATGTTACTGTAAGAAAAGAGAGTGCAAACACAGAAAAAGAAAGAACATATATTTTAATAGAACCTTTATTTTTCTATAATTAGTTATCAAAATTGCATTTTAAAATTATTATTATAAAATCTTAATAATTCAAATATACAGAATGTCCGGTAAGTTTTGACAAAGCGTTCGTATGTAGATTGAGCGGACTAAATTAAGTCGAAAAGTCTTCTACCATTTTGTAATTTTCGTAATAATGAACGAGATATTCATTTCTAAAGATTGACGAATAAGTGGAGTAAAATCAACGAATAAACAGCTTTAAGATTTCTTTCAGAGTTTGTTATGAAATATTTTAAAGATGTTTTTTAGAGAACTTTTGAAGATATCTTAAAATTATTTTATGCGTCAATTTTAGATATTCTGATCATTATAGGTAACTAAAAAAAAAAAAATTGCGAAAATTGTAAAGTGATAGAGGATTTTTTGATTCAGTTTGGTCCGCTTTATTTATACACGAGCGCTTTATCAAAACTTATCGGACACCTTGTATATTTGAATCATTAAAATTTTATAATAATATTCAAATTTATTTTCTGAAAAACTTTTGAATTGTGTCGCTGTTGTAACAAATAAGCGACATTATCAGAAAAATATATTATTAAAATTTTTTTTATTTCGAATTGTTATTAGAAAAGTTATAAAGCTGTAAAATAAAATGATACCACGCCGATATCAAGAGATCGGAAGCCAAAACACCCGCATATCTGCAAAAAGCGGGTTGTACATTTGTTTAGATTCATGACTAATCCCCTTGATTGGTGACAGCACCCACCGATTTAATTCGTAATCCGACACTCATGATTAAATACGTTTATTAAAAACCACTTACAACGCTCTTATGAATGTTTCAAGAGCGGAGGGTCTGTCGAGATGTCTGCCCGGTTCGAGGTGGTAAGACAGGGTAATGGGGCCTTTGTTCCCCTGGGAACGCGCTCACCTGTCTAATATCTCGCGAGAGTGGCTATATCTGTACACACACCAAAAGCGGCCAGTTATACTCCAAGCTTACTGAAAATTAATCGCGCAGTTTCGAAAGAATCCTCGCGTCTCTCGCGTCTCATCCTATCATTTGAAATAAACGTTTTTCATGCGATTATTAATGGTGTCGTAGTCGCAAAACTACCGATGTATCAGACAAAAATATACGTAAAATTATATCTAGCTTTATTTTTATTTATTTATTGTTTATAAATATAATATTTCAAATTTTGCCCAAAAATTATAATTAAAACTTGTAACACAATGTAGAGGAAGAAAGTCGAGAAAGTAGATTTTTAGCAAATATAGATTGAAATATTAAAATATTTATAATGTCTTAATCTTTCTTTTCTTTAAGTTCAATGCTTTTAAAATACACAATGCATGCTACAAAGTGTTTTTAACGGGACACGAAGGAAGCGATTCTTTAATTGTCAGCAGTCGAAGTTCGCACTTCCCCTTTTGCGTGAACGCAACCTGCGGTTTGTGCACGCGTGAGCACACCCTCCTTTTCTCAGGTGTTTGATTGATCGTTTCAATTACGTGGCGCAGCGTGCATCAAACGTGGGAGTAAACTTCACAGCGAGCAAATGGATCGTTTATTCGAAACATTTACGGATGAACGCCACTGTGGATGGCATATGAAGCAAATAAATCGCAAATAATCGCGCTTTATCCAAACACATGCTGATGCTTCGAATGTGTCAGATGAGAGCTATTCATGTTAATCGGATCGTGATTTCAAACGAAATACAAGTCATTTTTATTTTTAATAAAAATACGCGCGTCCTCGTTAATTTTAAATTTAAATTTACTGTTTAAATAATTTTTAGAAAAAAGTACGTAACTATTGTATTATGGAAGATTTGGAAAGAATGCTTAAATGTTAGTTTCTAGGAAGTAATGTCCACGGTCATAAATTAACGTGTGCGTTGACCATGTCGTTACTTCCTCTCTTCGCACCTAAGACGCACCTTAAGCGCATTTCACTTCATGTATTTAAGATTCAATATTTGTCGCGGTCGCAAGTACGTGTAAAATGTTCAACCCCGTGTATAATCAGCTTACGAAAAAGCGTGTACAAGTGAATGTAAATTCACGTCTAAGTAGAAATAACCAGCTCATCAGACACAACAATAAGAGATTTCAGCGATTCAATGATAATATCGAAATAATGTTTAAAAAAAGTTCAAACCAATTGTCTCCTTTTTGCTACATTATCTTATTCTAATATTTTACAGAAAATTCTACGTAAATTTTAAAGATGCATCGCTCATTTCAAATCAAATCTCGTATTCTTTCATACAAAAAACAATTCTTCCAAATAGTACAGCCAACTCTCAGTTAGTAGATTAACATTAATATAAACTATAATATTATTTATATTATGAGATCAAAACTTTTTTTCAATATAATAGTTATGTTATCCAAATCTAAGTGGGAGTATTGAAAGGTTAATAATGACTGCGTTTTTAGAACACGACACTGCGTGCTGAGGTGTCTAATGTATATGAAAAGAATGATATACGCTCTTCTACAAAGACGAAATAACTCAGACGTGGATCGGGGAGAGGATCGATGACGGCGCGCGGTAGAAAGGGCTCACAATCGCCATTGGTCCTTTTAGCCACGGAAGCGTGGAGCCGAGTGGATTTACGGCGTGCAAGGATGAACATTGAGATTGGCACGGGTAGCCCGGAGACTAATGGACGCGCCATTCGCGAAAATGGCCGCCACATCGTGCCCGTAAACAGAAATAGCACGATATGGTTCGGTAAGGACTATCATCAACGGTGAAAGTTGATATCTGGAACTGCGACGCAAGCTATATTGTTTGTATTTCTATTTCGGAACTTCAAAAGTACTTTTTTTTTAGAATTAATATTCATTCCAAATTATTGTCGAAAGATTTGTCTTCTTTTAAAAATTATGTTATAAATCTTTCAAATATGAATATATTGTTGTCAAATTAATTGAGATTTTTGCGCAAGCAAAAATTTGGATATTATAACGCTGACTTGTTGAATATCGCTACTCGATAAATTGTAAAGTTTATTCACGAAATACAACTGTCAAGATATAATAAAGAAATATAACATTTCTGAAGTACAGTGAGAACCACTGTGCTTAGTTCGCTAAACGCGTGAAGAAGTGTTTTGCGGTACTTTTTCATGATGTTCTTCACGTGGCAGAAGCGTTTATCCATTGCTAAAGCGCGAACGGGAAAGAGAGAAGCGACCATCGTTTTACCGGCATAAAGTTTCGAGATAGAGGGGTCAAAGAAGGCGGTTGCTGCGCGAGCATCCTGCGCATTTGGGACCAATCGGAGATCCACCTTTTGATCCCAGATGAGCCCTTTTTCGCTGTGGCAAAATTCGCTAGTGCGCAAGCCGAATCGTCGAGCTCAAGCACTTTTTTTGGAAAGAACCATAAAACGCGTGAATGCCTCGATAAAATAGGAGTATAGGAGATCCATCGTATGAATTTATAAAATTATCCTGTACCGATCGTATCGATAGAAAACACGATGTCTTAATAGAAACAGTAATGAAACAGAAATGAAACAGAAATGAAACAGAAATGAGATTGATTAAAGAAGTAACAGACTTTTTTTTATAATATATCGTATATATGTGTAAATAAAAAATATATATTTAATGTATTTTTTAAGTTTTAAGACAATATACAATGGCCAGTATTCATACTTAATTTTTATATGCAAGACTGTAATTGGCTATGTATAATAATTGACTTATGACATCTTAAGAAGTATTTTAATTAAGATATTATTTAGGATAATCTTAAAATAAAAACCGATTAATGTAATTTATATCTACATAAATATTTTATTTGTCTATGGATTTGTGGGAATTTAAAACTTAAAAAATGTAAGCTTTCGATTTTACATGTATAATTTTAATGAAGACCATAAATAATCACATCAGACAATTGATATTAAAATTTAAATCCCGCAAATATAATTCGTGTATTTAATTCTTAATATATTGATACATATTTGTTAATAAAGATACCATTATATATTAAGTCGTATTTATAATGAATTTCACGGATCACTCAGTTGCATAAAAAGAAAGGCAAAATATTTCATAAATGATGTGATTAGAAAGCTATCAGTTCTAAAATAGGAAATCTGCTATAAACCGCCGCGATCCTGCGATCCCTACTCCGATCAGAAAGATATCGGATAAGTGGGGGTTTTCCGAGGTGCGAGATATTCTTCCAACCTCACGGGATGACCTTCCTGTGGGAAGTTGGTGGGGATGTTGGGAGATCCTTCTCTGGACCATAGACACGTGCCACTTGTCATACTTTCGGAAGTACTTGCTTTCGGACGGTTCGAAGGGAGATTAGTACGAGATTAGGTGTGATCGATCAAAGAAGAAACGTGTGTTAAACGCTTACAGCTGACTCTCATAGATATTTTTTGCTGTACAAAATATTTCATCAATTAAAAAATCATTGGATTGCAATACGCGACGATAAATAATGATACAGCAGACTGTAATTGAGTCAAAAACCTGTCTAAATAATTTATATTAATAACTGTGAAATTCAAAGAAGAAAGAAACGTGAAAAAATCATTGGATTACTTCGTTATTAAATGTAAAGTGCGTGAATTTAAATTATTGGAACGCATGCCGTCGTCCGAGTGAAATCAAAATCGTCTATTGTAATAGAGCTCGATGATTTTTCACAAGATGGAACTCTATCAAAACCGCGAGAAAATGAACGATGCCGTTTATGATCTTCGCCGGACACGATCACTTCCGAGTGAGAGCGAAGCTTTTTCAAACAACATCGAGAGAGGCTGCATATCACCGACTGTCAATCGAGAGTCTATCGAGTATGCATCCGATTCCAGCTGCGAGGGTTATAGGGAATTTCAGAAACAACAGATCGAAAGAAGAAATTCATCCCCAATTGCAGCGTCCAGTGCTTTCACTATCGACAATATTCTCGGGAGAAATGAGAAAAGAGAAATTTCGAGAATAAATAATTCCGGTGATAAAGAGGAAGATCAAGATGATACGGATGACAGGATAGAGGGACACTTTGTCAAGCCAACAGCAATACCAGCTACACGTTCTGGTATGTAAAACATGTTCAGAAAATTAGATTATTATACAAAAAAATTTTTGTATAAAAAAATAAAATTTTGTATAAAGAATTAAAATAATTTTAATATTAACGAAGAATATTCGATACTTTTAAAGTTCTATCTAAAGTTTTAATTTAGAAGAATATAATAAAACATACCATAAAATAAATTCCCACAAATCCATAGACAAATAAAATATTTATGTAGATATAAATTACATTAATCGGTTTTTATTTTAAGATTATCCTAAATAATATCTTAATTAAAATACTTCTTAAGATGTCATAAGTCAATTATTATACATAGCCAATTACAGTCTTGCATATAAAAATTAAGTATGAATACTGGCCATTGTATATTGTCTTAAAATGTTGACAATAAAGAATTCTTTAAGATATACACGGAAGCTTTTCAAATATTTATAAGAAAAGATTGTACGATTTAATAAATACAATGCAATATAATTTAATAGATATAGAAGGGAGTTTGTATACTCATGCGGGATTGCCGTACTCCGAAGGTGCACTATCTGATCCCTCGGCATATTCTGCAACATCACTCGCATCAGCTTCATTACTATATAGTAGCTGGTTTGCTCAAACAAAGCCTGGGCAGCTGTTTGGTTTACAAGGTAAGATCAGACTATTAGAGCCTAATTTAGTTTCTATCAAAGTATATCGAATCTATTCGTCATAATCTTGTCTGAAAATAGACAGTTTTTCTTTAAATAGAATTTATCTCTCGAAAAATTCAATGCATTAGAAATAAAATCTATTATATCAAATCTGCCTGATTTTGAAAGTATTCAATGCTATCAATTAATTACAAAAATATACAATAAGTATGATGGAAAAATCTTCGCGATGCTAGAAAGCTTCTTCGTGTCTGAGGCACTAACGCTTTCGGAGAATCGCGACGACAAAGGACTCTAATTATTATCCACTCGTAATAACTTACCACCGTAATTCTATTTCCGCGCACAATACCGAGAGAGGTGTGAGATGGGTACCCTCTTTCTCGGCCTCAACGAATATTGGATATTATACGAGGCGCCTGCGATAACAGCTTTTCGACACGCGAGGCACACATCAGTGGCCCAGTTGTTGAATTTCCTTGTTTTTGACATGCTACTAGCGAAATATTAATATTTAACCGCGTAAAAATCGCACATTAATCAAATTTTATGGTATTGTATTTTTTCTAGCACTCAACTCTACGTAAAATTCAGAATTTTATCATTCTATTGAAAATTTCTATCACTCTTTTAAATTCTGATTTATTTAATATAAGTAATATAATTATATAATATTATAGATTTGCCACACAACTTTGTTAAATCTATAATAATCTATATAAAGCTGTAGAAAAATTGCCATTTTATATGTAGGAAAAGAATTTTGTTGAAACAAAAATTTAACTAGATCGATCTGAAAATAATTATGTGAAACTCAAACATGACAAACAATGCTGCAAAAAGTTTTGACATTTTAACAACTACTTTGAGCATCCTATATAATTATTTTAATAGTCTAACAAAATTATTTTTGGATCTGTACCTAACTATATTTTTAGATATTTCAGCAAAATTCTTTGCGTGCGGCAATTGTTAGTTAAAATCCCGAATATTTCATGATTCTGCGATAAGATTAAAATCCGCTATAGTGTTGTTTCTCCCTTTTCGGCTACTATCCGCCATACTGTTAGAAGCCCATTTATCAGCACCGTTGGTCTAACTATCTTCCACGAAGGTGTTAAATGTCTCTGTACACTCGTAAATCTTGGTCCCGCCGGTTCTTCTTCTTCGTCACCGTGCGTATTCTTCTTTCCGGTCATCAGCAGTCTTTCATTTCTGAGAACGAGATCATCTCATCGATTGTGTTTATTATATTTATAATCAAACTTACTGTCCCGCATAGTTTAATATAGATCACGCAATAAAATAACATTCAATTTTTTAGGAATTAAATTCAACTAAATTTCTCGTATTTAATAAACGTATCACGTGTTTAATAGACGTGTTTTCTGCTGCTGGAAAAATGTTAGATAAACAGATATTATAGCTGTTATAAAAAAACAAAGCATTTCTTGAACATTATTTGCAAGGTATACATTACACTGCAAGTTTCCTATTAAACATAAGGAATTACGTGTATTGAAACATTTAAAATCTCTAAAACCTGCTGCAAGTTTCGAATTTGCATAATAGTTAACACAACGTTATAAATTAAGTGAGTCGGTATACTTTAGATAGTTAGATCTTTTTTGAATTGAAAAAGAACACTGAAGTGTAACTTAAGGTTAAAAAACAGTGAGATGTTTTTAAAATGTGCAAATGAAGTCCGATTTTTTTCGCTTAAAATACAATTTATCTAAAATTATCTGAGGTAAATTTTTTTATATAAATTTAGTATAAATATGCTAACTGTTCTCCGTAAGATAAAAACTGTTCTCCGTAATAAAACTTAACTGTTAACTTAATTTCCCTGTAGTTGTAGAAACGTTGGAAAGGTAAAAATGTAAAGGTCTTGTACAAATACGCGACATCTATTTGTTGACTTGTCGTATAAGGGCTGTTCGGCTAACTGGTGATTAAACACAAGAAGGGAGCAAAAAGAAATTCCTATTTCTATGTAAAAACATCGCAATCTTGGCTTGGGTATCCCGTTTCTCGCATACTTTATCACGCATTTATGCTATTTTCAGAATTTGAACAGATTGTTAATGAGAAAAAAATTATTCTGTTATAAACAATTTGTAAACCATTTTAACATTCTCATATTTACGATGCAGTGTTTCTAAATTAATTATATTCTTTCTTATACGTTTGTAAGTATATAAATTATAAGAATATTATAGAAATAAAAAAAATTATGAAATTATAGGAGTCAAAAATTCAATCAAAAATTATTCTAAAATAATATAATGTAAATAATTGTGGATTCTCTCTTTTGTTTTAATGATATTTAGCAGATTAAATAATATTCTTGTAATATAATTTTAAATTTGAAAATAAAGTAGAAAAGAATTGTATATTTGCTTAGTTCAGATACAATAATACCAGAATAGTTGTTATTTTAAAATGCTGCATCGAGCTTTAATATTTATTTCTAGCACAAATTATTCGTGGATATTTGCCAACGTGGTTAACAATCATCCTATTATTTTAGTACAACTAATTACGTTATAATGTCTTGTATATGCTTTTCAAAGGAAATGTGTAGTACTTCTTTGCACTACGATGATAATCGCATCCAAACGTTCTCCGTCATAAACTGTTTGCACAACTTGTTACTACTTCGCCTCGATGATATTGACTGTAGGATGTCACACATTCTGCAAACAGTCCTATACGTCTCAGAGATGTTCGGTGATCCTAGACGGATGGTGCCTCGAAATCCTGAAGTGATAATTGAGCACGAGCTGGCGGAGTTAGTCGTGCAATTAAGACGCGCGATTAGAATATTAAATTTTGATTATCGCAACAATAAATCTCCGAAAATGTCAGAAACTGTCAAAGGACTTAAGAGACTTTCATGTAATTAGCAATGACTAAAATCGATCGATTCCGCGATTACGTAGAACATAAATTGACAATAACTTTACATCAATTATAATTTTCATTCAAACAATATAAATCCCGGGAAAAAATATTATATATATATGGACATATTTTATATATAATTGTATATAAATATGTCAATTGCTTACATAATTATATAATATATATAATTACATATATTTTTATATAATTATATACAATTATACATGAAACATTTTTTTCCGGAAATATGTAATATGATTTCAATAGTTACATTGTTGAGTAAAAAATTATATATTGATGTTGTATTATTTAGCTTATGTTCTGCGAGGCGATATTGGTTTAATTTATATCGTGCGTATTTAATTTATACGAGTACTATATAACTAGTAACTTTTTATTGAATTATCTTAATTTCGGCGATACGTAAACTTATACGTGATATGAATATTTAGTTAATTATTTTGATGCATATTGTATTAATTTAATATATTCTTTAAATACATTGTTGAAATTGAGAGAATTTAATAGAGAGTTATTAATTAATATGCGTATAAAACGCTCGGTGTAAAAGGGGTCATTCAGTAATTGCTAGTACGATGAGATAAGGACTGATTATTTTTATAGCACCTAAACCGAGTGGTAGAAGATCGAGAAAACCAGGTATCGATCGGAAACCACGTCAAGCTTACAGTGCAAAACAGCTGGAGAGACTTGAAGCGGAGTTTAAGGTATGATTTGCGGTTTCCCTAATTCCTATTGTTCATGCGACTAATTCATTTGACGACATTTCTTTCCATACATTTTTGGTCCGTAGATTGACAAATATCTCAGCGTGAGCAAGCGAATGGAGTTGTCCAAGTGTTTGAATCTCACCGAGGTGCAGATCAAGACGTGGTTCCAGAATCGCCGCACGAAGTGGAAGAAGCAGCTCACGTCCAGGTTGAAGATCGCGCAAAGGCAAGGACTGTTTCCACCGACGTATTTCCCGACCACTCAGTATCCTCTTCTTCCATACTATGCGGCGCCTTTGATGTTTGGCACCCCTTTGTCGGACGACGCGAATTCTAGCTTGCCGACCCGATCCGCTGTATCGTCTTCGGATACGGTCTGACGTAATACAGACTCGAACTACTTGGTCGATCGTCGGCCGGACGATTGCGAAGTGCAATAAGACCTTCCGTTGGCTACTGCAAAGTTCTCGGTATTGTTCTTCCTTTTTTGTTTATTTATGCTACCTCATATTCTCATTTGAAATTTAGACACCGTTGATATAATTGATATAATTGTAAGAAATCTGTATTGTAAAAGTGTATGAACTGCAAAGTGACTTCTTTCTTTAAGATTTCTCGATATTATTGAAACTTTGTTATACATAAATGATGATTATATATTTACGTTACAAGTGTGCAAAAATTTCGGATCAAGACATGTTCTGAAATCATTCGTGATTTTCTGCAGTAGCGAAGCAAGATTACTCTCTGAATCTCCTGGAGTGAAATCTCACTCGAAGAGACTGAAAATTTAGCCTATCTTGAAAAGAGAATGAAAATACGGCTACTTTTGTTCAAGAGTTTCACTCTTTTTAAAGTGAGATTTACTCTTTTGAAATGAGATTTACTCCGAAGGAATAAAATCTCAATCTCTTTTTTGGAGTGAGTTCCATCATCTATCCTAGTATTACACTCTAAAAAAACGATTGAGATTTTTTTGGAGTAAATATCATTCCAAAGGAGTAAATCCCATTTTAAAAAGAATGAAAATCTGCCACTTTTGAACAAGACTTTTGATCATATTTTCACTCTTTTTTCAAGACAGGCTAAATTTTCAATCTCTTCAAGTGAGATTTCACTCCATGAGATTTAGAGAGTATATTTGAATAAAAATTGCATAGGTGATTTATTCAAATCAGTTATTCTCTAGATCGATTACTTTTGTTGTATATAAAATGATAATTGTAGATTTATGTAACATCTACGAGGATATAAAAAATAGATGACTGAATTTACTCATAATGTTTTTCAGTAACAGAACAAGATTGCATTCTGATGACGTAGGAGATAAGCAATAATTTCAAATTACGTACGATATGTTATTTTAAATCAATTTCATTTTATATAAAACGTGACGATTACGGATTTATGTAACGCATACGGAAAAATGTGTGAAAGAGATAGACGAATTTATTTGCTCTGAATTTATTTTACTTCGAATTTACTTACGACTTTACACGTTTCCGGCGAGACGAGATTCCATCCAAGCGGCAGTCATGTGCAAGTGACGTGGAAGCGATACAAACGGCTGTATGAAAATCTACTATGTAGGGAATACATGAAAAGTAATATGGAAATGCTATGGAAATGACGTTGATACAGACGAAGTGCCCAACGTTTCACTTTTTTTTTTCTCTTCCAAGCGGCCGTTAAGAAAAGCCGTGCTCATCCTCGAAGAATTTATGAAACAAGGCACAAAGAAGCAGTTTAATTGAAGGATTTAAGGTGCGCGAAAAAAATGTACCTCATCGTCTTTAATAAAGAGCGAGATAAAGAGCTAAGAAATTTCTTATCGTCTATCAAATTACATGACGAAGTATCACGAAGGATAGAAGGAGGATAAGGAGACTGTGCTCAATGAAATAATTATATGTACGTAAGATTCTGATTCGAATTATTATACATAATTTAGCGTTTTCCGCTTACACGCGCGCAAATGGAACAAAGCTTACGCGGCAGGGTATAATTTATCGACGAGCAGATACGGGCTAAGCCGCAGAGCATTACATGTGTTATCGAAGTGATTCGTATGCACCGTGCAATTCAAATATACACTCGAGTTAGGGTCGCGCATCTCTAAGTAAAGTTTATTGGAGAGCTGCAGCAATGTAACTTAAAAATGAAAGAGGCATATTGTGAATTATCAAATGCACAAGGATAAAAACGTAAAATAGTATCGAGAGGAAAGCCCCTATGAATAAGTAGTTTCGCTGCATCAATAAATTATATTCTATCGAAAGCCTTCTTTCTCTTTGACGAAGTAATACACGACGAGTTACTTTTGCTTAAATCTTGCACAAGTGCGAAGGAACAAAATCTGATGGAAAAAATGCAGGAATAGTTACAAGGTCTGATGTAGCCGTGAGCTTAAGCGTAAAAATGGAGTAATATAATGGAAAGTTAACACTAGAAATACTAAACGGTCATTATTGACAGTTTTAACTTTTTAGATTAATATTATTTTTTTGTGTAAAAGAATTCTGAAATTTTTTGACTTTTGAATAATTAGTTCTTTATATTGATGAAATATTTGATATTTTATTACTTTCTTCATTTTTATGGTAACTTATGATTCTTAAGATTTTTCATTTTCTAGTTAATTTGAGGTTTAAGCCTGAGATACAATTGAAAAACAATAGGAACAGGGAATAACAAATTTCAACCTATTAAAAACTATGTATTTTCGTATACATAGTTTCTGACAGATTGAAATCTGTTGTTTCCTGTTTCTATTGCCAATGCTTTTCAATCATTTATATGACTTCAGACTTAATTTGTATGCTCGTTTCTACCAAGGTAGTTTAATTTAATTTTGATTCAACTAAGTCATATTTTTCTAATTTTACGAATTAGAAAACTATGAAGGCTCTAACAGAATCTGACTATAAGATGACAAATTTTTAATTGACCCGTTATTTTTGTCAACTTCAGTTAGAATGAGATAGCATTTATAAAAGAAGACAATACATGTACTCTTCTTTTTCACTCTTGTTCTGACAAAATTGCCCATTTCCATCAATGTAGATTAACTTTGAACCTCGGTTCAACTTATTCTTCATTCTTTTTTAATTTTTAGAACTGGAAAAAGATGAAGATTAAGTTGAATCGAGATTAAAGTTAATCTATATTGGTGAAAATGGGCATAAACTTAATCACAAGTTGCTCAGAAAATGAAAAACCGAGTTTCATCAAGTAAGAAACGTTGGTACTTCTAGCGTTAATGGGTTCACGATGCATATAATTATTCTTTCCGCTGAGTAATCAAACGTTAATTAGTCCGAGCAAGTTCGGGGAAATTCGCGACGTGTCAGGCGTTCTTCTTCCCGCAGCACCTCTCGTTCGTTGGCTGACGTTTTTCCGCATTATCGTTGCGCCTGGCGGTCGACTTATCAGTCTCGCAGGCGGCATGCCGTCCCGCCGGGCACTTCGTTCGCGTCAACCCCGGAAACATGGCAAACTTCTTGTGCTTTTTCGCACGCGGCACCGCGCTCATGCCGGGGCAGAGTGTGCTGGTCTCCCGTGTCTTCACTTTGACGGACGACTGCACGGTGTGCACCAGTAGCAATGGGCTGCAGCTCTTATCGAGCGCCGGGGACGTCTCTACGTGAAATTTATGACCCAAAACTTGGACGCACTTGTCAGACTTCGGCTTGGAGATTGCCATGGCGGCCGCGATCGCCAGCGTGTTCTGGGCGCACAAGTAGCAGCAGCTCTTCGTGAAGTCGTCCGCGATCAATGGCGGTTTCATGGGAACTCGTTTCTCGACGACGAGGTCGTCGTCGTGCGTCACCAGACGTGTGTCCACGGGCGGCGGGATATGCTTATTGAGTTTATGGTTCACTTTCCTTTCCTCCTCCTCCGTTATTATTTTCCTTCTCCTCTCCTCGTCTGTCTTTACTTTCTTTCTCCTCTCTTCTTTCTCCCTTTTTTTTCTCTCCTTTCTTTCTTCCTTGATGATGTCCTTAGAGACATCCTTGTCTGCAATCTCTACCGCCTCGTCTTGTTTACGAGTTCTCCTAGACTTCTTCGGGACGTCTTGATATCTTATCGATTCTCGATGCGGCATAGTTGATACACCGGCGACCGCCACCACATCGTCAGACTTCTCGCACTTCTCCTTACTTCGTGTCTTTATTCGTTTGAGAACCTGTCTCGGCTTTCTCAAAACATGTTGGGAGCATCTTTTCTTTGCCCGGCACAATCTCAGACACCATAAACGTAGTTTAACGCAGGATTTCGATCGGTGTCTACGTGGCAAATTGATGTCGCGAGTATCAACGCTTTTATGTGTTTGCTCCGTTTCCTCGGGATTTCTCGTTATGTCTCGCTGATCTTCCTTCGAATTGTAGACACGCCATTCACGATTAGCGATGGGCTGATCTGATGGCGTCGCTGTGAATTCAATTCAAGAATTGATATCTTGATCTGATAATGGTAGCAGAATGCGATAATTATGTATATGTAAGTAAAAGATATTAATCCTCCAAAGCTGACGTTAAAATCTATAACACAATTAAATTAAGTTTGTGAGACCGATTTACTTTATATTGGTTAAAAGGCTGCACTAATTAATTTAAAGAACCCAAAATAATTGAACTTATATAAAAAAGAATACTAACAATAAGTTTGTTTAAATAAACAAGAAAAGCGATATTTAATTAAAGTAGATCTTTGATATCTAAATCTATTTTTAATTTGAGATAATTTCGTTTCTGAAAAATATGACTTTTGGAAAGAAAAATCAATTATTACATTTATTACTTCACAATATTTATAGAAGAACATTAATTATTACTCCACGAAAATAAAAGAGGAACCTAACGGACGTCTAAAATTATTGATTTCGAAAATATTACTCTTTTTCACGCAAAAGTTTTTTTTTTACTGTAAAAATGTAAAAGTCTCACACTAAAAATACTTCAAATTTGCAGATATTATATATAAATATGCTACAAAATATAATTTTGAAAATGGATGTAATAAGTTCACCATCAGCTTCAGAGGATTAATATAAATGGAATGACAATTATACCCTGAGAGTTTCTTGAGAGTATTTAATTTTCAAATTAAATATTAAACCACTTATTTGTTTTCACATGTCCCGACATGTATATTACTGTATTGTTTTTGATGTATTTTGGATTTTTATTACAAAAAGAGAAACGATACTCGCAGCATGAAGAATTGAAAACGAAAATGAAGTAGGAACATACCAAGGAAATGGAGTTATTTTTCAGGCTGATTCAAAGAGTTGAATATATACGTTGCTTACTACTAGATCCATACGTTGAGGAATACGCAGCATTTTGCGATAAATGCGTTTTGTATTTCATTTGTGCATTTTTCGAAGCAGATATTTGTTTCTTAGGACGTCGTGATGAATGATCGTTATACCAGGTGATGTGTGAAGATCGATCTGTATTTACAGATTCATCCGAATTCGCTATAGAACACATTTTCATCCAAACGGATTTTTTTGGGTTCCATTCGTTAAGGATTTAAAAGATTAATAATAGATAAGTGGCTTTTCTTTATATAAATTACTGCTCCCAATTTACATCTAATAAATTATTTCTTCCAATCGTTGGGCCTTCGGAGAGAAAGAGATAGAGAATATAATGTAGATAAATATGCAATTTTCAACTTTTTTTTAGTTCAACTTTATTAACTCTCTAACTAATTTAATTGTCGAGCCATAGATAGAAAGGTTATATTCATTAAGATTAACATATCGCACTTTTGAATAAAAATGAACAAACGAAATTATATTAATATGTCTATTTCATTCCAAAATAATGGTTTTTACTTCTTAATAATAAAAATGAAATTGGCGTGATCCCTTTGTATTTCGTCATATTGAAATGTTAGAATTAATTAGTGAAATTTCTGTGTTTAACCAAAACTGTCAGTGTCTTAATTCATTGCTAAGAACTTTGCCGCGAGAAGAGACGTCTATTAACATATATTGAGATTAATTCCACCAATTAAGGGCTAACCGCAAAAAAAGAAACACGAGTCAATTTATTCATTAAATAAATAAATAAGTTGTCTTAAATATTATGTCGTAAGTATCATTTCTCTGTAATAAAAGAGAATTTTCTTTATCGCTTGTATATAATGAAAATTTAATTGCCTTGCAAATAACAATTTTGATGACATTGCAGTCTGTGATTTATGCCACCAGCTCGTTGTACAATAAAAAAAGATAAAGAACTCTAAGATTAAAAGAATATGAAATAAAAATGTCAAATTAAAATTTATTGAACTTGAAATTGACAAAGAATTATGGATAATAATTTAATTGCAAATAAAACATGCATGTATCTCATCATTACGAAAGTCTGTGTAAAATTTGAGTTAACTTCGCTTTTAAAAAAATATTCTTATTTTCGCGGATTAAAGCAGATCTTGTATATAGTGCTTAAGTTTTCTGTATGAACTTTTATGATACATATTTAATTTAGCAAATTACACGTCGAAATATTTCTCAATCTTGAGCAAAACCGAAGTAATAAACATCTTATTAAATTGACAAGCAATTTAATAGTTAATTTTTCATGCTAATTAAGCATCTTAAAATGGAGAATATTAATAATCAGATGTTAATGAGAATTTTAAATCTGCGAATAATTTTACTGCTTGAAAAATAATTGCCTCAGCAAAGATAAGATAATACATGGGGTCACCAAGGGTGACGTTTTCGGATGCAATCTAACACATGTAAATAAACATGCGGGGGCGAGATCAGATCGAGCGACGTGAAGGCAGTCACGAGCGTTACGTTGCGCCGCGTCAATGCCGGGTGACGTCACGTTGGAAAGCGTGATGGCGGCTGCGCCGTGCGGTAGCTGGCGCCATCTCGCGGCGTCGTTTCTCGGGCGCCCGGAGACAGTCAGGCGGTTCGTTCGCATCGCGTACGGACGTTGCAGCTGGTCGCAGTCAGGGAGGTCGAAGGTGGTAGGACTGTGTCAGTGGCGACGGTGGCGACTGTTCGCGCGCGCACGACTTCCCTCCAGTCCCCGTGAGCGTGTGTATGTGTGTGTACATGTTTTGTTGCTGTTGCGATATGCGTTCGTTAAATATCGAGTGGCCGTTGTCGTCGTCCTTGTCGCGTCGTGCGTGAAGTAAACGGCAGCAGGGGATCCCCGCCGTCAGCTGTTTGCGAGCCAGCACGGGCTTGTCATCGACGCGGAACGGCCGAACGCACCGCAAAGCCGTGGGGAAAGCGAGAAGAGGAGGCGAGACGGAACGGCGAGTAAATGAGCGAGCGAGCAAGTGAGCGACGCGCGTGAAGTTAGTCGCGGAAGTCAGTCCTCTACGAGGGGCGGACCGAATTCGTATCGGTGTCGTGCGTGTGCGCGAGTTGCGTCGGTCGACACTCAATCGTGCGGTGTCCGCGTGCGAGGCGCGATTCCCGACGGGAAAATAATGGCGTAGACCTCGGACCGCGCTCCGGAAACGAGAGAGAAAGAGAGAGTGTGTAAGTCACGAGAGGTGAACGAGCAGAAAGAGGAGGAGAAGGAGAGAACGGTAACAACGAGGGAAGAAGAGAGAGAAAGAGAAAGAGACGCGCGCCGCGTTCATATTCGCGTCGTGGCGGTGGCCGTATCGAGAGCGCAGCCGATCATCCGCGTCGTCCTCGCCGTCGCCGTCGCCGTCGCCGTCGCCGTCGCCCACATACATAGATTATCTCATCGCGGAGCGGAGCGCCGAGTAACTCATCATCATCATCGTCATCGTCGTCGTTGTTGTCGTGGTGATCGAGACGAGTCTTCGGTGTTGTGTGCAGTGCTGCTGGAGGGCGAGAAGGAGTGCGAAAGAGAGAGAGATAGAGAGAGAGAAAGAAATAGAGAGAGAAAGAGATAGAGAGAGATAGAGATAGAGAGGAGGCGCTAAACGGCGTTCTTTCTCCGTCGCCCCCTGTCGCGGTCAACCCTGTTGCTGGCGTCGCGTCGCGCCTACCTCCGGAGTCGGGCTTTCTGTTTTGTTTGTGTTCCTGTCCTCCGCACAGGGTGAGGAGGAGGCGGTGGTGCAGCGGAGACCGACGCCAGGTATCCCAGCGCGGCGCGTATCCCGACTGCAGCGGGGAATATTGTATTACGATGATCAGTGACACGTGCGGATACGTTCTCTTCCTGCTGCTGCTGCTGCTGGTCCCATACATCGAGAGTGGTGAGTGTCTCCAGTCTCCATTGGCCTTTGTACAACGAGTTGTTTCTACTAACCAAGCTTTTATTTAAGTCTTAAGTCATAAAAAATTGACCAATCACAGTCATTACTATTGTATTATATTTAACTGTGACTGATCAATTTCTTACGGCTTAAAGCTTAATGCTTAAGCGATGGCTTATTGTATATCAGAAATTCTACCGTTATGCTATTCCGGTACACATAATCCGTCGGCTTGCAAGAGATGGGCGCGCAAGACGTGACCTGCTCGTGAATTTTGTGTGCGTGGCGTATATGTATACGTTTGTTCTTGTGCGTGCGCGTCTCTCGTGAATCATCATCCTTTCACGAGGAGCCCGCCCGTCGTCGCGTGTGTGTCTCCATACACGTTCGTTCTTTTCGAGCGAAATAGCATGCGATCGCTAAAACCGTGTTGCACGATACGTCGCTGGATCATCGTCGGATTTTTTGTTCTCTTCGAACGATCACGATGCACCGTGAGAAAAGTGAGGTGTGGAGTTAGTCCTAAATTTTTTAATTGTTATTTTAATAGTACTAATTGCTGGATTTTAAAAACGTAACGTACGTTTCTAGAACTAGAATTCTTAAAACTAAAAATAGATGAAGAGTCAGTTGAACCGAGATTAAAATTAAATTACATTGCTAGAAACAAGCATAAGATAATCTCTACACTCTTTATAATAACAAGCTAAAACTCTAATTAGAATTTGGGGACTATGATTTCGGAGCTAACTTCAGAAAAATATCGGAGTCTCATTAGAGTATCTATTCTTTAATTTCAATTTTTTTTTAAATTTACTTGGCAGGATGAACGTCGTCTTTATTAGTGGAACCTATTCTTCTATCTGATATTCGTTTTTGTTGTGCATGCGTGATATATAAATATAAATTTATAGTGAATTTTATGCACTGAAAAAAAGATCTGATAATAACACCAAATGTTAAATAAAATAATTTGAATAAAACGTTCAGGTAATAACCGAAAATAATTTTACTAATTAAGTAAGAAAAATCCTATTATTTAATATTTTTAATCAAAACGGATCTTACACTTCAATATTTCGGTGTGAATTTATGTACATATCCAATTTTGCAAACCGTACGCCAAAATTTTTTTCTTGAAATATAGTTGTGTATAATTTAAAAATTTGGAAACTGGAAATTATATACATTCACAAAAAATATTATCAAGTACGAAGAAGTGAATATGGCGTTTTTCACTTTGTGTGTTTAATCGTATATATCTATTTTAACTTAATAGTAAATAATTTTACTTTTCTAAATATTTAGTAAGTATTACCAAATGATTATATTATCATGCTTGGTAATATTTACTAAATATCTAGAAAAACCAAATTATTTTTTATCGTATATATTACTCGAATATTTAATTGATAGTACTTAACATTTAGTTATTATAAGATTTTTTCAATATGCACTTGTGAAAAATTACATATACAGGCTTTATTCACGAAAAATATCACATACGAAAATATTATAATACACGTTATGTACATTATAGATTTTTTAAATGCGATATAAATTCAAGAATAATCAGAGTAGTACATTGCGGATTAACTGGGAAATAATTAAGTTTAATATTTAAAAATGTTTCATGTTATAACAGAGTTTACTACGCAGCTTTTTTTATCAGACGCAAAGAAGCTGCAAAACTCACCTTTAAAAGCAGGATAATGGGCTTTAAAATTTTTCATTGTCGTAATTATTACGCTTTTCATTCAAACATAAGATAACTACAGTACATCTCATCTTGTAATAATTTATCTTAATAACGCGTTTTTCGAGAAATCACATTTTTCAAAATTTATAAAAATATTAAAAGTGCAATCGTATGTTTAAATCATGCAAACAATACAAAGATTCCAAACTATGAAAAATATAGGATAACTACGGTATATACGCCGCACTTATTAAAAAACTTAATTTATTAAGTATTATTTACTATGTTTAAAGTAAACGATATTATATCAAAAAAATTTTGTACTGTCTACTATTATAAAAAAAATATCAGAAATCCGAAATATTTATTTTTCATATTAAAAAATAAACTTTTTGAAACCCTTGCATTTTTATTGTATATTCCATAGGGGTGAGATATATGGTTACTCATAGAGGGAGGGGGGGGGGATATGTATAACTCATGAAAAATTTACAAATAATGCATATAAATAAGACTTAAATGATACAATAACTTAAAATGTGTTTATAAAGTTTATTAAGGAATAAGAATGGTAAATATATGAAGTAATAAGTAATAATTACAATCTTCCTACATATATTACAAGTATATCATAAGGTAACATGAGGTACATATTTCATATAATGCGTTTATTGCATTTAGTGCACTGAATACAATCTGGACACTTTTATATGTTTGGGTATAAATCCCACTCGCCAAAAATTGTATATCTCAAACAGGTGGGATATACAAGACAACAAACTAAACAAAGAATACGAAAGCACTTATATTTTGCTATACAACATGCTTTGCTATTCCATTACACATATATATCACGAAATAACCAGTCTTTTACACACTCTACAGTAATCATTTTATGTTACATTTTATAGACTTTAATTTATGATGGCGTTACTTATTACAGTGACAAAAATCGATTGAACTTACATATAATAATTTCATTTATATTAACAATAAGAAACTGAAATCATAACACAATACTAATATAACATAAAGGCATGTAACAGAGTAGTTGCGGAAAAATTATCCCCACTCCTTCTATTTTTTCTGACTTCTACGATGTAAATCCCAGCGTGGCGTATTTGCCGGAGTTACCCTATGCACTATTGAAAATTGAATATTACAAAAGAATATTTGGATGGTTCAGTATTTGCATGTATGCAGTATTTACATAACCGACTCAACTCGATTTCCATTGTTATGTCGAATCGACGATAACGTGAAAATTTATCCATTCCTGTTTTTGAAGTCAATATACGTATACTGTTTTTACTTGTTTAAACCATTCGATAGAAAGATAAAAAATGTTTTTCCCATGATAATATTAATATGTGCATGTATTAGATGATATATAACAAGTGTTTTCGTAGCTATTACTGTATGATTGTTTATTTTTTCACATTTTTCATTATAAATATATATTTTCGCTGTACAAAACGTCAATGTAGGTCTTTTCCCTGAACGTTTTATTATGCTAGAAGGAAAAACACGATTCATGAACCGTTATTGTCATCGGAATTTCGACAATGTTAATTACGTTAAGAAATATCACTGAATCTAAAGTGAGTCACAGATAAAAATATGAATCATCGTCATAATCAGACACTTTGCAGCAGCTGTTGCAACTTAAGACTGATATTATATCTATCGTACAAGTTTTTTAAGCTTGTTGTTTGGTTATAGAATAGAGAGATTCGAGAATTTTTTACAATTAACACATCTGAAAAGTTGTCGTATGACAAATGTCATACGACATAATAGGTTAGTGAATATCGCTGTATGATCTGATTTTAAATCAGCTGAAATGTCGGAATTTAATATTCAAAATTTGTAATTTTTGCAGTGCTGTTTTTTATAGCTCTCTTATTGTTTTATTCAGAGTGAATATAAATTTTTATTAGCCATTATATATAATACATAACATGTGTGCATTGTCTTCACTATTAAATATCAAAATAGCAATGGCGACACAGTCTTTTATGAATACGTCATCTATATAAGTAATATAAATAAGAGAAGCCAATCACGATCAAAGTTAAAAGATGTTAAAATAATATTTCTATACGTATTTGAAATACATTTATCTCAGATATGAAAAGTAATCGATGCGCAGTCACATATCTGAGATAAATGTATTTAAAGTACATATAGAAATATTATTCCAATATCTATTTTTGATCGGAATTGATGCTTCTCTTACTTATTGTTAGTTAAAAATATAAACATTTTAATTCTCGTTTTAAGTTATCTTTAATATATACAATTTTTGTTAATAATAAAATTTGCACAATACATAAAATTTTTGTTAATACTAAAATAGCACAAAGTATGAAGAAATATAACGATGAAATGCAATGATACAAAAGTGAAGCAAACTATTAGGTGTTGGAATTAATTCGTAGCGTTTTTAATGAAAGAATGTTATTTATTTCACATGAGCATTAAAAAATACATTAATGAAAGTACTTCCCATCACTTGTAAAACGCTACGAATTAATTCCAACACCTAATATTATATAGAATATGAAATGAGATGCATAATTAATTTATGAAAAATCATAAAAGTTCAATATTAAAATGATGAAATCAATTATTGATTATATAAAAAATTTTCGTCGAATATTTTTTTATTGTCGAGGTATATTTGTTTTATTTGTTTTATATAGTATTGCTAAATTCAATCCCGACTACATTCGATTTGGACAAGTCATATATTCGACGAAACTTTTTTTCGATTTCACTATTTTTTGACATGACCGATTTCATTATTTTAATATTGTGCTTTTGCGATTCTTATTTGATCGTACATCTCATTTCATATTTTATATGACGATTTGTTTCAAATTTGTTGTTATTATGCTTCATGCATTGTGCGATTTTTATTATTAGTAAGAATTTTATTTTTGTTTATGTAAAAATAAATTTACGTAGGTACACACATGACTCGTGTTGGCTCTTATTTTATTATATCTTCTGAATTATTTCTGAAATAAAAAATCTTAAACGCGAGAAACTAATTTTAAATTGCGAAATACGCGCAGAATGTTGCATTTATTTCTGAAATCTTAAACACGAGAAACTAATTTTAAATTGCGAAATACGCGCAGAACATTGCATTTACTTCTGAAAAGGAAATTGATGCACTTGCTCTGCCTTGTCCCTCTCGAACCTTTCTGTACTGAGACATGCGATAGAAAATTAACCCTTTACGCCAGACTCGACGCAGAATTTCACAGCAACTGAACAGTCGTATGAAATAGCGAGAATAATCCAAGTTGCAAAGGATCCGTGCGCAATAGTGCGCCGAATCGTTGTGAGATGATTGCGAAAGTTCTCTCTTTCTCTTTCGCGCGCGGGTTTGCGATGCGATGTGAATGGCCCTCGACGGAAGTTGTAATCAACGATCACCGCCGGCGCTGGACGATAGCTGTACGCACGATGCGTTCGCGCGTACGTCATCGTATTATTTACGGTTACGGGGAAGAATAAAGTTCCTCCCGTGCGAGGTTTCTGCGTGTACAGGCCGACAATCGTGCCGGACAGGCAATTTCGTGAATGTAATTTATAGAGGCGTTTATCCTTCAACTAAAACTATTAAACGATATGAACGGGGATTAATGGGTTTTACGAGAACGAGTTTATACGAGTCTCACGATTCTGCTTAGAATGTCAATTCTAAGCAAAATCGTAAGGCTCCTATAAACTTGTTCTCGTAAGACTTGTAAGAACTTATGACTGAAATTGTCCATTCCATGCATATTGTAATGGGTTTTGTACAATAAGCCATTACTTAAGCTTTAAAAACTTAAGCCGTAAGAAGTTGACGAATCATAGTCATAAATATGAGAAGGCTCGATTATGATTAGTCAATTTCTTACGGCTTAAAACTTAAAGCTTAGGTAATTGCGAGGCTAATTGCTTATTGTAGAAAGTCCATAAGACGTACATTGTTAAATTCATGTCATTGTATCCAATTTCATTTATTTTTCAATTATTTTTAATTATTTCCATAAATGAAATTCACTGCTCTTATTAAATATGTTCTTAATTTAACTGAAACAATAATAGTTAAATAATAATTTAATTCAAAAAAATGTATTTTTGACTCAAATTTAGTTTATTATTTATTAAGAGCATACGTCGTTTACTTTGAAAATAATCATAGAAATAGATTAATTTACATTTTGGCACATGTTGAAGTTAAAAATAACAAAATGTTAAGGAATTGCTCTCCTTTGATATTTAACAGTTTACAGTCGTTTGTAAATATTTATATTTCTCATAAATCTAATATAAATATTATTAGCTAGTAAGAAGATGTCTATAAAGATACTGCATAAAGTTATAAGTATTTCAGTTAAAGCTCTTAGAAGTCTCACGAGACAAGTTACAAGCTTTACAACTCTGCTTAGAATTATTAACCTATAAGATTCATCAGCCATCGTAAAATCAGTAATTAATATGCAATTTCGGTACGGTCGACATGGGCTGACGAATCTCGTCAAGTCGTTTCGAAACGAGAGACTGTTGTTTTGTAGTTTCGTCGTATTTCCAATCGAGCGATTATCCGGAAGTCCTCGCGCGTGTAAGAATCTCGCATGTACGAGACTCTCGTATTTCAAAGGATCTCGCATGCGCCGGGACTTCGTA
The DNA here is from genome assembly GCF_000204515.1 of Acromyrmex echinatior. Next base: position 412,854 of record NW_011627679.1, on the reverse strand, counting down.
ACCGTGCCGAGGTTCTCGCATTCGTGTGAAGGACTTTGCGTGCGCGAGGATTCAGCATGTATAAAGACCTCCGTACGTGTCGCGAGTGCCTTCGCGTGTGTAAGCAGCTTTTTATACACAAACGAGCTTGCAATGATAAGAGGGAATAATGCTTTCCTCGTTCGAAGTCATGATTCGCCGCGAAGATCGTTCCACCAAATATATATTTCTAATTTCTATACTGAAAGAAAAGAATTGTTGCGATTACTATACCTTTAACTACAATGTATAGTTTTTTGAGACGGCTATGTATGTATTTATAATTGTTTTAATTATACAAATATAGTCAATTGTGCTATTAATAATAGTGACATACATTGCTTGAAAATTTTTAGTTTTTTAACGTATTTTTTTAGTTTTATTACTACATAAATAATAAGTAAATTAAAAAAATAGTTATATTCACTATAATTATTGAAATTATCATAATTTATAAAATAGTACAATTTTTTCATGTTTGAGAGAACTATCATATATTAACTATCATATATTAACATTGTAGCAGTAAGAACCATAAAAACGGAGCTCCTAACCGTAATTATTTTCTCGATTATAGTCACAAACACCAAATACTTTTCTCTCAGTATACTATATGCCGAATGTAGGGTAAAATATGTCATAATGACACACGATATTTCTTCCGGAAACAGGAGCGAGACGTTGGTCGTCACAGGCCGTGAGTACTTTCTTATCGAATTTAATTATCACCGATTTCCTGCTGTTTTTCGCGAGACGAGAGACGCAAGCCCGTCGCTTCGTACAGAGCTATCGGGTTCTCCGGTTAATGAAAACCTTCATGGAAGAGAAGAGAGAAGAAAAAAGTACGTAGCACGACGAGTCTTTGGTTGAAATGCTCACTTTGAGAGGCAAACAGAGTAGGAGAGTGAGAGAAGAAGAGAGGAACTCTCGAAAAATCACTAGTTCGAGCAAAAGGCCGCTTTGGGAGGTTGCATTGTGCCCGGAATATGAAGATAGAGTTAGGGCGGATGGGCCGGGTCATTTCATTGTCCCGCGAGCCGCGTATCTCAAGGACAAAAGGTTGGTTTTCTTTTGCGGACTTTTCAATTCCTCGGTGAACCACCTCCTCGCACCGTCCGTTCGCCTCCACCGGCACAAACTTTACTTGGGAAGATATTTTCAAGCGGTGCACGTTGCTGCCATCTTCATCTCGAAACGTTATACTGCGCGAGACGTGCACTTCGTCTACCCGAATAACATAGCTCGGAAGTCGAGACGTTGCCTTTTTCACGTGATGGGAATTATATCTCTTCCCTCTTTCCTCCTTCCTCCCCGTAATTGCGCGAAGACGATTCGTTCGCAGACGCGAGAGAACTTCGTCGAGGAACTTGGGCCGTGGAATTAATTCGCGTCGTTGGTAATCCCGACGTCTGCCGCCACCGTCGCCGCCACCGTTCCTCGAAGATCGAGCTTAGTTTAGTCCCAGTTTCTGATTTCTAACGTAATCAAGCCGATATTGCGCCCGTGGTCGCCTTAACCACGCGCCGCATTCGAGACTTCCATTATTCCGCGCCGTGTCCCAGAATGGGTCTGGAGTTTCGCCCAGACAGCGTTTTGTGTTCAAGGTCCGTCGTGTCTAGCAAGTGTTTCAGGTCTCACTTGTGCGAAACGACCGTAATTCGTACATTCACACGCGAGCAAAGTTTCTAAACACCTCGTTCTTCAGGAACATTTTTCTCTCCTCTCTCTTTCTCTCTCTCTCTCTCTCTCTCTCTCTCTCTCTCTCTCTCTCCCTCCCTCTTTCCTCTCTCTTTCTCTTGACAAGATTTTGAAAAAGTATGTCATCGAAAAAAACTATACATGCTATGTGCGCACTTTAACAATTACGTCACGGGCTATTCCTGTTTGATAAATTTGAATATGCTGGAGGAGATAGTAAGTGCACTTGTTTTTGAAACAAAAATGCGGTTCCATCATACGTTGCTGGTCGGATGCTGGTATTAAATTCTCAAACACTTTACATTATTATCGGCTTAATAATCTCTTTATTATCGTACACACTCTTGATTGCTTTATATTTTATATTATATTTAATATTTTATGAGTAACTAGAATATAAATTGCAAATTGAAAGTTGATAGTTACACTTTTTTAAAGTGTGTCAAAGTGCGACTTTATTTTTTTATTAGTAATCATTTTTAATTAATATATAATTAATATACAGTTTCATTAATTAACATGTTATTTTATACTTAATGTAATTGAGTTATATCAATATTTTGAGACACTATTTCATAAAAAAGCTAGTTATAAAATAAAAGGTTGAGATGTAAAATATTTACGTCTAAATTATTTTTATATTCAAAAATTAATATTTGGATTATTTTCTTAGAGATTTGCAAAATCTCGTAACGTTCTTATATCTATAACAATCATTATTGCATAATATTTTTATATTTTTTTTAATCCGCTACATTGCTCGGATTTAATACAATTTTGTTACTAATTAATTAAAAATTACAACTATTTTTACTGCGCGTTTTTCGAAGGAGAATATTTTTATTGAGTCATACTTGCTTAGCGCTAGAAGGCGATCTTGTGCGGTGTTTAGTGAGATGAACTTTCGCGAGAATTCCTGGAGTGGGGGATCCTTGGGGAATTCGAAATTCCTGGAGATCAAGGGAGATCTTACCCCCCGGGGTTAGGCAGAACCGCGTTATTCGACTTTGCTCACAGAAGAGCTTGTCCGTGCTTTAAACGCAAGAACGTTCATGATAGTTCATTTGTATTTTGTCACGTTGACCTTTTCCAGATTTCACCTTTACAAATGTCCTTATCGCTTTCTGGAAAAATCCGGATCGATAGTCGTAGATGCGCGCGTTAATTGTTTCACTTATTTGTTTGTTTAAAATTTGAAAACTTTTTAAATCAAAACAGGAATAATTAATTTAAAACAGAGGAATTTAAATATGATTGATAGAAATTTGTCCCTGTAATCATCTCTGTAAATCTGCTCTTTGTTTCTTGCTTGAAATACTGTTTAGGTTTTTTGTTAAGTTTCGCGAAGTACATAATAACTTGGTGGGAAATAAATAAATATTTTTCTCGTAGGAAATGGAGCGTTTCAATTTCAATTCACTAAGTATACCGTTTTGTCAGTAATTTAATAAAGAAACTTTAACGACACAGAAATAATTTTAGAAAATATTTTAATACGGGAACAAAAAATAAGTAAAGTCTTTCTTCTGTAGTCCAAGTCCACGAGGCAATTTAAGAGTTATGTTTGAGTTTTCTCGAAGATCTTCCGTTGAGAAATTACACGTTGATCTAGAAAAAGATTAAAATGTATGTAAGATAAAGTTACAGTATGAATTATATTTTTGCAATGAATTTAATAAAATACTGTGGACATTACCTTTTATTTTTTTTACATTTATATTTTTGAATTTTTTTTCTCTCCTTTTAATTAACAGTTAAAATAATAAAAAGAATAATTTGAAAAATACAGAACCAAGAAAATCTCGAATTTTAAGAACATAATTGTAAAATAAAATCTTAAAATTAAATGAAGAAATTTCTCTCTCTCTCTCTCTTTCTCTCTCGTGCTAATTTGAGATAATATTTATTACATTCGTTCAATTTTACTTCTTACTTTTCCGTATTTGTTACAATACTTGCGAAAGATATTCGTCCTTTACCATTTCATTCTTAATTCGAGTAACTTCGATCCGATTGTCTGCGAAGATAAGGAGAGGTAAGAATAGAATTGCAGAGGGAATATCAGAGTCTAGGTTGACGAGATATCGTTGTCACGGTGATGGACGATCGAGAGCCATCGAGAAGTCGCGGATCGCGTTGGAGATGGTGAATTGGAGGGCTTCTGGAAATGGGCAAAATACCTACTCCGACTCGGTTCAACCTGGGTGACACGCGAAACTCGGTCTCCGTTTAATCAACAGCTGATTTACGCTCCGTTAGAGTGGGCGTATAAACTTCTAAGTAAACACGCGCCACGTAACTACTTTGCCTTGCCTGGCTTGCGTTTCAAAGGTTACGAACGACGATCGGACGATGAAGAGTATCTTTTAATTTGTAAATTGTTTGAACTTTCCAGAAGTTTTAAGAAATCAAGTGAATCAACTGAATATCAATTAAAACTATAATATATTTTTTTTATTAAAACTGCAGCGAATGTAACTAATTAAATTATACATATATTTGTGAAATCATGAACGCGAAATTATAATTATTACTGTACAAATTATTACACTTACATTTGGAAGACTCCAAAGAATTCTTTTCTACATTTATACATTTATCTTTCTATAAGTTCTCAGTTCTGTAATATTCGTATCGAACGTAGTTAATAACGTTTGCTTGTGTCAATAATAAACTTGAATCGATTGAGGAGTGGCAAGTTTAATTAATCAACGTACATTTATGAACGCGCTTACATAACTCTCGCGCGCGGTAATCACCTTGTAACTTCACCGTTCACGGTCGTGAGAAATATGCTGGATCATTTAGTGTACAACGCGAATCTTACAGTACTTTTCCTCACGCACACTTATCTTGCAACTACTCTCGTTGGATACCGATCTAATCGCTATGCTGCGTTGCATTTGCTACGCATGATCGAAGTTAATGCCTCAGACGAGATGTCTCGCCTGTGTGCGAGAGGATTAAAATTCTTCTGCCGGCTTTATCATCTTGTTCGAACTTGTTGTAAATGCATGTACAGGGTGTCCATTTACGAAGAGAATTCACTTTTTTAAGACTTTAATTTGCGAAAATATTAAATAACACATCACGATACTATTTTTGAATTGTTTTTAAAAAACGGAAATTAATAAATATATCAATTTATAATAATTTCGGAGATTTGAAGAAAAAGAAACAGTATGTATGAGCCAAAGATGTTAAAGATGACTGATACATAGAGCACTGATTTATAAAGCATGTTTGTTTCATAAAAATTATAACTGTGATAAAATATACATCTTAACTTTCGGCATCAGTTTATGGAGAGAACTTTTGCTGAAATATCTAAAATTTTACATACAAACTTACATACAATCTGAAAATAATTTTATTAGATCATTAAAATTTTTAACTAGGACCACTCAAGTGATTACTAAAATGTCAAAATTTGTTGATATTCTAGCAATCAGTTTGTCTTACCTAAAATTTTGATGATTTAACAAAATTATTTTTAGATCTGTATCTACAGCTAAATTTTTGGTATTTCAGCAAAATCATTTTCTCCGTGTTCAAATTTGTCGTCGATCAACATTGAAACAGAGATTATTTCTCCTCAGTCTTCGGTATCTCTTCTTATAAGACACCCGATAAGTCTAAGCGCGAACTGGCATTTTCATCCGCATTGATTATACCATGTATATCGTTGCCTTGCTTGAAAATACTTCCGAGTTCATTCACTCGCCTGTTTCACAATCGAAGTGATGGTTTTTTCATTTTGTCAGATGTCAACTGAATACAATTTGCTGTAAATTCTCGCGTGTATTCGCATAATATTTTATTTTCTATACACTACTTTATCTTAGAACATTTTATTTAATAGCGCGAAAAGAATCTTCTGGTGCAACAGGTAAATATAAATAAGTAACTTTACTTGAAATTTGATTTTTTTTTTAAAAACATACAATATTTGATCGAAATAAGATCAAGTATATTAATTAACAAGCAATATTCTATTAAAGCAATGCTGTCGATTAAAATTGAGTTTGTATTTTCTTTGAAATAATCTTTAGATTTTTTAAGATTTTAAAGTTAATTTTGTATATTAGATTTCAGTAATTCTCTTTTTCAATCTTCAATTTAAATCTATACTTTTATCGAAATGCATCCTTGTTATTAGTAAAAAGATTACGCATGAGTAGAAATAGAATAAATAGAAAATTTTGTATTACACAAATGATATCAGACTATTTTAATTCAATGTACACAGCACAAAATAAGCAACGATATCATGCATTGAAGATGAACGTAATTTACGAATCGCTTATTTTTGCTCGAGAATTAATCGCGTTGACCAATAAATTCTAACGAATGTACGCGATACGTATAACGTGTAGTAATTATGTCGTTGTTCTTGGAATACTGTTTTACTGCGAAGAACGAAGTTGTTATCCTCCAGTCCACATTTTTTAATGCTCACTCAGAGATAGTTCGATATTAAACGGTGACTTTGATGATTCATCGCAACCGCAATATTATTCCGTTAATTTAGTTTTAGATTGTCATGAATTCAACATTATATCCCGTTGGTATTACTCAATCTCGCATTTTATGTCGATTGCTATTTTAATGTTCTTCGGAGAATGCGTTCTTTATTTCGTCATATTTTTAACGATTTTATTTTATGTGGAGCGTGTGTGTAATTGTTCGAACGTACTTGAAAATCGATATGAATCGGTGTTGCGACGATTTGCTTATATTAAGAATGTAAATCTACGCAAATAGATTTGAATGACGCGATGTCAACATGTTCGATGTTACGTAAATTTTTTTTTTATTTGAATACAGAATTAATGGAATTGTTTATTTATTTGAATGATGTTATAAACTCCAATTTAATCTTTTATATTTGTTATTTATTTTAGATAGTGCAGTTTTATAAACAAAGGTCACGTGAATTTGGGATGTATCAATATCATGGTATATGTTGAATATGTTAATAATCAAATATTTGTTTATACATGTATATAACATTTATGTACATGTAAGTATTTATCTATAATGTAACAAAACGTAAATTTATAGATATTTTTTCTCTAAACAAATTTGCTTCTTTTTCTTTCTTTTTAAAAATATAACTTATTTATTATACATATATAATAATGAACTATCATATATATTTTTTTTCATAAAAAATAAAGATTGTGCATCTAGTTCTATTAAAAAGCTATGCTTATAGAATTATAGTTGCGTGAGTCAGTCTCTGATTATAGTATATTTAAGTGAGCATCAGACCGTACATTTAATTGAACAGAAATAAACGTATATTTAACACAAATATACACGGAGAGAATTATCTCTGAAAATATGGTAGTGTGGTACAATACATATTTTACAGATTTTTATCACGCACTTTAGTAAAATTAATCAAACTTCTTTTATCTTTTGTTGTAACTTTATTAATGAATGAAAGAATTTTACATAAAATTCGAAATACAATGTTGTGTCTAGAACTATCATATTTTCAGGATAAACTCTAAGAAAAAATTTTCTCCATATACTTACATTAGAGTAAAGACATCTTCGTGAATTAAATTTTTGAGAGTTATAGAATTAATAGTAGATATAAAGAGAGAGAGAGCATTTTTTTCCTGACACTAAATTTTTGTCTTTACGAATAGAACGAAGCTAATATATTATTTTTCTTCTGTTAGAAGATGCAGTAATAGAGATAAAACGATATCATCAGCTTCGACAGTTCGCATTAGCAATTCTAAAGTTGTTCAAATGCATCTCGGTCTTCTTTGTTAATCTCGACACCCTGTTCTTACGGGATTTCTCGCGTTTTAACATTATAGGGACCACCCTCAAGGATTTAATGGTCCGTGGATAATACTTAAAAGTTTCGCGAGCCTTCGTAGGCTATCTGGTCGATGTAAATCCCGTCTATCTCGTAATCGAAATCCATGCCGGCGGCGGTACTTTTCCCCAGACGACGAAGATCCTTTGTTCCTGACTTAAATCCCTGAGTGTAACCGAGAACCCCTATGGTCCACAAAACTTGCCCCAGGAGGAACAAAGTCGCAAAAGGGAGAGATACTTTATATACCTGCATCTCGACGCGTGCGCGAGTTATTTTATAGGAAAGAGATCGTTAGAAGATAAAGGTTACCATATAAAAGTGCTCATCTCAGAATACTATCCACATTCGCTTACATATTTTGTCATATCTGTTTATTTCATTTATCCCTCTTCAGTGATTTTTCTTTTAAAACCCATTGAGTTAATTGCGCGTTTAAAGAAAATATCATAGTTCATATTTTTACTCTCTCTCTCTCTCTCTTTCTCTCTCTCTCTAATATTACTTTATGATATTTATATTATATAAAATTAAATATTATTTTAAATAGTATTTAATTTTACTATATGTATGTATACAGAGAGAGAGAGAGAGAGAGAGAGAGAGAGAGAGAGAGAGAGAGAGAGAGAATTGTTAAATATAATATACCTATTTATATTGACTAATTATCAAAACAAAGCTAATGTGTCTCTATTGAATAAATTAATGCAGTTGTCCAATTCTAGAATCGACAGCAATAGTATAATTATATTATTGTTGTCGAATAGTCGATTATTATTCGTGCAATTTGAAAAAAAATCTTTAAATCTTTAAATCTGAAATCGATCAATATCATTTCAAACTATTTTCTTGTCGATTTCTGATAATAAATTATCGAACTCATTCCACTAATCGGATACTTCCCATTTATATGAATCTCATAAATTGCGGTTTATTATAGCGGGCGCTGGGGGTTGATTGAGGCGAGTTAATTCTCGGTATCTGTACACGGAACCATCATGCATAAGCAAACTAGCTGGCGGAGTGCAGCGTATACGAGGCGAAGGTGTTGTTTTACCGTCGGGCAAAGTCACCGGGGCATTGTAAATTTTCCATACGTGACGTACGGGCGAAACAAGCCACCCTCGCCTTCCTAGAAGACACCCCTGACGTATCGGCTATACAAAATGGTACCCACAACTTCCCGCATCCCATATCGACCGATCTTTTCTTTACGTTCTCGTTAACTCTCAACTTACTACGGCTAAATTTAGGTAACATAGGTATTATGATGAGGTTGGTAACCACAAGAAAAGAGCGGCGTTGAATTGGATTAGTGAAATTAGCGATGACATTTTATTAATAAATTTTATTAAAAAATAATGACAGTTTTAGTAACACTTCAGTTTTATAATTTCTTTTACAAAAATAAAAGAAAGCTCTGCATTTTTCATATTAAAAAATGAAAATTGAAAATATGGCGTGTTAATTTCACGAATCTAGTTAGCATGACACTTTAACTTTAAGAAACAACAGAACATATGGAGAAAAAGTGTTGTGCTGATCTTTTATCGCAGTTCTATCGATACTTCTCATTAATTCTAGCAGAGTTCTATGCTCTAATTTTTAATTTTGGATTTTTTATATTAAAAAACCCAAATTGAAAATATAGCGTGCTAACTTTGTGAATCTAGTGTAACATTTTTCCCTTTGTCATTGTTTTTTTTTATAGTAATATAAAAATGATTAAAGATAACTCAAATTTGATATAATTTGACATTATGAATTTCCAGTATAATATCAAGGAAAGTTCTATATACTTAGTACAAAAATTCGCGCGTGTTTAAAGAAGTCATTAACGTTCACCGGATCAAATAACATTTGGTAGTTCATTTAGACGTCACATTTAAAGAAAGACTCACTCAGCGTTCATTTAGAACTGTTTATCCGGTACATGATCATCAGGATCGTACAATGGAGATTTCTGCCTGCTCAGTTATTGCTTCTGCAGCTCTCCCTTTATGTCCTAGTCCCGGCAAATACTGTGAAGCAATAAATTGGCTGTCCCTTCCTTCCTTCCTTCCTTTTGCTCACCCTTTCAAGTCGTTTCGCAGCTTCGTCGTCCTGATGGCCTTTATTACCAGGTCGTTATAGCTCGCGCTTTCGTTAATGTTCGCGGAAAAAGAAAGCGGTTGGAAGAGCGAATGTGGATGGGCGAGGTAACCGGGGACGAGAACCCATCCAGCCGCGATGTTATGCCTGCGCGCGTAATTAAGTTGAAAAGTTTCGTGTCCGGGGTTGTGCATAGAAGAGGGAGAGAAAGAGAGAGAGAGAGAGAGAGAGAGAGGAAGGATTCATCAGGACGAGCAAGACAGCGGACATTCGGGACCGCCACAAAACGTTCGTTCAACGTGCCAGCAGTTCGAGAGCTCCCGTACAATTTTGCGGGCTCTTCGCCAGCTGCGTAACGTGCAAGCGAACAACCCCCAACCGACGTAACGATATACATACTACCTCGTGTGTAGCTTGAGTCCGCCCCGACAAATTTCTGATCGCGTTAGCGCCACTCGTCGACGATACCGATAACGGCTCGAGTTTGCAACCCAACCTGTAACCTGCAACGAGCTGCGTGGAAAGTTTGGTACCAGTAGATGTTGTTGCTTGTTTCATTCGCTCCCTTCAATAAGACATCATTGTGCTCTAATGGCTGATCGTTCAATGTGTAAATTACAAAGGTTTAGGTTGAAATGAAGAAGAAAGAGAAATGAGAGAGAAAGAGGAAGATGGATGAGAGAAAAAGATGTGTGCATAGTACAGTGTCATATCTGTTGACATATCTGTGCGGTTATTTATTGATACAACATGTTGCAGTAATAACTATATTTTTTTCGATTCCATTTATATCCGCATTTATGACAAATTGCTCGCACAAGCACAGATCGTTTAATAATTTTAATTTTTCGATGAAGATATTGTTAGATGTTGACAAACGGAACAAATATTTCAATGCTCGACGATTTCGGAAAAAATGTATATGTTCTTTTAATCAATTACAGTGGAAAACAATTAATTATTCAATTATTTATTCAATACACTTCAATATGTCAAAATAATTTATTTTCAAAATTATATTTATTTCTATGTAAAATATAAAAATAAACACCAACTAAAAGTGTTTAACCAACTAAAAAGAACATCGATATAATATCACAATAATAGATACAAATTTTCAATTTTGTATTCGAAATTCGTTTATGTTTGAAACCGCATGTAAAGAATAAAACAAAGCTTTTGGGTGTGTATGTATGTGTATGTATGTGTGTGTGTGTGTGTGTGTGTGTGTATATATATACAGTGTTTGCAAACGAATTTTCTGCATAAATTTCCGTGACGCGCGTTTGTTTTGCAAAAATAATTGTTTTACATCGCACGCGATCGATATTGAGCAATCCCTCAAGAAGAAATGATTCGGAGTAGACGATACGATGAAATAATTGAACGCGCGAGTAACGCTTATCGATCCGTCGCGCGGACAGCTGCTCATAACTGCATGACATAACTATGCGGCTCATGGGATAGCTGTATCGCGATAAATGTCGTTTAGTATTTATCGTTTTCCACCAGACATGTGCGGCTCGATTTATTTTGTCATTCCATGATCGATTAACACGCGTAAGTGTATCGCGGCGCGCTTTTCCCAACGCGATAACAATGAACAAAATCGTATTATTCGGTTATCTACGATAAGCATACCTTGCGATCATTTTGCATTATGCAGAGCTCGTTCACATTTATTTCCTCGATTCTTTGAAATTGCTGTGAATTTTTATTTTGTGTAAAGGGGAACGAATATTAACTTATATCAAATGTACGCGTAGAAAAAGATTCTAATTATATACATTTGTTCACTTGGAAATAATAACAGAAATTGCTAATAATAAACAGAACAATGGATTAATTAATGTCAATTATGCGAAAGATAAGAGTTAATCCACCGTAGTAGTTTTTACCGACACTGAATATTCAAATTCGAGCAGGAATTTAGACAATGCGAATTGTGTTAAAATTAACAAATCAGCATTTTCCGTTCTGGGTCAGTATTCCCTCGACTCTTAATGTACACGTTCTAATCGTGCGCTCGATATAACGGAAGTCATTTATCATGAGGTAATAAAGAGCATTTGAATTTCATGATAGCAGAAATGCTATAATAATATGAATTCTAATAAGCAAGGAAATGTAAAATGTTTCACTTTGACATTTTCGCTCGAGATAGGAAGAGACAATGATAGATATTATGCTCTTAAGAAGTTTCCAGTTTTCCTAATGTCTGAAGATAGAAAGTTGGAGAAATCAGCTTAAGCGCTCGATTTTTATGTCTTTCTTCGCACTGAGATAAAACGTTAAAATGTATCAAACGGACCATAACCGCTGTCCTAAATCCGTTCTGGTCTTCTTCGCCATCGTCGATCGCCCGTTATAGTCCAGTATCACGATAACACCGAGCTTTCATTTTTTTCTCTTTTCTCTCTTTCTGTTCATTCCAGATAGATTAAATAATATATATTTCTGTATCTTTTTGTATGATTTTATTTTATGTTCATTTTTGTTGGAATTATATCATGAATTTAATTTACAAATGTATATTTTTTAGAATTTCAATTAACTGTCGTAAAAAATTTCTGTATAGACACATCTAAATGAAAATAATATCTATGTTGTATTAAATACGAGTAAAATTAATAAGTTTTATATAATTAAAAAAATTTGTTATTAATTTAATCTCTTATAATACAGTTGAATGTACAAGTAATGTTATTTATATATATTATGAATTTATAAAATAATAAAAGTTATATTAGTATGTGTTACGTATCAAAGAACATCATGAAATGATTTCAAAGCTATTACGATATATTATCTCATGTACCAGATACACTCGATATTTTTCAATATCCTATTATTTATTGGTCGGTACGAAAATTGACAAAGCTTAAATAATATTTGTTTTATTTTATATATTTCCCTCTTTTGCCTTTGCGTTTATATAATTCATTTTATCGTATTGTCACACCCATCTCGTTTTGCCGATAAATACATATTTAATCGTACAAAAAAAAAACAGAAATGAGTTACAAAATATCGGCTTCCGGTTTATACAACTTTTACACGGTAAAGAATAAAGGCAAATTTTTTTTGGAGTTCCGCGATGCAAATTTTTTATATCGCCTTTTTTTATTTTTTATTTATATTTTTTTCGATTGCACGGTGCAGTGATTTCATGTTCAGCTTTTTCGATACAGAGGCACGAACCTCGGCAAAGTAGCGACAAAAACCGACATTTGCAGAACAGGTAGGACACACGTGGCGCCATAAAGTTCCGACTTAACGTCTATAGTGTTCGTTTTCTGTGTCGTCTGAGTCACGACCGCAGAAGCACCGACGCAGATAAAGACTGAAAATATGTTCGGATTTGGAAAGGGTGCTCGTATACTCTGCATCGTACTTCTCTATTATTTCCGTTTAAGTGAATAAATCATCGAACCACCGGAGTGTCCAAAAGAGTATTCAGATTGGACCATTTGTTAGTTTTTGCAACAAGTTTTATTCTCATTACACATATCATAGCGTCCATTAGAAATTATGAGATATGGCTATCACACAGAACATATTAGTTGCATCAGCACAGCAGAGCTCCATATTAAAGTGAAATACGAAAAAAACGGCGAAAAAAAGTCTATTAAGATAAAGAAAACTGCTGTCCTTCTGATATAACTCCATTCCGTTTTCAATAGTAGAAGAATTAATTAATCAAATATAGTTAAATAACAAATTAAAAAGTAGCCTTTAAGAAATGACAGGTTGTGTAATTATAAATTCTTTATTAAAAGAGACACATAAACGTATTGATCCTAGTTTGAATTCTCTTCAGTATAAATAAATATATAAATAAATTTAATGATCACATAAATTAATATAAATATCGTCACAAATATTGCAGTAAGAATCATTAAAAGTAATATCATTAACAGTATAGTTAATATGGTGGAGAGCAAATATAGTTAATTCTATGAGCTATCACACATAAAATGACATAACTACAGCATTTAGCATAAGGCTTCTGGATCAATGAATATCTAATATAAAGACGCCATATTGATTTATATAAAATGTTGATTGATCCATGTTACAATTGTACCATTTTGTGTGCAATGATACCCCCTAGAATTAATTACATTTAATTAATTTTTTTCTCCATCAGCAGTTTTCCTCCATAGTAATCTTAATAGACTTGTCGTTTTTTTTTTCATATTTCATTTTAATACGGAAACTATCCATTTTAGATACGATCGTAGCAGTGTATTTCCAATTAATTAACTGATTTAAGGTGTCTACACCGATCAAGCTCCAAAAGACTGAATAGCTTTGAGTACTGTTATGACCCGTGCAAGACTGAGGATCGCTTCTAGGCTCGATAATACAATTCAGATAACAAAGGATACATACCCCTTTGTTTTCCTAATTGGGGTCCATCCTTCCGCGTTTCCTTTGCTACCTTTCCGACGGAGATTCGCGCCCTGTTCGACGTCCTGTTCTTCGTGCCATCCTGTCGCAGTTCTCTGGCTCTCCACACCTTGAACTTCCTGTAATAGTTAGGAAGCTGTACAATTTTCACCAATGGTGATCCTTGCGGATGCCCAATATCCCGTGGTTTATTTGCTTGGTGCAAATACATCTGCAATGTATCATATGCGCACATACGACTTTTGGTTTTAGCGTTATCGAGTTATCGAACTCTTGTCCTTCGTGCAACAGAATCATAGTTATTTTGCAACATTTCGAATAAGTAACATCATGATTCTTGAAGAAATTTGATCTCTATTCTTAAATAAAAAATTATTTCTTTTTTAGGAATATATTTTTTTGTCAAAAGACACACATAAAGGAATAATAAAATAAATAATTGTGAATTGTACCATATATTTTGCAATTCCATTCTCTGGTGCTTTAATTTTTAATGACAAATTTTTCTACCAATTATTTTGTATTAACGATGAAATCTAAATTATTTGAATAATAATTAAGTAATTTGCAATGAAATATTATAATTTATTCAGAATATATATTTCGCTATTTCATATTTTCACGGTGCATATTTATACGTACAAATGCGTGTACAAATGCGTAAACTGATATTTAATTTCCCTTTTTCTTAATTAATTATACGGAATCTATTTTAATAACGTTGAATTTGATGCCAAATATACGCTCGTGTTTTACATTAACATTACGAATGCGTCTTGTTGATTCAAGTAGCATCGCACGCATCGATTTATTTATAACATGGAAACTCATTTCTGGAACGATGCATCCGAATCGGTTGCATCGCATTTGGCATACAACTTGGTGGATTGCTGTAAAACACTCCGAATGATGGCGGCGAGCGGTAGAGTGAGTGGGATCGATGGGTTATTCGATTTCAGAATACGAAGGGTCGGCTCGTGTGCCATGGGCAAGCTGCGTTTAATTAAATCCTGGTTTTCCTCTCGCTTCTATTCGCCTTTTTCCCATTCCGAATAGCCGATTCATGCAACGCGGTATGTAGCCGCTCTGCATAAATTCGTGAAACGATTCTAACATCTTTTTAGCCATACGTTCTCTTTCATGTATTTTCTGTTTCGAATATTGACTGCTCGATACTCGCTTGAACTCGTATTTAATAGATCATAATATTTCTCATCATCTTTTAAATAATTATATATTAACTTTTTTTTTATTTTATTAGTCTGTAGCCATCAGTGAATTAATTATAAAGGGAACAAAAATTTTTTACTTCCTAACATTGCAACGTTTTAATATTATCCCGAAGGGATAATTATTTAAAATAATTTCTGAATCGTTATCATGTTAATGAATAATTCGCTGGGAAAGTAAATATTATGAACATCTCATTTGTCGTACGCTTTTGCTGCGAATGTCTCTTCATTACCGCGTATGCACTCGTTGGACAAACAAATACAAAACGATTTAAATACACAATTTGCATAGACTCATGTTTATCGCGCAAATTGTCCTCGTTTTGTATTGAATACGATGTGGCGCATCGCGTTGCATCCGTGTATCGTTATATGGAAGAAACCTTGTAATTACCGCAATTTATATGCGTATTACCGCGGCATACAGCTCCTCTACTCCCAACTGGGAATTTTCGCATAACAAAGTTTGGCGTTCCACGTTGACGCTCCGCATATTCGGTATTGCAGCGCACATACACAATTTTAGTGATTCATTCGGAATGTGAACGCCGTGAATTCTCCGCGCGTGCATTTCAGTCTAATGCAAATCATCTAACGTAACTTAACGAGCTTCTTTGTCTGACGACGTTTATTTCGGTCTTTTTACAAACCGACCTTGCAAATCTCGCATGTTGAAGCCCGTTTTGCTGTTATATCTCGTCGCGCGAGACGAAAATTTACATGCCACGCTTGTAAATTCTTCCACTTGGATGCTTCGGCGAAAGCGACTGCGAAAAAATGCATATATGTAAATTTATACGAATTATTCAACATATTTTTTTAGTCGTCTAGTCTTCTCTTGGCAGTCTATCGGATTTCTTATAATATATGGAACAGTGGATTAATAAAATTAAAGAATTAAAGAATCACATCTCTTAACTCATAATGACATATTTATTTAATACGTGCTCGTTTGATATTAATCTTTTTCAAACTCAATGTACTGGATATCAGTGATAACTAAAATTTAACTTAAATTTACGGTGTATACACTAAAATCTGATTGAAAGTAGATATTTTGCATGATTTACTGATTTAAAATATAAAATCCTAATAAAATATGAATAAAAAAAGAAAAGTACAAATGGAAGCGCCAGAGACAGATGATAGAAGTCATAAATTATCATTTCTCGATATTTACGTGATATAATTATTTCTATAAAACTTAAATTTTAAAATATTTTGCGCTTTGAATTTTTCAATGAATTAAGAAAGATTTAATTTTCTTTTTCATGTAAAAAGCGTAAAGCATAATACACAAATCAGTCAGATTGCGAATATAATTAAACGGAAAGCCGTGCATTTATTATGTGGATAATTAATTTGAAACAGCTGAAGAGAGTAGTCTCAACGTGAATATAATAAAGCAGGCCTGCCCAATTTTGGCTCCGGAGTCAAAATGCAAAGCCATCGACACAAAAAAAATGTGATTAAGATTTCGGGGATTGTAAAGTGTTGATATGCGTCTGAGCGACGCTTAGCAACATTTTACAGTCTCCAAAATTTTACTCACATTGAATTTTTTTCGATGGTTTTGGCTTCAGTGTTAAAATTGGTTAGACCTGTAATAAAGTTTTCGAAGCAAGAAATTTCGAGGCAGTTGTTGACACGCAATCTTGATATTTGTTTCGCTGCGCGTATTGTTACAGAGTAACGGTGTATACACAAGGTCGCCGCGTTATCATTCGTGCTCCGAGTCTCCAACGGATCGGCAATCCTGCGTGCCGTTCGATCCGTGTGTCGTATTGTGTTTCGAGACGCAATCGTGACAAGTACTATGAGTAGACAGATATCGATTATTGTTGCATATCTGCACGTACCGTCGTTGCATATCAGTGTAGACAGAGAGCATCAAGGTCAGTGACTTTTGCATAACGCATAATGCAAAAGGCATAAGAAAGTCAACCAATTAAAGTCTTTTATCTTATGGAAAGGAAGGAAATGATGAACTTTGATTGATTCATTTTCTTACGCATTATGAGTTATGCGTTGTGCCTTACTCTGTGTTCTCGCCCTTACGTTCAAAATTTCAATCTAGTGGATAATTAATTTTTTTTTAATCCATTTGATTTATCCATTTTTTTATTGTTATTACAATTCACTTACAAAGCCTCTATTCTGTAACTCAGGATGGTAACGATATTGTTACAGTCGTTGAGAGTTACAGAATAGAATAGCCTAAATTTACAATATGATTGCAATTAATGTGTGTTATTGCAAGAAGTATATTTTATATCGATGTATCCGTGAGACGTACTATATTATATTATTAATACGCGACGATATGATATGATACGCAAAAAATCTATATCTGCTTTAAGGCGATTATTTCTTATGAATGAGTAACGTTTATCAATACTCGCGATTAAGAAATTTCTAAGAAATAGCACGTAACGTGAAGACAGTTTTTTTATTATTTTTCGAAATACAATCATTTCTAATTAAAAATTAACGACTATCGCGGACGAGAGTATTGTGTGAAGCATCGCGCTATCATTGTGTTTTCGAGGTCGATAATTTACGCGCAATGGTAATTAATCGTATTCGCGAGTGAACATTTTGCAGATCAACATAATTGCGTCACGAACTCCAGTGCTACGCTTCGGCTCGGTAAATGTGTGTGCTATGTTATCTTTTATTTCAATTTACCTGATAAAAAACGTTATAATTTTAATTAAATTTATTCTTATGATAAATAAGCTTTATACTCTAAATTTTCCATAGCTTATTTATCGAATTTAATAAGCTATATTCAATTATATACAGGATATCCCAGAATAACCGCCAAATATTTTGTGCGTAGGTAGACTAAACTGAGTCGAAAAGTTTACCTTTACTATTTTGCAATTTTCGTAATAATTAACAAGATATTAATTGTTAAAAATTGCCGAATATTGATTTTCAATAATTTTTTACTCAAGTACTATCAACTTTACAAAAAAACAGTAAGAAACAAAAGTTGTTCATTTTCTTATCATAGAATTCTGAAAATTTTTTCAGAATTTTTTAGTATCGCATTTTCTTATGTTGGTAAAAATAGTTGCTAATAAAAAAAAATGCAACACTAAAAAGTAAATAAAAAATTCTGAAAAAATTCTCAGAGCTGTACCGGTCTACTTACGCACGAAATATTTGCCGGTTATTCTGGGACACCCTGTATATCGCTGAAAGAAAAGATTGGCTGACTATGCCATAGCATTTTTAATTGACTGCAGCAACCAATTTTTGGTTCAAAATCGTATATTGAGCCTATCAAAATTGTATATTGACATTGCAGATAGGCTGAACGCAACAAAAAAATTGGCTGCTGCAACCAATTAAAAATGCTATGACATATTTTACCATCTAAATTGCTGCAGCAGCCAATCTTTTCTTTCAGTTTACGATTAATAATTAGCTTCAATTAAAAATCCATCTATTTTTTTTATTGTTATTACAATTTGCCTTCAAGTTTGCCCGCCATGTGTGTTACTGCAGCAAATATTTTCCACATCGCATGTCCAAATAGTCGAACACGTAGATTTCTTTTTTATTCGCGTGTGTCGCCTTTGAAAGTGAGTTGGAAAACCGACAAACGTGAAAAACCGCACGCATCTACTGAAAATCAATAGTGCAGCGTCCAGCATACGGTAGGGCATTATAATGGTTTTGGTGTTCTCTGTTACTATTCTCTAGCTAACACGTTTTTGGGAAATTGTCCTGCAATTTCACCACTATATTCCTCTGATTCTGCAATTTCTGATTTATCACTAATTTATCACTAATTTATCACACTTCTTTTGTATCTTTGTCACAGAATTTTTGTTGATATATCAAGAAGAGTTTATACAAAAATTTGAAAACATTTATGAATTGTTGATGAGTTCAGTAATTATTTTAATAAATATTATTATTACATATTATATGTACCGCATGTTGCATCAACATATTGATCAGTATATCGGTTATTTTATAAATGTAATGCCTACTAGAGAAGACATTACGTTTATAAAATAATCTGGCGTATATATTGACCAATATGTTGATGCAACACGCGGTACATTGGGTAATATTTGACTAAGAAATAACCATTGCTACAGCGTTAGTTATAACATAAAATACGGAACGTTCATTATATGCTTTCAGCTTGGTTAACGCGCATAAACGATGAAGAACGGGCTAACACGATAAATATTTCTGCATTGAAATCCGGTCGACGTGAAACGTGAAAAATTGAGCGGTAAATTCGTGGCGAGAGCCGACGAACACGAGGCCACGACTGTTTCCCTTGCTAGCGCGCAGAAAAATAGAAGTTTGATGCAGCGAACGGAAACAAGGCATGATCTTTTATCTTTTTAACGAATTGTACCAGTCGCAAACGGCGGGCATATATGGGCGTTGGTCGTTCGGCATTCTAGTCGCGTATACATAAAGCTCGGCACGCGATCGTAATTCGATTTTGCGATTGTCCGCGAAATTGCGCTTCCGCCTGTGCATTTTTCATGATTCGTCCAAAAAAAAAAGACAAAGCTCGCGCGAGAACCGAGAGAAAGTTGGTAGGTAGAAAAGGAAAGGAGCTAAATGGTAGAAAAATAACACGAGTATTGCAAAAATAAAAATATATGAGACTGTTTTTTTAATGAAGGAGGAAGTAAAAGTTGGAATTGATATCTTTTTTTTAATGTAATAAAAAGCTGCAGTTAACTTCTTTTTTTCTTAGCAACGATAATATGATAAAATGGATCCATCAGTAGACAGAGATCCGAAGACGCAACTTGTAAAGTTTTAGTTTTTTAGGTTTAACAACTAAATTATCTTTTTTAAAATAAAATAAAAGTTCTAATAGATTTTTGGATGCCAAGAGTGAAGGACAGATCTTAAATAAAATAAAACTACATCGAATGAAACTACAGCTACAAACTTCCAGTAAGTTCCAATAAGAATCGAAATAGATCTTTTCAAAAGGCGGAATGAAAGTCAGGATAAATTTTATTTCAGACTAAAGATTAACAATAGCATGTTAAAAAAAAATTGGAGCGGAACTTTTTGAATCGAAGATTGAGCCATGAAATAAAACTTTTTAAAAATCGGGATACAGAAACTCGAGATAAGTTTTTTTTTTAAATGAAGGCGAAATAAGCCGAGATAAATGTTTTTTTTTTTAAATAAAAAAATAGAATAGATCTTTTGTGATGTCAGAATCAGAAGGAGGAACTGATATCATGTTAAACTCAGAAATTTCGTCGGGATTAGAATTGAATTAGAGAATCGGGAATGGAGGATAAGAGAAGTACCCAAGCGAGAGAGCAGACAGGCAGGATGCTAAATTAAGTCACGTCAGGCTGGAAACGTTCATCCGTACTAATTGACTTTTCCGCTCTTTTCGCGGCATTTTTCGCTGTTGCAATTAGAAAGGGTACATTCATCTTGAATTCGTAGTTGAGCGCATCTTACTTTTTACTTTGGAAATTTATTGATGTCTTGCTCTCGCAGTATACAATAATAACATGATTCGATACGCGATATAGGATACTTTAATGATTTAAATTTTAGAACAACTTTTTGAATTTGTGTAAGATCATGTTGCATTTAATAATACATTGCTTGCAGTATTTTTAACATCGAGATTGCGCTCGTGCACAATGTCCCAGAATTAACTTTACTTTCTCTCTCTCTCTCTCTCTCTCTCTCTCTCTCTCTCTCTCTCTCTCTCTTTTTCTCTCTTTCAAGTCAAGTTACGCCAAATTACAAATTAATAAATCAAATTATATGTATAAAGATAAATAAACTTTGAATAATTTGTGTATTGTATGCGGTCATAGTTTGTGTCGTGATTGAATGTGAAAAAATGATAAAGAAACTTGACTAAAATTTACGGTGGTTAATTAACGAAGGTCGTACAATAACATCGGTGAGGGTACGAGACCGCTCATCGATTATGCTAAATTGCGTGTAGGCTAAATTCGAAAACTCGACCATACTGGCGTACCATTCGTCGACAGTTAAAACGGTGTTCTAGGGAGTGCGAGGATGCCGGGGATTCACCAACTGAAATTGAATCAATAAATTCGTGCAACGAACGCTCCTATTTCATCCCGCGTTCTCTTCAACTGCAGCTTCAATCGCGTTCTAATTTGATCTTCCAGTTCGTTCGGTGTCGTGTATATACGTATGTGTGAAGCTTTTTATCTATCTGTCTCGTATTTTTGTGTATTCACCTTTCGTCATTGCACGACTGTGATCATAATTTCGTTGGACCAGCATTCGTACGGAAAGGCAAATGGTTCATTCGACTTTTTCATGTTTGATCCTCTTAGATGTATGTTTAAACAGATAACGAATATTGATATCGCCAATATTGATATTGGTTGAAAAACTTTAAGAGAAAGAACAAGTATTAGGTATTCATGGTAAATAGAACGCTTTTCATAATAAGATCATGTATATGTGTGTGTGTGTGTGTGTGTACAAACACACACACACATAACATGCAAGGTGTCCTGAATTTAAATGTCAAAACTTTGGGAACGTCTAAGGAATCGATAAACTAAGAAAAAAGTCCTTCAGAGATATACTCATTTTTGCTTTGTTTTGAAGAAAATCGCAAAAAGAAAACGCAGTGAAAAAAAATACTTATACTATAATTTATACTAAATTATAATACAAGTGTTTTTCTTATATTTTTATTCTTTTTGGTATTTTTGTGTGGCATGTTTTCAGGCGAAGTAGAGTGCATCAAAATTTAAACTGGGATATATTAAAAGCACATAATTAACACTAAATAGTATAATATATGGTTTATTATTATTGTTATTATTTTAATAATATTAATAATAAATTATGTATATTGAAAGCATATAAATTGTGTGCTTTCAATATACCCTAGTTAAAAAATTTTAATTTCGAAACACCTTGTACACATATACATTTAACAAAAACATTGTGTACTTGTGTTAGAAACGGTTCTAACAATTTGTATTGAATTTTTAAACATATTCGAATGTTAATTTAACATAATGTAATTATGTTATTCAAACGTTTTATATTAAATTGATATTCAACACATTTCTTAGTGTCAAAATGACACAATTAATGAATAAGTGAACAGAAATAAATTGTTGAAATGTAAATTTTAAGATGAATGAAAATTATATAAAAATATGGATTAATTTAACATATCATAAATCTTAATTTTACTGAAATAAATATGCTTTGGCGTTTACAAATTTTTTCGATATTATGTTTTTTATATTTTTTACATAATATTTGTGTAATCTTCTAATATATTTATCTTGTGTTAAATTAATCCAAAAAATTTGAGTGGACCATTTAGGACATGTGATTTATATTCGACACATTTTTTTCCAACAGTGTATTAAAGTCTTGTTTATTTTCTGTAAAAAGATAATATTTATTAGTACTTTTCTAATGACATTTAAATCTGATTTCTTTGTTAATAAAAGTAAATATATAATTATTAATAAATTTTTATTAATTATTTTTAAACGCGTTATTTGTTAAAATTAAAGTTATATTTTGTGGCTCTATATAATTTGTTTAATTTTTATCTGAGTATACTATTTTCTTAATTTAATTTAATTATGACTTTTATGGATTGCTTTTTGAAATTGATACGACTTTATATTTGACAAATATTTCACTTTGATACGAATGATATTTTTATCGTTTCGCATATTCATCAAGGTGTCGAGAGTTTCCTGCTGGTGCAGAGATATTCCGCTGGGCAATATCGTTTCATCGGCGAAATTTCGACCGCGACATTCAACCGCAGTCGTGAGAAACGTTTCGCAAGTGATTAAAACATGGCACGTAATTGCGACGTTTCAGATCTAATTTTAACGAGAAACTCTGCAACGTCAAGTATATCGTATTCTCGTTATCTTCGTGATCATTTGCTTTACGATACGCTGCACAATTTTGAATACGCGTCGACATAGTAATGAGTTTTGTCAAACGAAACATCGTAAATTGAACCAACAAACGTTATTTTTACTTGTTTTTTATGGACGTTCAACGGTGTCGATGAATTTAGAAAAAATACACGTTTGATGTTTTGCTATTTTTGGAAAAAGTAGCGAATCCTTTGAGAAAACTCTTTTTAGGAACACAAAATTGCGGTCATTTAAAAATAGCACCCTTGTGTAACATTTATAATTCTGTAGAAGTAAGTATGTTATAATTAACGTCACACTCTTAAGTGCGCGCACTAAGGAAAAAGTATTTGCTGTAACGTTCTCTATCCTCGGCAAAGAAACTTCTGAAACTCAACTTTTCTAACTCGTCTAATGAAAACGATCAGAAGTTGAGACACGCTAATTGCTCAGGTCATAATTCTTGTTGCGTCAGAACAGATTTCTGCATGATTCTTTCGTATCAATAAGCGCAAATTTTATTTAGCGCAAAACTTTGCTTCCATCTCAAATGAATGTCTATTGTTGAAAGAGAAGGAATTACGTATTTAAAGCTATGCTATTACCTAGAACTAGCAACTTTGTATTATTACATTAATAATTTAGAAGAGTTAGGGTGCAGTCCATTTAGTGCTACAAATGTTTTGAAGTATTTGATTGACCGGTCAAAAGAAAGAATTTTTATATTAATTAACTAATCAAAGATTCTTCAAGCATTTGTAGCGTCAAGTGAAGTCTTAGATTATAAATGTAAGAATTTTTACAAATTTAAAAGTACAAATAAATAACAAAACTTTATTCTTCTAGCTTTTACCAATTTCAATACAGAGCTAAACAATGTTCATATTACAGAATACAAGTGACGAATTTGCGCATTGATGTGCACCGCGTTGCATTTATAATGAATTAACGCCACAGGAATATAAATATGAATAACGTTTTATCGATAAGAGGAGATAGATAGAACGTTTTACACACACTCTCGTATTATTCCCCCTCGCATAGTTTCCTGAAATTCTCCGCATAGTCTACTGGATACAATCGCCTACGTTGCCCGTTTTATTTTATCGATATAACAACTTTGGTTCTTCTAAGGGCAATTTTCACGCTTATATGCATAGTGCGCCTCGTGGGTGTCATAATTACAAGTCTTTGCAACTATGATGTAACTAAGGAAAGGTCAGTTCTCTTTCTCTCCGCCCTTTTTTGATCTCATGGAGCTCTTTTTCTTTCGTCACCTCGTTTTCCAATTCGACTCGAATATATATGCTTTCTTTTTCCCTGAGGGTTTTCCTGAGGGCTTCTAGGATATTGACGGAAACGTGGAAAAGGACTTGTCGTCCATCAAGGAGAAACACCTTGGAAATTATCCGGGCTGTTAGTTTGATGAGGGGAACACTCTCATTGCGAAAGGGATATACCGACCTCCTGCTAAATCGACATTTTCGTAGGGTAAATGGCGGTAAATTGATAGCAAGCAAGTGAATTCATTAATATTTTGAGACAGTGAAGAGAACAATGAATATTTGAGCGATAGAGAGATGAATAACGTAAATATTTTTTTTCTCGGGGTTGCTTCATAGGGGATAATCCTATAGGGAAAATTTTCTCATTCTTTTATATTTGATTCGTACGCAAAATAAAGAACAATTTAGATTACATATGAAGCAATCGAAAGTTACGTAATATTCGATTAATTAATAGATTAATTTAAGGAAGAATCAAAATTTACATTTCATTAATGAAATGAAATATAAATCTTTTTGAAAAAAGAAAAATCTAAATTAATCATAAAAATATTAACTCTGAAAATTCTCTTCACTTTTCTATAGCGTGCAAATCTTTGTTTCGCGATATTAATCTATGACTCATATAAAATTTTATTATTGGTCCGATTGATTACCAGGTGGCCTATATTGGCACGATAATGGCAACCATGACTGGCTCAATAATGGGAATACTATGGGATAATAACTTCGGTCTGATAATGGGTAACTATACTGGCCAATCGTGATAAACAATGTTGGACTATTAATGGTTGTCTTATCATGCCAATATTTGACCAATAATGGTTTTAATGCAATGCCGTGATTATTCCAATTATTTTAATTGCTTTCCGATAAGAAATACAGATAACACAGTGTAATACAATGAATCATTTTATTTTTAACATTGTCAAAGAATAATTCATTATGTTCATCATTACTGTCATCTGTGATAAATGGTTTCTTCATTATGATCTAATATAACCTTACTTGTTTGTACTGTTAATATTAATTTCACTGTTAGTTTCTTCTCTGTTATTTTTTTCAATATTATTAATACATTTATCACTGATGTTAATTTTTAATTATTTTAATTTTCGAAACTTTTTTTGTCTATAATAATTTTTCGATATATTTATTAATAATAAGGACTCAATAACTATCGCAGGACAAATTAAATATAATAGACAAAAAAAAACTACGGAAATCAATGGTATCCAGAGTATACCATATGCCAGACATGGCCTAGAACAAGATACCACGTATCGGCCAATAATTGGTTGCCATATATTGGGTCAAGCATTAGCGCTATTGCAAAGTGAAAATCAATGGTACCCAGTCATGTCATATATGGTCCATAATAGAATACCATGTATTGGCCAATTGTTGGTTACCATATATTGGGCCAAATATTGGCGCTACTGAAAATGACTGGCATTCCTATATGAGGAAGCAAACGATTTTGATAATATAACAGTATATATAATAATAAAAACAAATGTAATGCTATTTTTGCTCATACTGGAAGACCTTATTGCCGCTTTCATTTTCGTTCTCTTTTCGTCGCTGTTCTCTTTCTTCTCGTCGACCTGTTTCTCTCGGAGCGTTCGTTCGTTTTCTACCAGCTCCAGGGTTTCCTCGCGCACAAGTGAGATGAAGGAGGGCGGGAAAAGCAATCTCGCGAAAGTGGCGAGCTCGGTATACAGGCAGGCGTGCGGTGCAATTTCGAATTTCTAACTGGTATCCGCGCGCGGCAGAAAGTCCGACGTTATGGAGCGACGAAAGTGCGGTTTGTCGCTGAGCGAACGTACCGCGTATTGTTTCGCGTGTCATCACAAAAGTCGCCCAATAGCGCAACCCCCACATTCGCTTCGTTAATAGTATTTATTTTTTAAGTGTCTGTCGAATGCCCGCTGGAAAATTTACAAAAATGTCTCTTCTAGATGTACCGAATTGTAAAAATCTTTCCTTTGTTTCCTTATCATTCTGCAATAATTGCAACAGAAATTAATATCGAAATAAATTAAATTAGATAAATTTTCCATTTTATATCTTTTTAGTTTTGTATTTTTTTTTAGCAGTTTTTTCATTTAATCATATTATGATTTTTCGTTTTTATCAGAATTACTGTCTGTTAAAATTCAATCTTAACGCTGAAAATAAGATACTTTTTTAATTCTCAACACATTAAAATCTTATTCTTTTTAAATTCTATTATTTTAATTTTAATTTTATTAAAAAGTGTGTCAGTTTTTCGTCATTTATGCTATAGAATAAAGAGTGGAGAATAAATGAGAATAAAACATAATGAAAAGATGTAATTTCCGTGTTAAGGCTGTTACTTACATGTGATAATTCTCACTTAACGTTTCACATAAATTAGCATTTTTAGATTTATAAAATGTGTTAAATGAGATGGGCTCTGCGCGTCTAACAATATAATTACAGTTTTTAATTTCATTTTATTCTTTTCTTTATTACATACTGTGTACTATTTATAATGCAATACTTCAATTATATGGATCTTAACGTTGAAGAGAATATTTCGTAGCTTTATTTTACGCGATTGAATCTCACGCGTGGACTTAAAAGGATTTGGATTCTATCCAAGAAGATATTACTTTTGTTCTAAATCGCCTTCTTTCAAGCACGGATGGTATTCGGCTTTCATCATAACATTGCGAATCCGCATTATTTTGTTATGAGAATACCTTCTGCGCATGCGGTTGCCTATACAGGATATTGAACGGTAGCTTATTAAAACTTCCTTCATCTATTTCATCAAAAATTATCAGATCTATCAGCTTCTCTTTTTCTTTTAAGTTTTGTTTCGAATTCCGACGTGATCAATCTCTTTTCACGCGGCCTTACTCGTTATCCCTTTTATCGAGCTTAATTAAATTTCGATCTACAATGGATCTTTAAACGGAAGTTTGCACAAAACGTTTGCTTGCTTAGGGTCTTTCAATTAAAATGTGCTTATAATTGTGTATTCAGATTAAACGAACATAGAATGAGGTAACTCCAAATAATTATCGTTTATGTGCGAAATAATTGCAGTGATATGTTGTTTCACAATTGGTTCTACCTGTATTTTTTACGATAATTATTATAAAATTGCGAAGTTATATTTTTTAGTACACAAGTGTTAAAAAAATTACCCATGTAAAACAGATAACAAATCGTAAATATTTATATAACACTTTATAGAAATATAAAAGTTAACATGTGTGAGTTACATTGTTCACCGGTGCAGTACATCACATTTATCTTTTTTTTGTAAATTGGGTTTTTGCGAGTATTAAAAATGTAAAAATAAAACAACTACTGGGAAACTTTTCGCTCATGTTAGTTTTATCCTAGTTTTGATTGGCCATTTTATACAGATGTTTTCGAACTAGAGAAAGAATAATATTGCTTTTATAGACGAAGTTTATAGAATGCATGCAGAGGGAAAGTGTACCGAAAGCATACATACCTACTTAGCATCACGTAACAAAAGTCATTTCACGCTTTTGCTGTGTTTACTATGTTAAAAAATTACGTATAGTGCTCTGTTCTCAATGGAAGTTGGCTTATTCTTTGAAGAATTTGAGACGAAATTATTTAACGTAAAAATATAAAAGTTTAAAATAAAAATTAAATAAAGAAATCACCCGTATTGAAATATAAAAGTTGCGAATGTGATTTCTATATCAGAAAAACATGCTCTTGGTAATAAGTATGAATTATTTTAGAAAAATTTTATCAGCATTTATAAAT
Source organism: Acromyrmex echinatior (assembly GCF_000204515.1). The sequence goes on along the minus strand of NW_011627679.1, from coordinate 384,587 downwards.
TAAAACTAAGATAAATATTTTTACTGAATTAGGTACAGTTACAAACTTCATGTTGTCCTCCAATTTGTGAATGGTTGGAGCAATTTATTAAATATGCTTCATATATTTGGAGAGGGAAAAGGGGCCTCGAACTGTCACTCAAAATTAATAATTAAAAATACATTTAGCACATGTGGATGATGTTAAATAATGTGCAATAATTAAGGGCAAGGTTTTAAGCACGGCTTGAAGAGTCGAGGACAGTATTTCGTATATCTTGTTCCCTCGATGTCCCCGGGGGACAAAGCCGGCAATCGGATAGCGACATTAGATGGAAGTATGCAACGAGTCAGGATAGAAGCAGCAGCGATTCTCCCGCGGGACGATTTCGTCGGCATCCAATCTCAGTCTGCTAGCGGGTGCTTCTTTCGCGTCCCGCGGCAGCTCTCTCCTCGTCGAATCGCACTCGGAAACCCAATTTACCGGATAGCAGTCATCCGACCTCGCGCTCCCCTTTCCGTTGCTCCGTGGATGTAGGATTGCACTCAATACGAGACAAATCTAATCGCTCGCGTCATCGGAAATCGTGTCGGACGAAGAGAGGGGAATTACGCGTGTTGGAAAGGCGATTAAAGTCAACTCTGATTTCGAGATCCGATTAGTTTAGGCCGCGTATCTATGAATATTCGCATCTTTGATATCTTATTGTCGTAAAAATTGCAATCTAATGGTAAAATGTTTATGTCTATAAATGAGAAGGAAGATATTCACATAAATTGTTCATTGAAGAAGCGGATCTGTATATAAATGAAGCATCATCGCTTCGACGATGTAATATATTGTATATATCTACATAATATCTTTAAATTGTATGGATAATATTTGCATGTGTGTGTGTGTGTGCGTGTTATTCATGTATCACACAGTACAAGATGTATCACACAGAACTGTAGAAAATAATTATTTTATTGAATGTTCTGAAAATAAATTAAACACATGCTTCTATCATAATTTTTTTAGAGAATATTCTAATATTATTACACTAGATTTTTTGATGAACGAATATATGTCTGTTCAACACACGCAAATTCTGTCGGATAAAAATATTATTTCTCTCCGTCTTGCTACTTGAAGCCTTCGGAGGGTTGCTATAAATCTGAGTCTGAGAAGCATCGTCGAAGCATGTGAATGATCGGCTCTTCCCTCGGTCGCCTCTCGGATTCCACCTCGTATTAAATTGCACCCGATTTTTTTTCGGTTGGCAGCTGGCCCGTATCTAATCCGAGTCGACATCAACAGATTGATATCGATTAATACATAACAGTATTTTATGCAAACGATCCTCTTTTCGAATATTGTATATATATATATATATATATATTACATTACGTACATTTTATATATAGCATTATAAAGAACCAAGAATATCAACGCTAAAAGTATCGCTGTAAATAAATTTGCATAGAACAAATTAAATATTTTAACCTTGAATGTAAGCTGTGCAGACTTTTTTGAAATTATGCAATACAATCAATGCAAAAGTTACATACAATGCAAAATTTTTACAGAAAATTATACGATATTTGCGATTATCACTCTTTACTCTGCCGCACATGAATTCTAGCTTATTCGAAGAAAGACTAGCAGAAAAAAAGTACAACTTTTGGTATACAGCGTAGGAGTGAGATTCGGCCCATTGTTCGCCGATGAGAAAGGAATTTTTGTTGCAACGTGCCCTTTTATGATGTACCACACGGTGTACGAAGCACTGCGACTTTGGTGTGTACATTTTTCTCAGAGCTCGACCTGCGAGGATCGTTTCTACCTTGCACAAAGGTTTGCCCGGTAAAAGGGAGACTCTGTCAAGGAACTCCATTCGAGGGCTTTGCCCGACGAAAAGTTATATGAGATAGAAAACTCCGGATTACACCACGAGAAAGTCGCGCGAACTTTCATGTCGTTCGTACATTCATATGGTAGTGATGACGAGTCTTGTCCAATCATAGACGTGATCTATATGTATCCAATTTGTTAAGTAATGGAAAACGAATGAAACTGTTATGGTTAGGTTAGAGTATGATATATATATATGTTTACTGAATTAGACCTTGTTCTTGCAATAAAGGTCATTACACATAGAAAAACTTATGTGCCTTCTAACAAGTGACAAAGTGCGATGCAGTGATCGTGTCATCTTTGTTTAACATTGGCAAACAACAAGGATGTAATGATCCATTATCACACTGTATTATTTGTCGCTTGTTGGAAGGCAGCACACCTTAAGACTTATGCAGTAAGCGAATCGACCAATCACATTACCGATTGGAAGGCCATAACGTGAGCAGCAGCGAAGCCAATGTTATATTGATTTCCTCACTACTTAAATCTTACGTCTTAAGTATTTTTATGTGCTAGGACTAAAATTCTGTCATTTTATTACGATGTTTTGACAGAATCGATCATAATTGGCATAATCTCGTAAAAACAAGCGCACTTTGAACAGAAAATTATATAATAGAAAAAAAGAGAATGAAAGAAAATCTAATTTAAGAAAATATTATAATGAAATCAGTATCTACAGTATGAAATTTTTACCTAATTTATTTAGTTCATTTTTTAAATGATTCGTAATATACGTATAATTTCTGGGAATCCTAGTAATCTGTATAATATAAAGAAGAGAATCTGATAAGATATTAAAGTTATTATCATTCGTAACAAATTCTTTTATTAATATTTATTTATCAGATTCATTCTTGATTTACATTGTGCCTTTTGGTATTGTTATTCAGAATCGTTCTCATTATTTAATGTTGTTGGGAAAGTAAAAGGGGAAATGTTAAGAGCAAATTAAGCATAACGTCTGATAAGTATTAATTACAAGGTCGTAATCGTTCCGAGAAAGAGATTATCCACGTCGGAGACGGAGGTATTCGTTCTTAATATTCTTTTTAATCGCGTTTCATCTCATTTTCAGGATTCTTTCTTACAAGTGAAGGGTCCTTTGTGAATTTTTAATATTAATGGCTCGTTATCGTGATAACTCGTCAGCCCGATTGGATGCTTTTGGCAATGCGATTTATAATATTCATCATTGGTTTACATTTTCTCAGAACAGTGTCCGATTATTGTATATGATAAAAAGAACAGGGGAGATTAATATCAAATATAGCAGCTATTGATATGATTGATACGATAGTATGATTATATTCATAATAAGGAATCATTCATACTATTAAATGTCGAAGGAACAATGTAACTCAATTTTTTGTTAAATAACATTTTGTTATCTTTAACTTCCGTGTGTAAATTAATTCATTTCTGTAGTTTTTTAAAATAAACAACGTTCATATTAACGTATGTGCTTGGTAAACAATAAACTAAATTTTATAAATTAACACACACTTCTTGAATTAAATTGTTCAACTTCATTGTCTTAGTTAAATTAACAACATATTGAATAGAAGCAGTGGCGACCTAGAATGATTAAAAATAACTCAAATTGAGTATAATTTTTCATTATGAATTTAATAGTATAATCTTACTCGTGCATGAATAAAATATCTGAAGAATATTCTTTTTATTGGATTGCGAGATGTAATTTGGCCTAGTTATCACAGTGAAAGCCTCGAGTCAGAAATGCGGTACTTATTATCGAACTCTCGACTTTCGGAGCTCATTTGACTTTTAAGATCGCTCGTTCGGAATTTGCTAGATAAGTGAGTTCCTCTCGAACTATGATCGCGGAACAATTGTCTACGAAATTCCCACTTGCATCACCGTATCGCTCGAAAATTGGGATGATTCGACAATCTTCATGGCTTGCAGGGATTGCAACGCGAAGAATTTGCGGGCGTGGAAAAGGTGCAGGAAGAGGAGAGGATCGGTGATTCCCGACGAAGAACGGATTCGTAGGGAGGGATTTTGCGGAGGCAATTTGCAAGGTTCGCTTCTTAGCTAACCCCCCGGGAAACAAGGGATGGGTCACGCTGATATCGCGGTCTGCGATCTTGGTCGTAGTATTTGTAACCGTTCTTTCCATTCTCCTCCCCATCGTTTCTATTTCTCCTTCTCCTTCTCCTTTCGTGCAACCTTAACCCATATGCTCGTTTGCACGATATACCTATACGTGTATATATATATATATGTCTGTACGAGATAACTTGCATCCAACATATGCTTTCTTGTGCGATTCACGTTCAGAATCTGTCTGGGATGGGTCAGCATAACTATGTCAACATGTTCGAAGTATATATTGGAATTGCTAACGCAAGACAAATATATCTTGACTCGATATGCGAAGCAGAATATTTGAGGAGTATAAAATGTAATTTGAAACACAGCTTGTTTTTTAATAAAAAATCTTCTTTAGTTTTTGTTTGTTTTTTATCGAATATTTTATTATTACTATAATATATCGTGTCTACCCTGTTGTTATTAATTACTGAAAGATATTGAACGATATTTACGATGAAAGATGTTTACAATTATGAATGTGTTTATAAACACGCATCATTTTTATGCTAATAATCTCTAGTTTATTTTGCTACGCTATTTTTAACGAGACAGATTGCATTTGTTCAAGCTCAACTATGTCAAATCTCATTTAAATCGACTTTGGAAATATTTCCAAGCGCGTAAGCTGTACGTCATTTTCATAATCCGTTTTCCACTTGACGCAGGTAAAAACAGCATCGGGCGTGGACTTTACGCGAAATGAAATTTGTTGGGCGAGTTTTATGACAAAGGACTAGCATTTTTATGAACGTACGAATGGGCAAACACGGTGTTTCTTAACCATGAAAGATTATCCCCAATTCTGATTAAATTACATTGTCTACAAAGAATGTTTTACGACGCGCGAAGTAGAGCATATCGACTGATGCTGCTTTATAATTCCGCATTTTTCTTTGCGATTTTTATCCGTGATTTATAGTTTAACTTGTTCAAATATATCATAAGAATCGATCGTTTCACGACGAAGTAAACAATACATTTTACTTACTGTCAGTTAACTTCTCGAAAGGTTGTACTTCGTTAAAAGCAACATTTGAAATTGAGCAAAGTTTCCCTGACTTGGCTCCGCCTGAGTGCCGTACCGAAAGATTGAAAATTAGCGCGGCAGTCTTTTCTTATAATGGAAACTCGCGCGAAATGGTATCGTACTTTATGAAAGTGGAAAATAGAATGTTATTGGGATATTCTCAATTGCTTTAGAAATCAGTGAAAAATGCGATTCGCTTTTCCAACTTTCTTTACATTCCTCTTAGACACAAATAACATTTTAACGCAATTTAACATCCTACAGTCATCGTAATGTCGATATCGTGAAAATTCCGTGCAAGGTAATTAAAAGTAGTCGTTTCCCCAAATGAAAATCCGTGTATTTTCTTCTAGAGGTACTATATCCAAATGGATATTTTTTTTAATATACATATTTATTCGCTCTCTGCTAAAAAATCTATTTTGAGAGTGTTTTTTTCATTTTAATGTAAAATATAAATAAAATAATATTTATAATATTTATTAAATACGAAACGCCAATTTGAATGTTAAGATGTTGAACTATTTTATATATTCATGAATTAATTTCAGAAATAATAATTACGTGCCGATATTGCGGTTGTCAGACTTTCAACGCAATCAATCTGAAATAATCCCCCCAAATTTCCCAAATTTAATCTTAAAAAACTGTAATAAACTTATT
>NW_011627679.1:320964-378807 GCF_000204515.1 Acromyrmex echinatior | reverse complement strand
AATAAGTTTATTACAGTTTTTTAAGATTAAATTTGGGAAATTTGGGAGGATTATTAATATTTCAGATTGATTGCGTTGAAAGTCCGACAATCATATCACGTAATTATCATTTCTGAAATTAATTCATTTAAATGAATATATATAATAGTTCAACATCTTAACATTCAGACCGTAGTGGCGCTTCGTATTTAAAGTAATGTATTTAAAATAATATTTATTATTTTAAACATTTATAAATATAGTCAAAAATTGTTTGTTTGAATTTTAATTTTTGAGTAAGTATTAGAAAATATTCTCTTAGAGAAAGATTTAACAACGCTGTTATCGGTACAACGTGCTGGAACATTCGGCGTAGAGAACCGTGAATATTCAAGAGCCTCCTAGCTGGAGCTCGTTGTCGTCAACTTCATTGAATTTGTTCGCCATGTCTCCTCGCTTTGATCGGTAGCCGGAAACGTTGCGGGAAAAGCGGTTTCGTTTGGTCCGATAATGAGCGACATAAATGAAGAAAAATATTGTCGCCCTTTATACACCCATTGCGCAGCCCCGAAACTCTTTGAAGTTATTATAAGATAAATCGCTATCGCTGTATCGACTATCAATTTGTGTTTCTGTGAAAATAATCTCTCTTACAATATGAGCAATGTAGTGAAACTTTTAATTCACATAAAAATATTATTAATTTCTTTCATTCTCTTTTTTCTTGTGGAAAAAAAGAAGAACAAGGAGATTAAAATTAATTTTGTTTTTGTGCTATGAATTTTTTAAAAATATAATAAAAACTCGTCTTTTATCTTCTCTTTTTTTCTCTCATAAATCTGACTAATATAAAAATTTCGACTGTAATATATTAAAGAATTGATATATACCATTATTATTTTTTATTGATAGTGATCGTCAATCCTCGTTGATATGTGCAAATTAAAAAAAATAAGTTAACGCAATATTTCCACCAATTTGAATCGCAGTACCTATATGTCCTCGGGTTTGCACAGTTCTGTTAATTGGCGAATGCACGTGCAGTAACCAGTATTCGAATACTCGCATCTTTTTTAAGCGCGTTTCAACGATGCATATATAAAAATAGCACGAATCAGAGTACCATGAAATCTCGTTTGTGATGCTGTTTGATATTTTTGTCTCTATTGTTTTTACGTGATCAATTTGCGCAATGCAATGAAACTTCGAGTATCTGAATTTCATTTAATCAAACGTTTGACTATTAGGACACTATTATACCTACAATTAGTACATAAAATAGGAAAATGTATTCTGTAAGTATTTTATTTCTTCTTCATTTAAAATTAATTATTTATGAAGAGAGAAATAATTTATGTTTGAAGAAGAGATAAAATACATTTAGAATACTTATATTAACAATTATTAATTTATTACTACTAAAATATTTCAGATTTTTGAAAGAAAAAAGAGAAGTAATTTTCCCTTTTTAATTACATAAGATAGATTTTTTTTATAAAAACAAAAGCGAAGAAATTGTTGAAATTTTTATTTATATTCATAATTCATTGATAGTACAGGCTAACGCTTTTCGGTTGCAATGAAATATCGTGTTTTTTCTTTTTTTCGAAAATTTTTACATGGACCGTCATGAGCGTTGCTAGACGCTGATCCTTAAATTCTCGCCATTTTTCTTTGCTTTCAATTATGTCTATGCTTTTAAAATATAAGCTTTACTATTGAGAAATTCATATTTCTTGCTTTATGTAGAATTCATCTTTAATGAGCTGCATTTATTATTATGCACGGTAATATTCTGACATGAACATACTCTCAAATCAAAACTAAATAATATTAACATGTTATTGTATAATTATATTAGTATTCATTAAATGGATGAAATAGATTAATGTTAATTAATCTATGGATCAATGATGATAATCTGTGTAATATACTAATGATTAGTTCATTCAATATGTGTTTGTTTAATACGATGCAGTTATAGCAAACTATTCGATTCTATTTTTAAATATTTACATTTATGTTAAATATATTTACATCACAAATCACGTAATGACTACGGGAAAGATAAAAAAATTTCGAAATTTATGATAATGCGTGCCTGCTTTATACGAAGAAAATGTTGGCACTCACAAATTGAAAGCTTATCAAATATAATAAAGTATGCACTTAAAGATCGTTTTGAATAAAAATGCTTCAAGCAAGGGTGCACTTCCAACCTCCCATCATTCTACTTTATTATCTCGCGACACTGCGTCAGTACGCAGATGCACATATACGCATTTTATGTAACACACACACTCGCACCCTAGTCATATATGTACATATTCTAGCTGCCAATAAATTCTCTTCTCACTCTACCATAACAACATTTCGAACTCGACAGCTGAAGTTTCTGAATGGCACATTCAAATCGAGCCACAATCGCCGACAAAGTCGCATCGCATTTGCAACACAATGCGTCTCCTCCATCCTTTTGCTGGTCCTTCATTTTGTCGAACTTTTCTCTTCTTACGTGTCTTATGCGAGATTAGTGTTTGGAGTGATGAACAAATAAATTTTATCAATCTCCTCCTTGTGACAGCACGCATAATTTCAGATTTCGATTATATCACGTCATGCAAGATTCATCGTCGAAAGTTACACAAAGCTATTAATCTCTCTGTGGTTACATAATTCTGTGGAATATGAAAACAGTTATCTATTGATACTAAAGGAATATTATCTCAAGAACTTCAGTTAGTTAATAATTTTGAATTTCATTTCGTAAACATGAAAAATTTTATTTTTGTATTTTAATTATAAATGTTAGGATATATCTATATTCTTTGGATATATTCTAACATTTACCTATGCCAAAAATTCGTTTTTATATTTTTTATAATCCGTATGTATTTAATACATACATATAATAGTAATAATAAGAATTAATAAGACACACCGGACAATTTTGCTTACTAAATTAGATGTATTTGCAGTTTACTCAGTATACCATCGTCGTGTTTTAATGAGAATTATTAAGCATTCGACTCCCTCTTTCTACGAGATGTCTCTCGTACATCCGGTCGGGTGATAACGTCGCTGAATCATCGTGGTTAACGCTGGACTCTTGTTGGTGGAACGTGACTTTTCCTTAATCGAGATACCTTTTCTTCTCTAATCCGCAAGATTGCGTTGAGCAGATAGGGAGTCTACTTACCTCGTGAAAAATTCCGGGAAAAACAATCATCGCCAGCTAAGAGAGGAGTTATTTGCCGGAGGCGATATATTTTGCGCGAAAGGCGAGAGTATTTTGCATAAAATGAAATATTTTACGTAAAATTATAACATCTCCGCACTCCAGCCTCGAATTGGATTGTCGACAGTGCAACGACAATGTGGAGATACGAAGATAAACGCGACCTTTGTAGATTGTAGCATTTGGATGACGTAGTTTTCATACGATATAAACGAGTTAGATGCGCGCCGTGCATGCCTGTAATTCGTTTATTCCAAATAGCGAGATTTCGGAATTAGGCATTAAAATTATTGTTGGCAAGCCAGTTCCTGTTAAACTTAACATGTCGCGTTTATATAATGACTATATTAATTTGCGATAAACTGGTAACTAAACGTTTGTGTTTGCCTCAATTGAAAATAAAGGATCGATATTGTTAAAGCAAATAGTGTTTTGCTCTGCGATGGAAATTTGATTTTATTTTCTGTTAAGATTGAGACATTATGATATGTTTTACTTCAAACTAAGTGAATTTATTTCAATTATGTAAATAATTTTGAGATTTTATTACAAAATATGAATCCATATTTTGAATCATAGCGCGTTGTATTAGGCATTTATGCTATAAATAGTTAATATTCGAAATAGTTTTTAAATCGAGAAATAAATTAAAGATTGTTGCACTGTTATGAAATAATACTTAACATAGTAGTATTATTTTATAACAGTACAGCAATCAGGTTTTCGAATGAGAAATGATTGAAATGATTTATTCTACTAAATGTGAAAGAGAGCCGCGCTAATACGAATTTTAATTATGGAATCGTCATTGGCAATTTATAGTACATGTACATTATTATATATATATATACATAATAATATTCGAGCAAGTATTTATTAAATTATGTGTTCATCGCACGAGAGATTTGCCGATAATAGATTTCTAAATTAAACACGTCATCAGACTTCTAAATTGAGCACAAAAAATAGCGACAGCGATGAGTATCATAAATAAAATTGACGAGTTTGAAAATTGCCAGAATGGCAATATGGGTATCTTTGATAAATTGTCATCGATACAATTAATGATATAAGCGTAACGATTCGACGATCGTTATCCAGAATTTCTTTTGTAGAATGCATGCGCGTCCATATTTGCGTCCGTAACAAATCCCGGCTGCAGCGGTTCTGGTGGTTTTGTTTTTGGTGTAATTAGATGGACGATTTTCCCGACGAGATCGATAACGCGATGCAGAGCCTGCGGATTCTGCGGCATCCGGAGTTACAAAATGCCGCGCGAAGAAGGAAATGAGGATAATCAATGGTAATTGATGCGAGGTGGAAGGGGAGACAGGAGGCTGGAAGATAAGAGTAAAGTGGAACAAGGGAGTAGGAATAGAGGGAAGGTGAAACTGAAAAGCCGGCCTTTAATCCGCGTTTGCGCGCCAGAAAAACTTTTGGATTTAGTTCCATTTAATTATGTCATCTTGCATTTGCATTTGCGTGCTCGCCGTAACTAGTATTGTCTTTTTTGAATTTTTGTGTATTCTATTTGCTGCATTGAGGACGTCTGATATGTTCTTTGCTCGATATTTACATTGAGCTTTATTTATTGCAAATATTTGAAATTATAAATTGTAATAATGTTTTGGATATATTTTAAAGAAATATGAAGGTATTAAGAATTTTTGGCGAATTCAGTCACTTGCACTACGTTAGATCAATGCATATCAAAACTGTTATACATAAAACTAGCAAAGTTAAATGTAAAAGTATATAAATATTTTAAATGATTAACTATTTACTAATAATATTGTCACGTTATTTAACAGAATATATATGTGTCATTTTATTATCAAAGTTAATTATACGGTGTCATTGTATTGAGATATTTTATATAAAGTAGTTTTTAATATACACTGATTCAGTGTAGTACGAGGTCGAATTCATCATTAGACAATTTGTAATTTAAAAAAAAATGCGACTTTAATGGCTATTTCTGATACTTTCTAATTGTAAGTTTGGAAAAATTTCAATAATATTTGTGATGAAATAGGATCGTCCTCTATACATATGCATTCGTATTGCATCAAATTGAAAGTGTTTAATTATTTCAAATCTTGATTGGCGAAATATCGTTACCATTATTACTCGAAATTGCATTTTAATTTAATAATCTCTATGATTATATGTCTACCTTTTTTCTGGATATTATAATATTAAACTCTCTGTATCTCTATTAACTATTTGCGATCGTGTCCTTAATTGGCTTCACATCATTCATTTGCCTCGTTAAGATTAAAATAATTGACAGGTTCATTAAAATAATGAATAATTTTGATCGAATTCTCTTGCAATAATAGTGCAAAAAATTAAATGCTTTAAAATTTTTTTATATTTCTAACATTTATACATTTTGAAACGAAATATTATCTAAGTGCCTAAAAATATGTGTGACCGTCTAAATTAGAACAAAAAATATTATCTTCAAATTTATATTTACAAAAGTACAGTTTTTTTAAATATTTATAAATATATTTTGTTCCGGATTTTTTTTATTTTTTAACTATTTTTTCATAAAAAAAGACAATTTTTTATTGGGTTCCAAGAACTAGGCTCGCTTCCTGCTTTTTATAAAAAAGCGCATGATGTAACGAAATGGAATACCGAATATGATATTGACCATGAATTCGTTTTCATTTCTTACAACATGTTCGGGTCAGCTATGTGTTTTCATTATAGTGTTTAGCGTCGGGTATAATGGAAATATCGTCACGAGAAAGAACGCGACTTCCAACTTGTTTGTACAGAGCAGAGAAAGAGAGGAATGAGAGATGATAGACGAAGAGTAAGCTCGCAAATGCAGAGGGATGCAAAAGGCCATGTTTTCAAAGGGAAATGAAAATATGCATCTTGTATTCACTGAAACAGATACTAATTAATTAAGCTAATTCAAACTAATAACAATATTAATTCTGCTACTAGCCACGTGATCGGCATACTCGTGTATGTCATAATCGTGTATCTATCCCAGAGGAAATGTGAACCTTTTAGAATCACATCACTATTTAGATTTCTAATTTACAATATATAAATGGCTTGATATAAATTTAAATGGATTTTCTCTATAGAACAGATTAAACTTCTCGCTGGGAGGCATAAACTCATATGAAAATTATATATTTGGATTTAGAGAGAGAGAGAGAGAGAGAGAGAGAAATAAGGCTTATCTATTTCCTAAGCCGTCTTCTACATGTAACTATGATCCCTTTTTCAAAGCCTAAAATAAACTGTAAGAGGATTACTAGTATTTCGCTGGAAGTTAGAGAAATTAATACATTATATAATAAGAAATCGTTTTTTCTTCTCTTGTAAAAATGTCTTGCATATAATATGAATTACATAAATTGTATAAATTATTTGTAATAAATAAATATATATTACAGAAACACTTTTTTATATAATATGCACAATATATTTTCGATTGTAACATATTGAGTAGATCTTCTTTATTTATCTATATTTATTTATCTATATTTATTTATCTATATATTTTATTTATTTATATCAGTGCATGTATTTATTAAATTTGACTGAAGTGTAACTGAAGAAGTTCACACAGCGTGATAAGGAATTAAGAACAGTAGAAGATCCAAGCAAGCTGAAACGCGCTTAATCCGCCGGTTGCAACGAGATTCCGGAGATTTCCTCCGTCCCGCACACATCTCGCGAGTGCTACTTGTGGAAACAAGGGCGGTTCGTTTTAATTCCGTATACGGTCGTGGTCTTGTCGGACTTAATTTTCCTGGCGCCCTTGCATTTGCATCGCGAAAAATCCTCGGTAATTCAGAACCAGCGCGAATGCTTGTGCACTCGCTTCGCTGGCGTTCGTTGTCGAATGATCACATCCTCATGTTCGCTAATTCGTGTGCCTACTTTTCAGGATCATCCGTCCTCTCTATCTCGTTTCCTTTTCTTCACCGAGTCTGTAGAAACTCAATGCGGTAACCGCTGCGGTAATGTGCAAATGCTCTTTCATGCTTTAAATTACAAATTAAATTCGTTCACAAAGAACGCCGTGCGACGCGGCGTCACTAAAAGGATGTGACTCGTGATACATGTGTGATCCCGCGTGATGATTATACATGTAGATCAATATTCAAATTTGGCTTAAGAAGCGATGTGTTCGATGCCAACTACATTATGGAATCAGTTATCTAGAGCTTAAAATTGATTAATAATTCATTTTCTTTTGTTAAGCGCCCTGTTACATGCGCAAAATAATTATTAGTTTCGTTGCATATTAAAGTCTCGTCTTTACTTTTTAATTAAAAATATTTTTATTATATAAATTTCAGTGTTAAAATAATTTCACTTGAAATCTTAATCATTTTGAATATTTCTGTGTATAAAATTCTTATTTTCCTATGAAAAAATTTTTTCGTATAATATTTTCGAGCGTTCTCATTGTGCAATTTATTTTCATTACAAATGTTATATACATATGTTTAATTATAAAAATAATGCTTTAGTTTTTCGTTATAATTCATTTATGGTAAATATCATTTTATTATTTTGTATTTCGATGCTATATTGTTTAATGTGTGTTAAGTAACATTGCTTTATGCTGAAATTACTTAGCTACCATTTAACGAGCTACACATTGCATCAAAGGCACATCGTCTATTAGGTGTAAATTTATTATACCTTTGAATAAAGGGTAGAGGGTTAATGATTTGCCAACAGTTATAATGACGTAACTACCTGAGTATCTTGACTTAACTGACTGGACCTCTCTCTCTCTCTCTCTCTCTCTCTCTCTCTCTCTCTCTGTTTATTGTTATAATTAATATTGTTTAATTAATAGTAATAGTAATAATTAATAATATTCGTGTCCGATTCTTATCGTTGATGATCTCAAGGCTGAGATTTCAATTATACAATATTTGAGGATGATGGCTATTATCAAATAGATTAATTTAAAGACTAAATCGAAGAATACTCTCGATCTGTGTTAGATAAATAAAAAAGATTTTATATTATACAGTAAGAAATTATGGATATTTGTAAAAAATGATATATCTCGAACGGTATCTCGTATGCTTTTTATTGGACAGAAGTAACTCATGTAGAATTTTCGTTTACACGCAATGTTATTAATCGACGTAGTCTCGCGCTATTTATACGTTAGTGCTATTTTCAGTCTCTGCTGTTATCATGCTTATATGATGTGTCGATGCAATAAAGAGTCGTTTTTATTTAGACGCGCAGACGAGTACATTGGACGCTTCTGCTTTTCTTAGTATATATCTGCTAATTTTGGCAAATGTTCGTTTCTGTAGTCAGATATAAGATATACGATCGAATGTGTTTCTGGTTTCGGACGTCACTCTGTCTGCCTCGAATTTGGATACTTGTCGTACCTGACTGCTATCAAAGTCTAGGCACGTACTAATTAGTGCAGCTCAGGTTTATATATTAACGACCACGTATGTCAACAGGGTTTCACTTTGCCAACCTAATGACGCATTACTTTGACATCGCACGGTTACACGAGTGCTGCAGCACACGAACACTTTGTGTAGACGCATGTTGTGTACACATCATTTGCACTGAACAGAATAACATTGCACAGCTGATACATTATCAGTGAAATGAATTTATAACTAATTAGATACAACCTGATATATTGATATTAAAGATATAAGTTAAATTTCTCGGACTTTAAAAAATATACATATCTAATAAAAATAAAAATATATTATTAAAAAATGCAATTTTCCAGAAATACAATATATTGCGTTTTGTGTCGAATATAATTTGTTCTTATAACTTTTGTTAGATTTTCAGTAAATAAATAATAATTAATTTATCCTTTTATTTAGAAAAAGACTCAAAAAAGAAGATTCACGTAATTGGATTACTTTTATCATAACTTAATAATAGCGGCTTTAATTACTGCACTTTAATTACTTTTTATTTAACATTTTTATTTTAATATATACCTATGTACTTAGTGGTTGCGAACTCTTTTTTTAATTTTTCCATTAATTTTACGCGATTTACGAGTCACGACTCTTCTTCGTATTTTTGAGCCCGCTGTCCGACGAGCCCATACGTATGCATATCCGCATGCATATTTATACAAACGTAATCCTTTCCGCTTATTTGAATATCGTGCGGAGATACGATGTAATTATTTAAACGCACCCTGTGATTTATTCGTTCGGAATTTGCAAGATATTATTTTTTTACTTAAGCGAAATATTTGTGGATCAATATGATAGACTGAAATCATTCGTCTCCCGATATCGTTATCCCACATATATGCGTGATTGTATTCGTACGCGCACGTAGGTTTCTAGATAGATTTACTATTAAAATTTCAGCCGTGCCGACCGCGTCCTCCCGCCCGTTTCCCTTAACGTCATAACAACCTTGCTGCGCAATGGTGCGTCGAATTAACATTTCAACGAGGATGGTCGGGCACGCTCCGCCATCACGATAAAATGGACGCGTTATTGCTTTACTGAATAAACATCGCACCATTCCAAAATTCGCGTAGAGACTGCGAATGTACATGAAATATTACGCGCATATAGAGCGTTTTGGAAATAGTGGTTTTAATCTCAATACAGCAGATTCTCTTTAATTATTTCAGTTATTATTTTTTTTACAGTTAAAAATTTGAACAGAAAAATTGTATCTTTAATGTATTTGTGAACAAAATTAAATATAATAGAAATAGATAAAAAGAAAAGAGATAGAGAGAGGGAGTAGGAAGAGGGAAAGGGGGAGGGGGGTGAGGAAGGAAGGGAGGGAGCGATTTCAAAAGTCGAGTAGTTTGAAACTCCGACCAATTGCATTAAAATTAAATCTATTAAAATTAATTAAACTTTTATCGGGAAAAAGATATGCATATATCATGGATTTATTCACATTCAGCATGAGATAAGACAAATACAATATATTACAGTTTTTTGTTCTAAGGAATATAATATTTTATTATTTTGTGTACATTAGAAAAAGAGGAAAATAATTTATTATATTATATTTCAATTTTAAATGAATAACGCACACATACTACAAGAAAATAAGATGAAATTTTAACAGAGTTATGGAATACATATTCTCAATGTTATTCTTCTAACGACTTCATCGAAAGATTAAGACTTCTTATCGCAATGGGATACGAGAATGTACCTAGTGGTTGAATTCTAAAGCGTCTCGTTGAAAATTAGTTATCGGAAAGTCTTCAGATATTGCCCAGACCAGATCGGACGTAGTAACGGTTGAGCCGCTTATAGCCGCCCGTAATGTTAACTTTATCGTCGTTCCTTCGCGTAAGGTAATGAATTTCGCATTACCGGGGCTCTGCGTTAGCTCGGGCGACGGCTGAGACAGAACTTTATTAACGGTTACGCGGATTTACGGTTGGTGGAAAGGAGCTATCGCGCCATCCACCTTAAAATGCTCGCCCAGTTCAACAAGAGAGTTCATTCCGAAGAGGCACGGGAAGTCTCGAATAAACGAAAAAAGATTTTGAGATTGTATAGTGGATACCTTGAACATATTTTTCTTGTATATACACATGTTTCTCTTAATATATATATATATATATATATACACACACACAATATATCATTGTCTCATTTATTAGGAGTTTGAAGAACATCCTGAGAACACGCATATTTTAATTTGCCAATGGTAATAAAATAAGATTTATCTTCTATTTTCACGCAAGACGCTTGTAAATAGCTCGCATATTGAACGGAAAAAAAACATTAAATATAATACGACAGTATATTATAGATGAAATTTTTTCATAAGTAAACGTGGATATATATTACAATTATTATTTTTTTATTTATATTGGTATTACCTTTATTATTTTCATAGAGCTTAATACTTTCGATATGATATTAACGGTAACTTGGAAAAAAAATCGTATCATTATGTTATATTTAACTCCATTTTAAAGGGTTAAATCCAATGTTCCAAATAACAACAATACTGTTGTGGGAAACGAGGAGTTGCTCGGTAGAATACTAATTCGTTTGCCGGGTATCTGGTAACGCAACATTAGACTTAAATGCACGAACGTCCTCTGTGCGTTTCCACTTCCTGCTCTGTGTCCTCCCCCGGAAATAAAATCAACTTGGCGAGCGAGGGTTAATAACTCCTTCTCACGCACGTGCTGCCACATAATTGCGTGTTCCCGGTGGCAGAACCGCCTTCACCGTCGTCCTCTTAAATTTAATTCCACTGCGTGCCGATGACGCGTAATTTTGGATAAATTAAAAAGGAAGTTTTTCCCCTATTCTTCGCGCCGATTATCCCGATAAAGAAAACCGCTGTTAATCGATAACTTTCTTTTGATCAATAAACGGTAGTTTTGTAAACTATCTTCTGTTCAACATTATAAATGAGCTCTAATAAACTTTCTAGATTTTATTTTTTGTTATTTTAATATAGCTTTATTTTTTGTTACTTTGATTTAAAATTTCAAAATTATGGTATATGTTAAAAAATTTTTTTGGAAATACTTTTTATTATCATTTCGTTCATAGCTTTTAATCATTGATTTAATTTCTGAAACTGAATATCTACTAAAACTAGAATTTTCAACTCTATGTTTTTATAAGATTGCAAGCGTCTAAGATCGTATACTTTCCTCTAAGTGCTACAGTATTTGGGATTACGCGAAAATTTATTCTTCGGAGATTGAAACATTTAGCCAACTACGTCCAATCGAGCGCGTGGATTTGTATTCATGGCAGGCAATGTGAATTTCTTTCTCGTTGGGGTAGAGTTTTTACGACAAGATATAACGCGCGGATTACAAATCGTAAATGGGCGAGTAGTGGGCTTTTCCATTACGTGCTGCTTGGGGATCACGCACATTTATTACTTGACAAAGAAAAATAAAAACATAAAGTACTATCAGAGAAAAAGAACAAGAGTGAGTACATATAATACTATATGTAAAAAGTGCGTTTATTTTATAATTTCTTGGCATTTTCTATTGTCTTTTATTTTTACGATTGAACATTTAACAAGAGATTAAATTCGAATATAATTTATCTTTGAGAAATCGCTAGTTAATACTTCGATAAATTGTAGAAATTATAAATTATGACATTCTAGTCGAAGGTTTCATAAATTGTCTTGTTATGCCGATAGACTTTAAACTGCACATTTTATGAACTTTCCTTTATTTAATAAGTTTCAGAAAGCATTTAACGACAGGTCAGTAGAATGGAGTCAGTCGGGTCTCTATTTATTTTATCACTTTGAACTTGCCGGCGTGCAACGATTGTCAATACTACGTTCATAAAAGAGCAATATTAATATGCTATGAGGTTTGTAAAGAATAGGAATGTTAGAATGTATCTTCATGATAAACTGAGAATTCGTACAGTAGATGTGAAGAATAAATGAGTACAATGAATTGAATACAGTTAACAAAAGTTATTATTTTAAAAGTTTTTAACTATATTAATTAATTTTTGTTAACTATTTACGTTCACGTAGCTTAACTTGAGTGAAATTATAGTTTGATAATTTCTCATGATCTAAAATTCATTGCTGTCCTGATGTTTTTATTAAATTATTACTAACTAAATTATTGAAATTATGATAATTATATTAACGAAAATTATTCTGCATATTTAAAAATTGTTATTAGAATTTATAACATTTTCTGAGAAAATCAAATTTAAAATTGAAGAATTTAGTATTTCGACTATTTGATACGCTTTTGCTACGCAAGGATAGAATTTACCTTTGAGCTGAGAACCGTAGATTAAACCTGTCAGACCGTCTTAATTTGATCGACGGAAGTGAAACCGCGATACTCTGCATAGTGCGAGGCTTCGTTAGAGCTCTTTGGTCACTTTGATCCTTTTGTAAAGTCTGTCTGATACATAAACCGTTCTCTTTCTGTCTTTGTGCATTACTCTTGAAACTTATCTTCCTTCCTTCTTGCCTCTGTGATAATTACCAAATGCGAATACTATAAAAGAATGCGAATATTGAACGGGGAACCAATTATAGGCGCGAATCAATATTAGTACCATTTTACGAATGCATTTTCTATAAGACAGGAATATAACTTGTATTAATATTTAATTCGATTAAATTTCCGAAAGTAAGGATTTTCTTTAATATTGGTACGGATTTTTTTTACTGGGAAAAGAGTCTTAAAAGAATTTTTGGCAACTAAATTTTCGATGTACTATTTAATCCGGGTTAGGAAGTCGGAAGAAATGTTGATAGTTGGCACAAACATCATACCAAAATAACAAATAAACCAGGCTGAGTTACGAGTTTGATCGACTTGCTCCTGATTTAATCCAATTTGAACTTTACAAGAGTCTTCCAGGATTTTATTTTATTTTTTTTTAAAAAGGTAATTAAATTTCAAATAAAATCACGTAACTATTTTGGAAATTAGTTGGATATTGCGAAAGAAATTATAAGATTATTAATGTATAAAGATTTATATATATATCATATTGTTGAGATAGATACATTTATTGTTAGAACGATTAAATTAGAAGATGAAAATTGTCTCTTCTTATAAAATTATTAGAACAGAGTCTGCGCGAGTTGGCTAATTGCCACATCAATGGAAAATCGTTGTAAGTAACAGGAGTAATATAATAGACTCAAACATCGCTAATTCTATTATCGACTTTATCGGAAACGAGTTCGGGACAGTCTATGGAAACTAAATGGTTCTGAAGTGCGACCGCACGATCGAGTTACTTGGTTTTAATGACATGTAACAAACGTAATCAGAGAAGATTTCTGTTTTACTTTTCGTTCTTTTAACTATTTTCGATTACGAGCTATCTGATATATTTTAGAGTCTGAAAAAAAAACAGAGTCGTGAAAAAGAACAGAATGCAGTGATGACAAATAAAGAGATGGATGCTTTAAAAGACATGAGGCAAAAATGTTGGGCGAGATTTATAAGATTTATAAGATTTATGAATCTTTAGAAAGTGAAAATGTCAACTCTATATTTAAATAAAACAATTATTCGAATCTATTACATTCTACATTTTGCATGCGTTTGCTAACTCTTTATTTTTGTTCAACAAAAATTTTGTCATTAAAATTTTGTCACTGCGAATTTTCATTGTTAATAATTCGTTAATAATCAATATCGTATATTCTATTTAAAATAAGTAATATTCAAGCATATTCAATTTTTTAAGTCATATATATATATATATATATATATATATATATATTGTATGTGATATATATTCTATAATTTAATCTTTTGATCAGTTAACCTAAGAAAAATGATTTTTGAACAGTTTGAAGAATGGCCAAATAATTATAGCCAATTAAAATCAGTCGTTGAACATGGGATCAAATGTTGTCGAACACGACCATCAAGGATCAACAAATCCTTCCACAGCTTACCATAGCTTACGACTTTAGACCGTCGTATTAATCTCAAACAACCGTCCCTAGTGCGCCTCAGAGGCGGCATGAATATGTATGCGAAGCATATAACCACCGTCAGGCCTTCCGTCGAGTGGCGAATGGAGAATGGTTCCTGCCTTCAAACCAGAGCAGTAGGATCAACCGGTTAAATTGCAGACATCGACTGCGCTGATTAGGTGGAATCTGGTCGAAGTGACCAACTCCGCGTTCCACGCAAATGTTGATCGCGTTAGAACCAGTCTGATTGTCTCGCCACTCGGCCGCTGTCCAAGTATGCCAAACTTTAGACAAGCCGAAATTGGTCCTAATCTCGGTTTTGAATCAATGCCGTTATAACGAACCAAATATTGTAAGGCCCTTCGCACGTCAAATTGCCGTGTGGAAGCATTACAATAATTCAAGAAACGCAATTGTGTATTACAATTTAAAACCGAATGTCTCTTGTTATGCTCGTTAAAATTGGATATCAACATATTCGTATCATTTTTTAACAGGTTCATCGATTTAATTTAAAAAAACTCTGTGATTGATGCAGTAACAAGTTACATTCAATTTATATTCAATGTTGCTATATTCCCGTATTTTTTTATTACTTTATGTATTTTTAAATTTTTTATTCTCGTTGATTTGCAATAAATGAATTCGTAAAAAGTGAGCTTACAAATATCAAATTTTATTTTACTTGAAAACAAAGTTATATACTTGACTAGAATTTTTCCGTATAATAAGATAATAAATTTTTTCTAGTGCACTATTTTTTACCTAATGATATTTGAAACGTCATAAAGCAAAAGTATAAATTGCGTGTAAAAATGTAACGATTAGATAGAAATGAAGTACCTTTTCATCGCGGCTCGTCTGTCTAAGAACATTACGCCTTCATAGTGAAAAAAGTAGCAGTTAGGAGCACTTTAGATGTTCAGCAGTCACGCTACGTTGCTAAACAATTCTATTTCGTTCAATCACAGAGTAGTAAATCTTGAAGCAGCCTTCCTACCGGGTTGCATAATTCAGGATCGATTTACTGTCGTGAGATGACTGGCATTAGCCACAGGACATAATTCACGGGCACTCCCTTATACTAGGATCACCGCTAGTCAGACACTTCAGCTTAGATTTCTGTCTATATCTAGGTCGGATGCTTAATGATCTTGTATATGGTAAACGTCGATCACTGTTTATCGAAGTTTATCACGTTCCTGGAAATGTCCGCAATCCGTTTCTGTCATTCATTTCACGTTATTCATTCATAATTATTACGTTAAATTAAAACGATTTATCATAGTTGTCAATAATTGTGCTAATGTTCCGCATTTATCGCGAATATTCTGTGAATATTACATCCACTATTGATACGAGAATATAAAAATCTATTCTTTTTTTTTTTATGAAGGGATGATAGACAAACAGATTTGGTTCACTGTTGGGTATCAAAAGAGCAACGATAATTCAATCCTTTGTGTCAAATGACATTTTGTTATTTGTAACTTCCATATGTGTCAAAATGTGGGTAAATAAATCCATATCTGTGGTTAGTTTCAAAGTAAATATCGTCCATATTAAAGCATGCATTTGAAATAATATATAATAAACTAAATGTATTAAATTTGATTCAAATTGAATACATTTTCTTGAGTTAAATTGTTTAACTATATTATAGTAGTTAAATTAACGACACATTGAACAAAAGCAGTGATAACTTAAAGAAATGATTAAAAATAACTCAAGTTGAGTATAATTCTATATTATAAATTTAACAGTTCTATTTATTACTCTCTGTTTAATCTTTTTCGATATTCGAGTTTATTATTCTATACTATGATTAAAGTGCCTTGTATTTATACTAGGATTTTTATCAGATGCGTTATTTTTTTTAGCGGATTTTGTTCTTTGAAACGAATAGAAATTTCTAGTAAACTGCATAATATATTCTGATACGTAAGCAGCTTGCTTCCCTCGCAATTCAAAGATACCGGATTACAAATTGTCGATAGCGTACATTCGTATTATCGTATTGAAAAAGGGAGAAAAAGAGGAAACGTTGCACAGTTTCGGAAAATCACTTGGGCATATAGATTGCAAGAGCATAAGAAGGTGGGGGGGGGAGGCGTATTTTCCGCTCGATTTCTCCACGGTTTTATCGATTCCCTGCCTTCTCTGGCGGAAGAAACACAGGCGCGTATTTGGCCGTGTTTTAAGAGTTCGTTCAACATCGTTTTAATAAGTCTCCCAAACGCTTCGGTTATGACTGAGGAGCGATGGTGGTTTGCGTTTGGCAATGATTCAAGACGAAGACCGTGCTGTTAATGGCGCAAACACCGCGGTAGCGTTATGAATAATGGGCCCGGCTTCCCTCGGTACGCTTCAGAATAAACGTAAATGCAAAAAGATGTACGTCGCTGCATAAGGATGCTGCTGTCGGCTCTCTCGGAAAAACGCGACTATAAGTCAGGGTATCTTTACGGTATGGCAGGATTCGACGTGAGAAGCGCGCCTAGAGGATATTGCGAACTTTCTGAGTGATGTAACGTATGCATCCTTCTGCTCTCTCTCTCTCTCTCTCTCTCTCTCTCTCTCTCTCTCTCTCTCTCTCTCTCTCTCTTGCTTTAAAAATGCAATGAAAAAGTTTCGTACATACTGCAAATTTAAAGTCTGCGATAACCTTACAATGCTGTTGTTAATAGTAACACTCTTGTAATTTTTGACGTTTTATTAATTTTCAAAAAAACAATGATTGTTCCAGTAGCACTTTTCATAGTTCTATTGTAAAAATTTCCACCGTTGCTGGAAATAAAACTTAACCATGTTAATTTTAATCTCAGTTCAACTTACTCTTCATTTTTTTCTAGTTCCGAAAATTAGAAAAGATGAAGAGTAAAGTTGAACCGAGATTAAAATTAATCTACATTGATGAAAACGAGCATTAGCGCGCGTTTTAATAATAATGAGATTTTTAGATAAAAAAATTGGATTAAAAATTATTTAAAGTTTACGACGAAAACATTTTATTAGTTCTTGTTTATAATGATTTGAAGGAAAATATGGAATAGAGATATTATATCATGATATTGTGAGTAAGAAATGTATAGATTTTTTTCTCAATATTTTTAAACGCAATTTCTATTGGTTGATCGAATTCTATGAATATTATTATCGCAAACAAACGTTACTATTCGATGCTTCCTTCTCTCGCTCTCGGCAAGGAAAGATTTTGTGGCGTTAGATAAAACCAGCAAATATACACTTAGCAATCCGTGATTTTGGAGCATGTCTGGTACCCGCGATAGAACCTATCTGCTCTTTATGCGCTGCCTTGTAGATTGCAGCAGAATTTTCTGTCACCTCGCCAAATTCTACTGGAATTTCCTCTCATCGTTCTATATCTCTTTCTTCGTACTTCGTTTCTCCTCCATTTCGCCTATCCTCTGCGCGAAGTTGCTCTCAAAGCATTCCTTCCTCCGCCTCTGTCCATCTTGTCCGGTGCTTCGTCATTCAGCTCAGCTCGGCGAGTATTCGAGCGAGAGCTTTGACCGCTTCTGGAATTTCCTATCGTTCACCAACTCGCTAACGGTGTTGGTCGGTCGGTCGGTTACCGCTCCTTTTCTTCCTGCATCGATTCTTAATACGTTCTAGTCGAAGAAAAGTATAGCCTAATGCGCTCCGCTCGCGTTTGCCTTGATCTTTTCTCTCGGCATTACACGCTAGGTTTATCTAGTGCATCCCGGTTTTATGTAGAATTGGCGGCAAGCCAGTAAGATGCACTCTCTATTCTAAACCGATAGAGTGCTTTCGTATAAAAAACAAAGGCTCTCTCATTTTTGAAAAATTGTTTTTGTCATCTTTGGATCAGAGACTTTTCCCATTTAGATTAAAATAAGTTATCTCACATATCTTTTTAAATACAGTTTATGCTTCTCGTAGTGATTGTCATCTAAATTTTTCGTCGTGCGTGAAATTTCTTCTGCGCGCAGTCGCGACCATCGAGCCACGACCTGATTTCGCGCTCGCATCTAGGTCATGCACTTTAACTTGACGAAGCGGGTTACATCGAGAGTTATATGCAGCACCGTTCTACAATTGACAATCATGCCGTACTAGCCAACTAATAAACGTAGATAGTACTTCTTTCGTCCCTGCGCAGCGATTTTATTTAGAGTACATAAGTAGTGGATCTCTTTCTACGATTGTATAAATAATAATTTGTGAGGAAATCAAACAAGGAAAAGATGAGAGAGTTTATCCCAGGAGACATTATTTTAAAATCATACGACTGACAGATGATTAGTATAATCGGTATCAACATAAAAATTTCGTTTGTCTTGCGGTTCTGCTTGTGACGTTTAAGGAAATTATTCCGTGTTGATACGGACTGTTTCAGTCGAGATTTGATCTGAGCTTGTGAGCACTTTGTGAGAAATGAAAGATGTGATTAGACAGCGTTAGCTCTGCAAGAGATCTAAAGATGATCAGTGCGCAGAAGCTGCTTTATGAGAAAATGCCTTGGTATCGTCCGACTCCTGACGTATGCAAGCACCTTGATGGATCCACCCTTTGCGCCTCAACTAGGTGACTGCCTGGGGCCGCGTATGCGCAAAGCCCTTACTCGAATTGGGTAACCATCTCGTATGTAGGTGGCGAGGGCTTCGTAAATCATGAGCGTTCCATGCATGACGTCAACGAGCAACGGCGATGCTTGGAATGCTAACGTGTCTCTTGTAGAAAGCTGCGAAATTTTTAAAATATATGTCCATTGTGTGTTTTAAGATATTTTGTTTTAACCTTTCTAGTTTAATTCTCTGTCGACAATATGAAATTTTCATTCTTCGTCCACAATCTGGGTCTTTGAACTTTAGTGCAAATTTTTATTTTGTTCCAGATTGTATAAAAATCTGAAAAAATTCTTACATATTTGTGAAAGTTTTAATGAGTTTTATAACCATAGAAGTTGGATTATGTTTTATTTATTTCTTACAGAGAGAGAGAGAGAGAGAGGGGGGGGGGGAGATTTATCTATCACTCATCATCAGAATAAAAAATCACTTTTAATGTCTAACATTGCCAACGAAAGATTAAGATATAATTTTAAAAAATGATCTTTTTATATATTAGGTGTTGGAATTAATTCGTAGCGTTTTTTAATGAAAGAATGTTATTTATTTCACATGAGCATTAAAAAATACATTAATGAAAGTACTTCCCATCACTTGTAAAACGCTACGAATTAATTCCAACACCTAATATAATAATTTCACTTATTCGTCTTTCATTCATGTTTATTTGTATCGTATAGATTACAGATCATTGGATGGCTATGTTTCTTTACGCATGGAAACTCGCAGAGATATGATACTTCCATATCTAATGGCCGAGTAAACGATCGATACGCGCCTCGATAAGCGAGTCGGAAACGAACGGTAACGGTTCTGTCTGCTAGTATCGATATGGGCAGGGATTTAACGTCGAGCCCGAACGACCAAAATTCGTCCTTGCTGGACCCAACATCGGTTAGGATTTCCGTGTGTAATACATCAACCTTTATTATGCCGGCGCCGAATGTCCATCGGTTATGTCAGCGCCGTGGCTGGGCGTCACTCGTTTTATTTTTCTCTGCGTGTCGTATTCCACGTTTTTCTTCTCTGCATTTCGCTTCGTTCGATCGAACATGTCTGTTTTCACGCAGTACGGAAATAAAGTTATAATCTATATTATATAAGTCATCGATGAGAGTAACGTGATAACAACATTTGATTCCCGTTAGTTGATTTTTTATTGAAGGGAATTACGTCTATCAATTTTCATGCGAAACTCGTTTGTTTCGTATTGATTGCGATTGAAAAACAAGCTCACACATTTTTAGTAAATATTTTTAAGAATTTAAAGAGAGATAAAAAATTTATCTGATAATGGAGATTTATCTGATAATGGAGATAAAAACTAAAATTTTTTTTTCAAAATTTAAGCTATGAGATTAATAGATAAAAATCAGTTTATTTTTTGCTTAGAAATAATTGAATACAAAATATATAAATATATAAATATATTTTTGAAATATATATTTGAAAGACTTTTTGCTGCTGATTTCTATCGAAAATAATTTTTACGAAAATTGTAATGAGTATAGGTATACTTATTTACCATTAATATTAGAGTTAACAATAGCTAAATTTATAAACATTTTAGCATTTAATGCTGTTATTGTTTTAGTTTTTATAAATCTGATTAACATTTTTCTTTACATAAATACCAATTATTAAATCGTTCTCATGCTGTCTTCCTTTTATAATTGATTTTCGAACAGTCAAAGCTCATAATCAACCAATTTCTCATCTTGCACATTCACCTGTGACTTGTCGGGGTCTACTGTGAACGCCTATCTGTGGTTCAGTGAGCTTCGTCAATATATCGTCGTGTACTGTGTAGTCTGCGCAGAAGTTCCATATACGTTGCTGAGACGTCGTCGGTCTTCCTCGCTTCGTCGTCTTGCTCGCATTAGCTGTGCACGAGCGACCATAAGCGGGCTGTTGCACATAGGAATACTGTGAACGAAGCAAAGCGAGTCAGCGGCCGCCTTTCGCTGTCGTTTCCCGGTAACCCGTTTAATTTCCTGAGTTAATGCGTGACTGACTGTCTGCTGCGAGCATCGCGCGTGAGAATCGCGATTACAACCGTGTTTCGCCATAATGCATCTCGTAGACGTTGCGTTTCTTCCGCAGAGAGATAGTCGATTCTTGAACGATGTCAATGATGCTGTCTTTTATAGCATCGTTGACATCGATTCTAAAATAATAGAATTTCTCTTCGAAGTAAGTTAATAATTTAATGATACACTAAAAAAAATTGATTGAATTAACCTGAAATTGTTTGTAGTATTCAGATTGTTTGGTGAAATATGAATACGCGATTCAAGCATGATTGAATTAACGTAATATGTATATGATTTAAAAGAATATTGATAGAATTAAACAGACTTTCTTTTAGACTTTCTTCATCATAATTAATTTAGTGCTCTCTAAATTTCTTGAAACGAAATCTCACTCCAAAAAGATTAAAATATTGCCACTATTAAAAAAGAGTGAAAAATTTGCACTGTTAAAGAGTGGCAGATTTTCACTTTTTTTTTTAGAGTGAAATTTCACATTTTGGAGTAAAATTCATTTTGTTATTTTTGCCAAAATTCATGAGTCTGGTTACAATTTCGATTAAAATTTTGATTGAAATAATTAATCAGACAAATTTTGATTAAAATAATTAACCAGACAAATTTTGATTGTGGTAACCAGACATGAATTTTGGCGAAAATAACAAAATGAATTTTACTCCAAAAGTATGAAATTTCATTCCAGAAAAAAAGTGAAAATCTGCCACTCTTTAAGAGTGAAAATTTTTTATTCTTTTTTAATAGTGGCAGTATTTTAACTTTTTGGAATGAGATTTCATTCCAAGAAATTTAGAGAGCACTAAATTAATTACGATAACTAAAAGAAAATCTGTTTAATTCTATCAATACTCTTTTAAATCATATACATGTTACGTTAATTCAACCATGCTCTTTTTCCTTTGTATAGACATAATAAATCAAATACTTGGATATTATAACTATACATACGCACTAATCAAACTCTAACCGATATAAACCGAAGTAAATATTCTGGTTGCACATCAAAATTTAATTATAATCAAAAGTTTACTTTTACCAAACTTTGCCTAACCAAATATATCCAACTATTTTTTCCGTGTACATATTAAGGTATTCAATCGTATATCTAATCTAATCAAACAAAGAATTACGGAAATATATTAAATACAAAACGTATTATATAATTTTGACTAAGTTTATTATATCATCATAATATATGATCGCCTATATTTTATATTATGGATAAACATTTATAAAAATAGTAATATATATTAATTATATATAGAATTATTCGCGACTCTCTGTTCTTCGATCATCCTCGTTAATCGTCTCAATAACGAATATTTGTTTAACGCTCAGACGACACTTGCTTATCATTAGCACTCAAGCAAGACTCTCATCCTGCAGGATAACCACGCGAATGATTATTCATGCCACAACGTCACCGCAAGGGTGCTATCTATGGTGTAGCGAAGATGGTCGGTGAACCGAAGACGGGTATGTTTTATGCAAGCGATTGATTTTAGCTTTGCATTACGGGGCGACTGGGAGGAAAGCCGAGGAAGGCGACGAAGCCCATTGTGGGATTGGCAAGAATTGGACGGATAAAGGCTTGAAGATGCTGTGAAAAAAATGTGTTGGAGTAATTTCTGTTGTATGTAAATCGATATTCTCATTCTCTTTCTTTATATTTCTTATTAATTCTCAAGCTATTCATCCATTTTGTCTAAATATTGCTTTATACTCGATATATTCACAATGTATAACAGATCTTTTTAATATATTTCATAATATATTCCACCTTAAAGAGATACATGGAAAGAGCAGTTCTATTGAAGTATCTAAAATTTTAACTAGATATATAAATCTAAAAATAATTTATTGGATCATCAAATAATTATGTAGGACAATTAAAATGTCACAATTTTTTTGCAACATTGCTCATCACTACTTGAAATTCTTACAAAAATATTTTGATGTCCAGTGAAATTACTTTTAGATTTATATCTTGTAAATTTTTAAATACTTTGGCAGACTTTTTTTCATGCAGAGATAAACCATTAATGCAGAGTTTAACATCATTAATGTCACGAAACAGAAATGCAGACTTTTTTTCATTGACGTAATGTATAATTACGCAAACAGATTTCTCTGCTTTCGATTTCCGTGAACAAGCTTACGAAAGTTCGGGCGTAACTTTTTCGTTGTACATACGTAATTAGATGCTCAGTAACTAACTCTTGTTGTTTTTGATAACGCTAAAGACCGAGATAATTAGTACAATAACGTATAACGAGCCTCGGTTGCGCGAATGGTGGTGTCTTGCTTCGCGAGCTATGTCGGTGGTCCAGATTGGCCGACAGCCAAGCTTAACTGGGGTAAGAAACCAGTTTTGCGTCGCTCACGGTACCAGGACTCTTCTCTCTGTGACATCTGCAGTTTCGCTTTTCGCCTTCGGAAACTTAACACGTGGCAGACCATTGTGTTTACGTCATCTCTGTAGTGTTCGATAAGAGGCAGGAGTAAAAACGAACGTAGACGCGGTCGACTATTGAATCCGATAAGGAACCAGAGAATCCGATAGGGATTGTGGTGATATATTTTACGTGATTAACTCTGAACAATACAATAACCGTTTGATTTATTATATGTATATTGCAATCACGTAGCGTTATGAAATATTATAGATATAAAAAATTTGTAGAACAGACGAAAGATTAACGTGACTAAAATAAAGTTAAATAGTAATTAACAAGGGAATACAATCAAGTGAATCTCTCCGATTTAAATGTGCTTTTAATATGTTGTTCTATATACAAAAATAGGAGACATGTATTTTTTTATACGTGCACTGAGTCGCACGTTAAGGGGGTGAAATCCTCCCTTGAAAAAAATCGGTTTTTCTCTTTTGAAGCGAATATTACCGAAACTGTAAGAGATAGAAAAAAATTTTCAGAATGAAAATTGAATGGCATCAAGAGTACTTTAGGACAAATTTTTTATCATTTATTTATAATGAAAATTATTTATTTATAAAGAAAAAAAATCGATTTTCTTCAAAGGAGGATTTCATCCTCTTAACATGCGACTCTGCACTTAAAAAAAAATATGTGTCTTCTATTTTTGTCCATGGAACAACATATTAAAAACTCATTTAAATCGGAGAGATTCACTTGATTGTGTTCCTCTGTAAGAGAGTAGATAAAATAATAAATAACTCTTAAATTACATTTAAAAGTTAAATTCGCTAAATCTTTTATTACGTTAATTAAATCGAAGCGCGCTGATATTAATTGAATCTACGTTGATGGGAAATTAAAACATTTGTTTTTACGTTGAGCAAACGTCTTATTCGATCATGAATAAACTCGGTGAAAGATCGGTTCGATCCTATTTCGCAAATTTCATTGTTTAGCGATAAGATAAAACCGAATGCATTCTTTACGAGAGTACGAAAGTGCGCCTCGGGAATAGGACGTAGTGTGTCTGAAAGTCGTTGAGAAACATTACTTTAGCACTTTTAACGATGGCTCATTGGAGCCGGTAGTTCTCGCGACGCGGTTTTCTGGAATTGCCGAACAAGAAGGGAAGACGGAAGCTTCACCATCAATTAATCAGACGTCGGTGCGGTGTTTGTGTGCCTATCTGCCGACGGCCTCGTTGGGATTTGCACTTGAATGCCCATGAATAATCATACGAGGGCATGATCGATCGCCCGTGAATCAGACACGACGACGGCTTCCGTCGTCGTTCCGATTCATCGCCGATTTGACATGACGGCGTCTCTGTCCATGATGGTAGGTACATCGATCCTCCGTACGTTGTAAAGAATGGGCGGCATCATTTTTCCTTTTCGTCCAGTTTCGCTATTATATCCACAGTTCGTGCCATTTGCTATTGATGTAACAATTTCAAACTTGTAATTGAATCACCCTGAATACACATGGCATCATTCATAGATCCAACTATCAATTCTCCATAATTGAAAATTAGCAACACTAATTTTCTATTGATAAAATTTATGGCTATTATAAATTCATTTAATTAAATAGTAAATACCTAATATTTATGTATATTATTATTAGAGATCTTTAAAAATTAACGACTATTAATTTGATTCTTGGAAATAATTGTGTTATCATCTGAAGATTTAATTTTCGTAATTCATAGATTCAATTAGCAATTCTCCATATTAAGGCGATATTCATTTTTGATGATAAAATTAATAGCTATGAATTTAATCAAGAAATGGACTCAATATTCATTTATTAGCAGAAAATCTTTAAAAATTAAAGACTATTAATTTGATTCGTGGAAAATTATTGTGCTTATCTGAAGATTTTTAATTGATTTTATTATTTATTGTCAAGTACTGAATTTGTCATCACTTTTGCTGAAATATCGCATAAGATACGTTATCAAATATTGTACCGAGAATCTAGTTACGTGACGAAATTGCGAGCCGGAATTGTTCTTTTACTTACTTTACAGCCTGCCACGCATGTTTGTTCGTACTTTTCTCATGTCACACGAACGGAAAGTCGGCAAGCCCCGGCAAATTGAATTACTTCGCGTTTACTCAGGCGTCTCGGCAAACTTCTTGAGGAGGAGGTGAAAGTCTTTTCTTCGTTCTACGTGAGTTTTCTCGTTCGCGCGCCCCCTTACCATTTAACGTCACGGCATTTTTAATGATTGCGCGGTAGAATGAAAGTAAACTACGATTCGTAAATGGCGACTCTCTTACCGAACCAACCGTGCGTGCGTGCGTCACATCTCCGTTAAATTATCGAAAGTTCCACCCGCATCGCTTCCCCTTCATTCGTATTTTATGGTACAATTAGTCAAACGTAATGTTGACCCTGCGTTTAATTTCAGACACTCGCGTGCCCGTTCGTTTAATGAGCGATCAGAATTAATCGACGCTTGAATATCCAGTCATGTTGGATTAATTGAAGGGTAATCCTGCTATCGAATAACAAAGAGCTTTACATTTCATCAAAAGCGAATTAAAAACTTCTTTTTTTATATTACCATGTAATTCTCTATTTATATTACCATGTAAAATGCGATATAAAATATGAGTGCATAATTTCTTTTGTTTTCTGTGCATTTGTGTAAATTATATATCTATAAGTATGTTATTTATGCTGATTTTCTAAAAATTCTTTAAAATTTTTGAGCATTACTTACAGAATCTTTCTTTTTTAATAGAAATGTTAAATCTATTTAATTAAACATCTTCAAGTAATCACGTTTATTTAATTTTTAAGGATAGGTCGATTGAGTCATTAATGTGCTAAAGATTGCATGATTTTTTTTTAATAATTAGTAGAAATTGAAGTTGAAATTTAAATATTTTTTTTATTAGGAATAATCAACATGGTTCTATAAAAATTGTTAAGTTTGATCATCGATTTAAAAATCGGTGATGTATATACAAATATATCTGCACGCATTGGACGGTATCGAGAGAAATATTCGTCTTCGCTGTCAGATTTTTCAAGAAATGTAGCACGTGAGATAGAATGAGCGAGCATACAACCAACCGTGGATGCCAATCGCCCGGGACTCGAAACGTCGACGTTGACCAAACTTCTCGACAATAGGGACCAGCGAGTGAAATGGAAAATTTTTGAAGATCGCGACATGTCGATGCCAGAGCCGACATTTCCCTGTATCGAAGCATCGTCGGAATGTGACCCGAATCTCGGGGACGTGCTTGACACACTTCCGTTGCCAATCCCGCGCTTCGTCGCCTTTACGCGAACTTCATCGGGCAGATCGTTCGATCTTCGTACGAGCTTTCGTGCGAGACGGGAACATGACGAAGTGGTTTCACCTCGGCAAATTCGTAAGTTCGTGTTGGAAACGCCACAGTCGGATATTTGCTGTCACCTGTCGCGGACATTCTAGTCATGACATCGAAGTAGTACGGAAGAAGTGAAGGTATGCATTTAGAAAAAGAGCGAATCCGCGTGTTTGAAAGCTGAATCTTTGCCTTGAACTTGCATGAATATACTGATGCTTTTACGTTAGTAGCTAGAAAAAAAACTTCTAATAGGAAATGCAATCCGCATAGAGTTGATTGAACAATAAGATTCATAAACAATTCAATACTAGGATAATGATGACTCCTAAGAAGAAAAAGAGGAGCATTCCAAAAAAATTTAATATTAATTATTATAATTAAATTTTTAGATAAATATTTTTTTGATACACTGAAAAAAATTTTGGTCATTTTTGGTCATTCATCCAATGAATAATCGTTAATCAATGTCCAATTTAATGTCCAGTTAATTCATTGATACAATAACTGGATTCATTAATAACTACACATTCACATATTCTTGCAATGAATTCTAGTAATAGTTTTATAATCTAAATTATTATGAGAATTATTGGACCAATTTTTATTAATTCAATGAACATTTTATTGTATTTATGTTTTAGTTTAGTGTAATTGTTAATGAAATGCATAAATAATGTTATATTATTATATTTATAAATAACTAGGAATATCTATATAAGGTATTACAATCGGCCCAGTACTGGGCCAGTACTGACTGCCATAGTTTAGATACTGACAAACTACTGGCTCAGTATTGGATGATAACTTAGGCATAGTCATTTGGCAGTGATGGCCCAGTACTGATTGACGGAACCTTCGCCGTCAATTGACAGTCGATTTGACTAAGCCTTGGTTTCGTTGTAACTGCTACGATCTGCTGAAGACCTTAAATGGGTAATAACACTTAATGTATAATATCCTATGAGATCACAACAAAAATTACATAAAATTATAAGATTACATTTTATTTTAAAAAATTGTATTTTTCTACCGAATGTATTTTATGAATGACATCAAGGTTTTTAAATAAAAAATCACACCTGTCATTCTATTTATTTTCTCATTTAAAAGAGAGATAATTTTTAATCATGTACTTAATTTGAGACAAAATTTAGGATTGTCTCTCTTAATTTGAGATGATTGGATTTTAACTTAGGGTCGAAACGAATGTTAACAATAAGACTGTTAAGTAAGATATATCAGAAAGAATGGAGAGACAAATTATAATAGAGGGATAAATCTATAAAAATTATAATAGAAAAGAAAACAAGAGGTATAGGGACAAGGAAAGCAAGGTTACGCGCGGTTATGGTTGAATGAAAATACTCTACGAATTAGATGGCTGTTCAGGTCGTCCGTCATTGTTACGGCTTAATTAAGGAGCGCCGTGATCCTTGGAAATCCCGAATTACCGGAAGATTGCGGAAGTATTTTCCAATTAGTCGGCGTGTAGAGAGGCGTGTCGGGAAAGAATTATCACGAACATGGGCATCATCCCGCCGCGCCGGTGAAATTTCGCACAAAACTACTACTTTCGACCGCGACGCCTGGCAAAATACAATGCTGACTTATATTACATTCTATCCAGATTGTTTGACGAATCAGGAAAGTTTAGAACGAAATTAAGGTGGGCTGTGTAAAATCTCCGTTTCTAATTAAAACTTTTGATATTGTACAAGTTGTCGTATTGAAAGTAAGAGCATTATCGTAGGCAAGAACTCAGTAGCTAATTCGATACAAAAGCGATATAACAAATGAAGAAAGAGTTGAATTGAAGATGCGAACGTTGTTTCAAGGAAAAAACACTCTTGAATGGAACAAAAACAGTAGTCGCTATTAATTATTTTAAAAGAGTTTCAATTTGTTTGATTTATATTCGTTCATAATCTAGCAATATTATAATTGAGATATTTGAATAAATTGTAAATAATTTTATATCATACGAAATAATGAAAATGTCTATATCCATGATAGTTACATGATAAAAATAAAGAGCATAGGAAATTGGATTAGCTCTCTGATAGGAGTTCCAATATTGGAATATCCGATATTATCGACATTACTTTATGAGTATTCTCATTTTTTTATAGCGCATTATTAACATATTATTACAGCATTCTTAAAGGTTAACGAATATTTTGTTTTTTTTAATTAAGCTAAATAATTAATATTAGGTAAATTAAGAGTAATAAATTCATTAAATTAGATCAATTTTATTGATCAGACATATTTATGCAGATATATGATTACAAAAAATATTCGATGGCCATGTTTCTTTATTTTTTATGCGATAATCTAAGTAATCTGTATGAGGAATTTTAAACATCTGTTATAATTTACTTTAAAGTAGTAATTCGCGATTTAAGTTGTATAATTGTAAAGGTTAGCGAATTAAGTCCAGTACTTTTTTGGACTTAGAAGATTCATTCCCATTATAGCATATAAACGTTGTTTTGCAATTTTATTCGTAATGGTTTTTCGACGTAATGGTCCACACGCTATTATCTAAAACTTAACTCTGGATATTACTGTACACAGTATTGTCGGCTCTGGAAGCTGAACTGAAGCGAACCGCCTCTAACTACTGGCCAACTACTATTGCGATACAAATATCATTGGCATATATGCGTGTCTCTATCGCTACAACATGTTGTTTTCGAGCACCGCGAACTTTATAATGGTGACATGTTCCTCGCATGTCCTGCGTAAATACTTGACGCGAGATTAGTCCCGAGTTTAAAGTATATGCGGGCGAATGACAGCAGTAACTAAGCAGTTAAATTCGAAATTTCATAATCATTGATTTGACATATGCGGGTTCCAATCTTAATTATGAATATTAATGGAGAAACATTTTTTTTCAACCAACTGACTGATTGTTTTAAAGAGCTTTACTTCATAAGCAGCATTAAGATCTGTTGCACCGTTGTTATTATTATATTTGACATAATGATTTTGAATGTACAATATATTGACTTACGTTTTGGAAAAGAAAATCTGAAACTTCGTGACTTGTTAATCGATTCTCTTTTGAAGTATTACGTCTAGTTATTGCAATATTTCACTTCCTCAAGAAATTCAATTTCCCTATTATGTCTGATATTCTTGTGATTGATTATTATCATATACCGTGCACGCAAATAGTTGCTGCAGCAATTTATGCTTCGAAACTCCAAGTCGCGCGCGAGTAATCTGAGTAGTTTAGACATGCGCTTGGTCCAACGTAAGAGGCGCCTTAGAGTTACTGTGCTTAACTGATTCGGAGGAAAGCGACTCTCAAATGGCACTGAAGTGAATAACAATTAACAAGCCAGGTGCGCCCAACTGACTTCTATTGCGCGGCTCCTATTTGCAGACCGTACGAAGATACGTTTAGCTCGTGCTATTTCACATGGCGCCTTCATTTCCATGTGCAAATAATATTTCGAGCCAATTTCCACAGCGGTACAGTTGGTGCAAATATCTACGCACATCGATCCATTTCGCTAAAAGAGAAAGGGGGAGAACAAATGCGAACGACGCAATTATTCCGTGTTGCATCAATTTTTATTTTTGTCTGAATAATTTTCTATCTATTTTTTAAAAGTAATATTTGTGAGTGCATATTGTTTAATAACTTGAATTTGAGCTTTCCTCTGAAAAGTTTAGTTATATAATTGTTTTACTAAAGAATTTCAATAAATCAAACAACAAATACTTTTAATAATGTAAAAATAAATATATTTCTTATTTATATAGTAATATATTGTAATGTCGTGAAAATCTGGAAGTCGTATGTAAATATTGCTTCTAATTTTCTCTAAGAAAATATTGTCTTGAGCTTTATCTGAAGACATGCTTCTGAAGTTTGAAATCTTACTGTATATTAAGCTGCTTGGAGTTACAAGATTGATGCTGACATTCTCTCAAACTTAGAAGCGTCTAATTCATGCTTGCAGCTAGTTTGTCAAAGTTACAACTCACCTTTGTCACTTAACATGAAACTATTTCCGCAAGATAATAAGCACGGATGTAGGTCGATAGTTTGTTGAGACCGAATACATAAGTTTCATCTCTTTTCTCTTTTTCCTTCCAAATACAAGGTATCTTCTTCCTCGACCTGCAAGGTCGTTCCTCTATCTGACATGTCCTTTCCTTACACGAGTTTTATTACACCCTAGTGCACACGCATTCGCCGATGTACTTGATTTACGTTTCGTTTCCACGAGAATTCTCACTGCAAACGGTCTGTCTGAGACTAGCCGTCTGCTGCAAAATATATAGTGCGGTACTGTAAACGTGAAGTAGTCGCAGTGTCCACTGAATCCATACACGTTCGAAACTGAATCGCACCAAACTTGTCGATTGGATACGCTCTCAGTAGTTGCATTCGCTCAACGGCGCCTTCTGTAGCGATGTCGCTTATAAAATACGGAATTATGCTAATTTCGAGACCGATATATTGGGTGTAGCAGGGCCGTGATCTTTCCACTCCCACGCGAAAACGTGGGAAGAAAGCTTTAGAAAGAAATGGAAGTTCATAATCCCGAGGTAATCCCGAAGGAGTTCCTGCGACAATGTAACTATGCGAAATGTAACTTTAAGTAATGCCATCTCTCACAATTGGATTCTTTTAAATAGACCGGCCAGTTCCCGAGGGAGGCTCCGGCTTTCGGACTCTGTGACCCTTTACGCGAGCACGGTCTTATGAATCCCTTTCCTTCTATTCATGTCGGTGATAGCGTAAGTCGGATTGCGGATAGCGCAGAAGGCAGAAATGAGAATATGTGAAATGCATAATCAAACCTTCTTGCAAATTGCATCTAGCGACTTCTCGAATCGAATTCGCCGAGGTCATTTACTCTTTATACATGTGAAACCTATCAAGAACGAATATCAACCATTCTATGAAATAAGATTTCTAGAAAAAAGAAGCTATATTGTAGTTTTACATAAAATATCGCGACAAGATATTTTGAGATATTATAATATTATCTTATCGGCTGACTCCAGTATTGTATATTTTAGAAATTAAAATAATATATCCTCTCTTTTTCTTTTTAATATCCTTTAATATATGTAATTATATTTCGTTATATTTAAATTTTAGCTGACATAATTTTATAAATTGAATGTTTTATTGAAATTTAAAAACTCTTAGCAGAAAATGATACAATTAGATCTCATTTACTGTTGATACGTATATATATATATATATATATATATATATATATATATACGTTGGAAAATTTGTGTTAAATTTAACATATATTTTAAATGTTCACTCAGTGAATTGTCAATCAGTGATTCAGTAAAATTAGTATTTATGTGTGTTAAATTAACATATATTTTATTCGTTCACCTTTACGTCTAAATTTTTTTTTTATGTTATTTCTTAAAATGTGTTATTTTGACAAGAGAAATGTTGAATATCAATTTAACACAAACTACATTTAAATAACATAATCACATTAAATTAATCGTATTAAATTAACACTCTAATATGTTAAAAAATTCAACACAAAAATTTAAGAAGGACTTGAGTGGACCATTTCCAACACAAATACGAAATGCTTCTTACTGTGTACATTGCTTTACTAAACAAGTGTAATCTCTTTGTGGAACTCGTTATGAGGCGGTTAATATATCGCATCGCCTCATTTTTCTTTGCTTCCAGGTATTTCTTTCTTTCCTTCTGCTGTAGTATGCATTCTTGACATATACTTACATATACTCTTTCTAGTTTTGCTTACTTCACACAATCATACTATCTCTATCACTTGAATGACTTCATAATGTATCTGCATAAATATTATCATTCGAGCGATAATATCGCGTTATACCACGAATGAATTAGGAAATATAAACTACATTATCGCGATATTATTGTTGAATTTTACAAGATAAGCACTTTAGAATTGATTCTCAACGATTATGCATAGCAAATTTTAAATGTTGGCGAAAATACTAACAAAATTATTTTTATTTTTTGTTTCAGGTGAGTTTCTTTCATATCCTTTTCTTTAAACTTTCAAACCTGATGAAGAAGTTAGTACGTGAGTAATGTAGGATTTTTTTATGATCTGGATTGTTTCTATATTTAATGTACGATTTGTCTATATATCTTCGTTTTTCAATACTTTATTTCTCCGTTGGATTCTAATTATTATAAAATTGAAAAGAAACAAACAATCGGTATCTGCAAGAATATTAATTATGCATTATGCGATGATTTAGGATGCGTACTTTCCCGCGAAGTTGTAGCATGACAAGAAATAAATTATAGAGTTCTGCATTGAAAATTAGACGAAGTTTTATTCAAGATTTCGAACGAGGAAATTGCGCGACAATTTCGCAACATCGTGAGGAAATTTCGCGAGTGCGTTTCAATATCTCGTCGTTTCTGCGGCTTTTGAAACGCTTGCAGCTGTGTCCTAAAACTACATAGTCGGCCACAAACGTGACTGAGCGAATGCATTTCTGCATATATATCCGTCCGTTACTTCTAAACATAAACACACGTATAATAGTTGTATATAATTTCAAGTCAAGTTATTTAAGAGTAGTCCGGTAAAATGAATCGTCGGTGTAAATTTAAGCAACAGTAACTAAAAATAGCAACTCATTTTAAATAAGTCTAGGTCATATCTACAATTTTATTTTCTGCGACAATATTTTATTGTCTTTTTAAAGTAAAATTATTTGTTATTTTTAACTACAGCTATTATATGTATCTCTGTATATATCTGTATTAGTGATATATAAAAAATTTAATCTTTATTTTATTTAAAATTTGAAATATATATTTATACGTATATTAATTATATCGTGTAGGTAACTATAGGACTCTATGTTATATTTTATTATACTTTACTTTAAATTATAATTTTAAGTTATAATTTCTCCTTATTTTCTTAACGAAAAACAATATTCTTCGATAATTTCCATTCTTTTTTGAAAATTATGATTCTTTTATTCCTGATAAAGAGATCACTGTGAATGATTCATTGTGGCTGATCGAAAGAGACAGAGTGGTCGGCGAATTGCTCGATTCGAGCCAATATATTACAGTGTGTGCCGAGTTCGTAGACGTTATTCATACGCGCCTGACGTTCGATACACTATTGATATTCAGATTCCATGAAGGATATCAAGAAGCTGCTTCTCTCGTGGAGGTAAGCCGATTGTCAGCGAACCGTCAAGCATCCGCATCGTCTGCCAATCAGCTTACATCGAGGCATCGTACAACTACACATACACGTGCATTCACATATCCAGCCCTTGTGTTCGGGATCGTCCTAATGCTATCCCAACACTTCGCGTTGTATATCGCGCAGGCAGCTTAAGGAAACCAAGCAAGATATTTGTAGCCCGCAGTACGTGCTGCGAAGGTGTCGAGTAAGTTCGCGATGGTTTGACTCGATAAGCCAATAAACCGCGGACTCAAAGGATCGAACTCTCGGTAAGGCGTGTGTGAAAAGCAAGCGATAAATAAGATTGCGGAAAAATGAGAAAACTAATCCGTAAAGTTTTAACCGGTGCATCGGCTGTTAACGAACGAGACACATGTTGGAAAATATTAGACAGGTTGCATTATTCTCAAGTAGTGAGCTTCTAGCGAGTCTGGAACCTGCATTAGCAACGC
Source organism: Acromyrmex echinatior (assembly GCF_000204515.1). Next base: position 344,039 of record NW_011627679.1, on the reverse strand, counting down.
TAATTTTCCGTATATTTACTCGCAGCCATTGTAAAGAGTGAAGTTCCCCTTTGAACACGATCACAGTATTCGCTCAGACGCGGTTATGATGTACTTGCGCAGATATACTTTGTTAATATCGTAAAATATGACGATAGGTGAACGAAGAGTATCAATCTTCTCTTTTAAGTATATCGTTATATAGTTTATTTACACATGGGGAAAATTTATATCTCTTGTTGGTACAACTAGAACATTTTTTTCAGTATTTATATTTTATTGTGAACAGATTATCGGATTCGATAAACAATGCAACGTGGTATTAACTACAGTATGACTACTACTAAAAACTACTAAGAGTTTTGAGAATTACATTTTCTACTACGATATTTTACATGCCAGTAATATATAAATCAATTAGCCATTGTTAAATTTATAATGTCAAGTTGTTTGAATTATCTGTAACCATTTTTATAAGTCGCCACTGCTCTTGCCCAATACATCGTTTGATTAAACAATGAAGTTAAATAATTTAACTTAAGAACATTTGACTCGAATTTAATTTATTGCTTGTTAAATGCATACGTTAACATTGTTTATTTCGAAACTAATCACAGGATTGATTTACATTGCACATGGGAGTTGAAAATAATAAATTTATTGATTCAAGGGATTGTGGGTTGCCATTGCTGCTTTGTTTGATATCTAATATAATGCAATAATGGCTAATTTGTGAATTCTACAACATTCTCTTCTCTTTGCAATACATCATGCAATGCAATATTCGAATCTTACAATAAGCAATTTAACAAAATCTTATTATTCATTACAAATGAATATTGTACAACTATTATTATTTTTGCTTAATAAGACACGTGAATTATATTATGAAATATAATGGTTGCTTGAAAAAAAGTTGATATTATGGGGATTCTGACTCTCGTCGGTTGGTAGAAAAAAGTATAACCGCACGTTTTAGTCTCAGCTTTCGCTGAAGGTAGTTTGCAGCTTTTCTGCAGGTACTCTCCTAGTACTTATTGTACAGCTGATCAGACTACCAACTACATTTTTTTCAAAAAAACTAAAGCACAAATTCACACAAATGCTTTTACATTTTTAGTATATCCAATCTGACTCTTCAAATGTGCTATAACTTGTTCCATTTCGCAATTTTTGCCATCTTCTTATGAGATTACAGTTTTTAACAAGATGATATGAAAATATAAATGTCATACGATTATAAGCACATAGATATTCATTGTGTATTTTTGAAGATCGTATAGAGTATCTCTTCCGTAAGATTTGTGATGTTTTGTAGAGAATTCTTAAGAATAGTTTCATTTCTTTTCGCGTAAATCTAATCGTGTGTGCGGAGACAGCAGATACCTAAACACATGTAGTTTGCACATTACCTTTCCATTCGACAGCGCAGAACTTTGCATGGCAGATATGCGACAAAGAAGAGGCAAATGGATGCCTGTTGTAACGTAAAACACTTCCCGTAATATATGTGTATATAGAAGTACAGGATGCTTGTCTGCGCGGCTGTACGAGCGCTCAGCTATTATCGCTGAGTTCCTTGCCGCACTCAATGCTCGGGGGATGTAATTACGAAGTCGGAGGACAAAAGAAAGTAAGAAAGCAAGAGATTGAGAGGGAAAAAGAAAGATCGAAGAAAGACTGCTTGTCTACTTCGTCGGTAGCCGAAACTCTCTTCGCCGTGCGCCACGGTGATGTCGGATCAACATTGTGTTCTCGACGAAAAGTGCTTCAACTGCTTTTCTCCTATTTGCCACAGCGGCAGGGGATGCTCTAGTGGATGGGGAGTGTCTATGGAATTGCAAGGAACAATATTCAAGACTTTTCTTCTTCCTCGTCTGCTTTTTGGTAGCATTTAAATATGAACTCGAAGGAAATGGCATACGAACGGATAATTAATGGAGCCATGTTCTGATGTTTATTTTACGTGAAACCACCGCGTTGCATTCTCGTTGGCTCCATTGAATGCTCGATTCCCGTCCTCGAACCATGCGGATCATATTTCTCTTAAATGCTCGGTACTTAACGCGCCGCGCCAATGCAAGATTTATGCGGCCCCGTCCGATTCCATCCGTGTTCTCTTTCTCTCTCTCTCTCTCTCTCTCTCTCTCGGCTCTTTCCACTTCGGCAATTACCGGTTGGCCCCGGAGAATGTCCCAGTGAAAATCCCTCGTTCTCGTCAGACTTGCCTTGGGAACAACGGCGCAATGGTCAGCCTTACGGAGGAAATGGACTGGCAAAACCGGCCATATCTCTTGAGTAAATGGCACCGTGCTTTTGTTTTTGAAAATACCTATTCGATCGGTATATTATACTTGTCGAACAATACGACTTTTTTGATATTACAGATGTAATATATATATCTGGATTGACGACACAGAAATTGTAGTGAGAGAAATTTCAGCGAGATTTTTGAAAATTAGACTTAAAATTTCGAATATAATTCGCGATTAAAACTGTTCTTCGGAATTTGTTAAATTAGTTTATTTTTATTATGTGTGTGTATCTTTCTTGAGACACTAATAAATCCGTCTAGTCTTCGCGAGAAAAATCTTGGGTGATTCTTTCACATCCAACATCCACTGGGCGAGTGCACCGGGAAAAGGACAAAGCGCATGTGACATGGGAATTTTCTAAAAATTGATGTCCCGAGAAGAGCATGGCTATACAAAACCCATCGCAAGCCTGAACAACGCGGTAACGTCGTTTGCATAGCGTCGTCGCGCGTCTGGCACGATAATGTGCAGCATCTTGCAGCGCAATCGTCGGAGCTATTCTCTCTCTCACTCTTTCGTCTCGTTCAAGAAAGAGTCGCACGCTCCGGGTCTCTCCCGTTTCACCCTTTTGTGATAACATCTCTCATTTATCAAGACGACGCTGCATCGTTGTGCAACGACCGTGCCTTAACGTCTTCTGCGTCTTCTGCGTCTTCTGCGTCTTCTCTCTCTCCTTTTTCGACTTTCAAGTGTCATCTTCGTCTTACCCATCGGGGATAGGATCTCGGCGGAGAGTCGGGGTACTTTTGCTTCAGCTTCGCAAAATGCACCACCGAGACAGATTCCCCCGAGAACGCGAGTGCTCGCGTGAACTCGCGAAACACACTTGCGCGAAATTGCTGTGATTTAAAGGGCCAAGTGGCGCTACATCGAATGCCCATTTTGAAAGCGTTAATTATTTACTTTCCGTTTGCTGAAGTAAACAACGATTAGCGAGTCATAACCGAGCCTCTCGAAGATAAAATACAAGTCAGAGAGTTTCTTCATTTTGTGAACTTTTATAGAGAGTCGACAGTTTTATCTACAATAAAGTTTGTTATTAATGTGTAACTTGTGCAAAAAGAGCTATTAATATTTATGAAATTTTAACAGTTGTCATTTATATTTGACATTTTTAAAAATTTGGTACATTTTTTTTGCCATATGCGAAACAAGAGCACAGTAGATCATTTATATTTTTGTGTGATATGCATTCAATGTTGTCTCTCTCTAGCTCTCTATCTCTTGCATGCGCAAACGTGAGGATTAAATCTATCTTAATTAATCCAATATTTTTATGAAATATCGCGGATATCTCTCTGAGCTTAAATAGATTAAACGTGAAAAGTATGAGAGCGTTTTACAAATTTTAAGTGTTTTAAAAATTGGTATTTATATTGTCAAACGGAATTTAAAGCATTTTTTGAAATTAAATTATAATCGTACTAGAAAACATGCGGATGCCGATAACGCGAACGTTATCAGGAACGCGATATAATCGACATGAGGCGCGTAACATGACTCTATAAGAGAATCGGATATTGGCTTGCCGGAAGAAACGTTCACATGTACGGTATATATCATACAAGGGTTTTAAAGTATATAGTTGAACTATTCTGAGTAGGTCAATAAAAGTGTATTGAAGTTTTACCGGGTTGCATGAGCTATCGACAAAAGAGGATGCGAATGGTGAGAATTTCTCTAAGAAGTAGGTCATAACCTACCTGCTGGGGATAGTCGAGGGAGAGATGAGCTGAAAGTTACTTCGACAGAAATGAATTCTGTAAAATAAGACTTACGTAAATAAGCTTGTGATTGAAATACGTATGTAACTTTGAGCAGTAAGTTTACGTCTGCTTTGAAGATCTTTCGTTTTGGTTCGACATTAACATATTTTTATGTTTGCAAGAAAACCGATATAAATCGTATAATAGTTTGAATGTTAAGTTAGGTGTTGATGCATTTTTATTGCACGGGTTATACAAAAAAAAAACTTGTGTCAACGTTACATATTTATATTTGCGAGACACATTCGATGTACATTTTTTTCCATTTTATTTCATCAGACTGAATCTATAATTGTTTAACTTACACTTTTTAGCCGTGACCCGTTTGAACATTAAATATCTGAATAATTAAAATTCTCTACAATTTAACAGCAGGTGAACGTGGATATTATATTCACTGTTCCTGTTATTTGCATTAATTTGCATAGTGCTAATAAGATTTATGCTGTGTACGCGATACTTACGTTTGCGTGAGAAACGAATGCAGGTAACTGTCAACCTACCGCGTGTACACGTGCATTATGAAGGGTTAATGAACCGACATAATCGAATTCAGCACGCGTCACACTGTTGCTAACCAGGTCCGCACTTTCACACCCTCGTGCAATATACATATATGTAACATATATATAACCGTTTAGATTTTTTTCAAATCAATGAAGATGCAGTTGCTTTCTCAACGTAAATTGTTCCCAGCTGTCTCACGTATAGAGTTTGTTACGTTTCTACTTGGCTGTTCTTTTCTCTCCTCCCTCCCTCCCTCCCTTTCTTTTTCTCATTTTTTTTCCTCTCTCTCTCTCTCTCTCTCTCTCTCTCTCTCTCTCTCCCCTTTATCCTTCTTTTCCCACATTTTTGTTCTCGCTCTCTGGAGCACCCTACTTTTTTTTTTGTCGAAAAATCGAACGCGACCCTGCACGTGACGTGCTTTCGAAGCCGCGATAAATTCTTTTACGAGCCTCCCCGGCCGTGGCCACCATTAACTCTCTCGTCTACGTTCGATTACGTCGACATTCCGCGCGAGATAAAAATCCATGTGTAAGAAGAAAGAAGGGCTTTTAAGATTCCATCGTAAGAAACGGAATTAAATGGATTTCTTTCGAGTATGACATAAAAAAAATTTAATGTTGATAACCGCTAAGCTAATGAGTTGATGGAAGGAACTTTATGACGTTGGCCATATGCGCCGAGTCTGAGATTTCCTTTAACCATGTCGCTTATTGTAATTGTCACATTACGAATTTTAGACTCAATGAATACAAGAGCGATTTAAAATGTGAATTAAAAGATTACTTAAAATCGATTCTTCACCAAGACCTTTTCTTTTTGACGATAGATATTTCTTAACTCACAATCAGTGATATTTTCGAAAATGATGTGGAAAATGGTTGAGATAATATATTGGTGCATGGCAAAAAAAATACGGCAATCAGAAACGTGTATTGTGCCATATTTCATTTATCAGTGATTAAATCTGTCATTTATCAATTTTTAGTTGACATGTTAATAAATTTTTCTGAAGCAATATGATCACTTAGAGACTATAAATTTTCTTACAGGAAATAAGGATGGGAATATTAATGGATATTAGGGATAGATTTGTGAAGCCACAATTTTTCATCAAGTACCGATTGATCATCCAGTTTTATCGGGACTATTATTCCGCGCGAAAGAAACGTATACCGACAAATTATTATTAGTCGTTCTGCTTCTGTGAACATGTAATTTTGAGTTAGCTACGTTTCGCGATAAGTATCGTCGACATTTGTTATTTTCCGCGCCATCTAATTCTGGCGTGTTTAAAAGTCATTCGTATCCAGCATGCCCAGACCTCGGGACTTTCAAGAGATACAATCTGCACCGGTTTCGTACGAACAAATAATTATATTGCTCTTGTGGCTAAATTACATCCAACTTCTCTCGAGAAGGCCTGCCTCTGTGCGTCCCTTTCCAACGCGTAATTTGAATTACATTGCAACTATACTGTCTAGTGTACTATAGTGCAAGTATCCTTTATTGATTTTACTTCAAAGCGATGATCTACCATTGGATCTCGGGTCGTTAGGATTCTCGGTTGACGAACCCTGTGCAGCAATCGGAATCTCCCGATCGGGTGCGTATCTCAGGAAAGCGGATTCCCGAAATGTGTACTGCGAGCCGCGTGTATTGAGAGTCCTTTAGCTGGACATCTGATCGACATTAACGAAACAAACGCGCGTGGATTGCACTCTCCTCTCCTCCCTTTCATATCTCTCTCTCTCTCTCTCTCTCTCTCTCTCTCGCTCGCTCGCTCGCTCTCGCTCTCTCTTCTCTGTCTCCTCTGTCTAGTTCTCCTTCGCTTTCTCTCTCCTTCCTTCGCTCGCGCACGTTATCGATTACTCACAGAGGGGTTATCACCCCTGCCGGGTGCGCTTGCTTGCACAGGCCAGTGCACACGCCTGTGCCGATCGCGCGCGCCAGCGTGTCCGTGAAATTACAATGGCCGACACTATGCCTACGGGCTGTATGACGATGTACGTGGCTCTCCGTCATCGATAACGATGTCAAATTAAATGAAGCGTGCAAACTCGTGCGATCATTTCGTCTCGTGCGATCTCCCATCGATATCATTATCCACGCAGTAGCACGTTTTCCTCGATGTGACTTATTTTAATGTGTGATTGGAGAATCCTTCCATGGTCCTCCCTCGAGATTATCCGTATAGATCCGTACGAGTAGACAAGTTTCATCTTGATCTCATTTTATTATGACTTTGATGTCTTCTTGCATACATAATAAACGACAAAGGTCCGAATTTTATAACTTGGAGCATCGTTTTGCTGTCGTGTGCAATGATAGTGACGGTGCGATTACATTGAACAGATTGATGAACGTGAAAACATACGTTAATATTTTATTTCCTGATTTATTATCTTGGCTGTTTATCTTGAAAATGGTACGATTAATACTTGATGAAATAAATTTGCATGTGTAGCTTGAGACAGTGTTTTGTGATACGCAAATATCAATTTTAGGTTTTTTTAACAAATTTTTTTTCAACGATTTGTATCGGACGATTTGTATCGGATGAGTTGTAAACTCCTCCCATTGTCTCTGAAATACAAATCAGTAATTGTCGTTAATTAATAAAACAATGTAAGTAGGTGTTGAAATATCTTCGGTTACAATCGATACATCCAATTTGCCGCCTATAATATTCGATATCGGATCGGACATACATAACATGCGTAACTGGACACTCCATTTTGCAGATCCAGCAAGTCGCGTGCACGCGTATCCTCGATAACGGCGTTAAATTAAACGATACACAATGATGCTCGTCAAACGCATAAAATTTATTTCGCACTCGATCATAAATGGCTCTCTAACAATTTATTCGAGCGTTTCCTAAATCGCGTACGAGATGTTGTGCCAGTAATAATTTTATTCGATGACTCTATTATTTCAGCATTAATTATTGTTCGCTTTATTGTTGCCCCACTTATTATGCGTGTGTGTCATTCTCCAAACAATAATCAAAGGAATCCTTTGGATTATTAATGCTTTTGGTTTTTTAATTTGTCATATGAAACCTATATTATCGTTGCGGATTTAAATTGCACATAGAAATGTAATTACAGATAAATAATGTTAATGATTAAATATATTTGTCATGAAATTGTGACGTTCCTTCATGCAATTGTAAAGTTTATAATTATTTTTAAGAAATTTATATATTTAAGATATTTACTGGAATATTTATTAGAGAATACAAATTAATCTATCGTGTGATTAATTATAATAATTATTTTAATTTGTTATAAATGTCAATCTTTTTAAATATCAGTCTTTATCCTTATAAATAATGAAGACAATTATTTTGCAAACTATATATAACATTTATTAAGAAATATTTTGGCGCAAATGCAATACTAAATATATTAATATATATTTTATCGTAAATTGCAAATACCGCACGATATTTAGTTCTATAAATATATATATATATAATATGTGTTAAATTATTACTTATTTATTCACCTAATGCATGGTCCGATATTTTAGACCGGTCAGATAAATACTTTAACCATATATATTATATGCATTCTACATCGCTTCGCGTAATTATCCGACATCAATGTGTTGCACTGACGAATTTTTTTATAAAAGTCTCGACGCGAAATATCTCATTTCCGTTGGTGTGCTCATCGAATATCTCGTCATACCATCGTAATGCATGGCATAAAATCGAACAGTGAAATTAAGCAAATATTTGCAATTTGACATAGATTTGTAATAAATTGAAAATGACCTGATCAATCTGGAGATGAATATTATCGTCAAGTATATCAGTATATTCGGAAAAAATGATATTTCGACCAATATAAAAAAAGATAAATGTAGAAAATTTGAAATAATATTTTTTTATTTAAATTGCACATTCACAATGCGTATAAGATAAATTATTGAACCTGGCTTGAAACATACTTTTTTTATCTGTTTGTATATCTTCCGTTTACAGTTTTATTGAATAAATGCATTATACTATATCAGCGCGAAATGATAAATTGCGAGAACAAATCGCGCGAACTAATAAATATCAATATGCATAGCTTATAAAATCTAAAATAAATTTAATTTATGAAATTATTATTATTTAAGTGTTTTAAAGCTAAGTATTACTCGCTACATATTCCAGAATTAAAATTATGTATTCTCGACAACTCCATCATCATTACATTATCAATTATCGGAAAATATAGTTAACGGAGCGAAATAAACTTATTGCAAATAATATCGTGTTTGATTTATATATAATAGATAGTGACATATTTATCATCGTATTTTCATCGTATGAATTATCGAGAATTCGTTCTATTTACGTAAATATAGGAATATTGTCTTTTTTCCTTTTCACACACAGCTTGCACAAATATATACTTATCGAATGTATCTGCATAATAAATAAGATTGGATATATGCATGCCTCGAACTCGTTGTGAACATGTTTTAATGGTACGACCCCGACATGTTCACCAGTTTATCTTAGCCTTATATCTATTGCTTCATGGGATTCCCGTACGCGCCTTTCATCCCTCCAGTTACATCGTAAACCTCCGTACACTCACCGCCGTCGCTTCTCTTGGATAGCATTCTCCTCAGTTTGCTCAGCATAGATCCCTTCCGCGAGGGCGACTAGACACGTGTATGATAGCATACTGCTCGTATACCTGCACATTGTATACCTTTGCGTTCCTATACGACCATTACGCTATAAATAACTTGACCCATAACTTTTACGCAGAAGCATTCGTGTAACTGCCGATACCTTAAGTCACTCGTATCGTGTATGCGTAAAGTCGTACGATTACAAAATTTGCCATATACAGTATATATTATATATATGCGGTATTTTAGATATACGGAGAGAAAAATTATTATTTAAGAGTTTTAAAGCTAATAATAAATGTTACTCGCTATTTTTTTTCGAGAAATATGTAAAAAGTTAGGTAGATATTGAAAATAATTTTGTTAGATTATTCAAATAATTGTGTATCTCTACTCTAAATTTCTTGAAGTAAAATCTTACTCTAAGAGAGTGAAAATACAGCCATTTTTGGAAGAGTGAAAATATTGCACTTCTTAAAATGTCATTCTTTTTTAGGAGGTGAAATTTTATTTCACAAGAGTGAAAATTGTCACTCTTTTTAAAGAAGTGTAATATTTTCACTTTTACAAAAATGGCTGTATTTTCATCCTCTTGTGGAGTGGAATTTTATTCCAAGAAATAGAAACGCTCAAAATAGTTGCTGGAATGTCAAATTTTATGATATTAATCATGCTTGAGCGTTCTATGTAATTATTTTGATAGTCTATATAAAAAAAATTATTTTTAGATCTGTATCTAAGTAAATTTTTAGATACTTCAGCAAAACCATTCTTTTTACGTCTAGAAATATTGAATCGGAAAGAAATAAAAGAATGAATGTCATAGATTGAGAAGTAATATTTAAAGATGAAGCTCTTTTATGCAGTTATAATTAAAAATGCAGATTAAATAGACAAATTGAGTCTTGTTTAATAAAAGAAACGCTTTATTCTGGATATTATCCATTTGTCTCATGATAGAATTGCTTGAGAAACAAAAATTCATAATTCGATATCTCATTTTCAACTAAAAGAGAGAAATATTGAAAAAGCATAGTAAGTATTATGCATTATAAATGAAACGTATGACAGAAATCTCTCATAAACGTATAACATTGTTCATTATGAACATAGAGTTATTATGATAGATATAGGTAATATCATAAAGTCGAGAAGTTAATAAGGTGGTCTTTTTTATAACAAACTTACATTAGATCATTTTTATATCAATAATCAACATGTCTGATCTTAAATATTCATTCTTCAGTTAATTGAAGATAAACTTACTCCAATTCTCGTACAAGAGGAGTACGAATTTATCCTCAAGTTTTTGCAAGAAGGATGGCATTTTTTAACATTTTGCGAACTACGAGCTTTTTTTTAATGAAACACCGTTCTCTGCAGGGTGTGCCTTTTTCCAGTCCGTGGAGAATGGCGGTTGAGGTTTCCATAGTCGGCGGTAAGCGATACATCTCGGGGGACCATAAGAAGACATAATCGTGTTTTGCTACTCGGCAGCCGCGCCCTTTTCATCCCTCTCCGACCGACCTCCCTCCGTTCGCATTTATAATATTCTCGCGAGCGTTCTTAACGCGAATGTATTACAGACTTGCTCAAATTATCGTCGCGCTTCCTACTGAGTCTTTCCAGCTCGCCTCGCTTTTTTCTGACGTAATTTTTCCCATTTTATTCGTGTAAATTCCTTTTTTGATATTTTCTCGTTCGTTTCGGTGCCTTAGAATGAGGTAACAACGAATGTTTTATTTTTAGTCGAATCATTCAGGCTCAAAGTACAAACGAAATCTTGTTTTGTAAAGAAATCTGTCTAAATCTACAAAAAAAAAATACTTTTGTGTCTTCATTTTTCATAAAATTCTAATATTTCGAGAAGATATTTTTTGAGCTACAAAGCGCTAAAAACCGATTAATACTTATATACATATATCTTTCGCTTTCTCTTTCTCTCTATAAAACTATAATTATAATATGTCTATTATTAATATAATAAAGTTTTAATATTTAATTTCTAGTCTTCTTTGACAATCCAAAATTATAATGATTAGCATAAATTATTCATTCAGGTCGAGTCATTCAATGTTAATGAAACGAAAAAACGGTAGTAGAGAGACAAAAGAGGAATAGGAACTATACGTGCTGCAGACTATTTCGAATTTTTGTTTCTAAAATCGCGAGCTGGTTGCTTCAAGAAGTCGTTCAATTTACACGTATCTTCTCTATCAGTCTGAATCGCTGTATAAAGTCTCATAAATTCGATTCGCGATAAATCTCAAATATACAGGCAGTAACGTGCCATGACGGCGTAAACACGTCTGATAGTTCAGCGTCTCGTGTTTCAACATCGTTACGTTATAGTGACGCAAGTACACGTCTCGTAGTCAGATTTCACGTGACTAAAGAGATTGGGAAGCTTCGCGCCGTCAATCTCTCTACCGTACGCGGGGTTGAACCTACCTGCGCGCGGTATTTGACAGCGAAACGCAATGTAATGACGAGAGCGCGAGATGCAGCGCAGGATTGCGTCAGGACAGTGGCATCCGACATACCGATCGCGATGGAACGGATATCGATCTTCCAGACTCACGAGTTTCTTGCTCCCTGTAGATACCGCAGCAGGAGACGTGTATCGATCGGAGAAACGCGGCACATCTCGAGGCTATCTGCGGAAACAGCGGTGTATTCCTAGCGATAAATTGCATTTCGTAGATATGTACTCGGAGGTATTATCTATCATGAGATGTTAACTTCATTAGCGAATGGTTCTCATAAAATCAGTGCTTTGCAATCGATTGTATATTTCTGTATTGTCATTTATTAGAGAATGTTTGAGAGAGAGAGAGAGAGAGAGAGGGGGGGGGGGAATGAGTGAAACTGAAGAGTCGGTGTCGAAATTAAAATTCGTTTCGGTAACCCCTGGCAACGAGCACGAATATAGGATTCCATCTCCTCTGTGTTTTATCCTTTCCCAGCCTTGCTCGTCCGTTTATATCTGCTGTCTCCGACTTCTAAAAATTGAAAATTGACTTTGTAGCCACCGGGCGCGATGAATCAATCCTCCTCCCCGATTTCCCTCCCTGGTTATTTCGATTTTCACCTCGGAGTCGAACTGTCACCGTCAGTGTGATACTATTGTAGCTTTCTAAAAGCGACCATAGCGACAATGCTTTAATCGGAGAAAGGTGATCGTTCATTCACAACCGTTGTCTCCCCTACGCTCGTCGGAGCACGTCCGGATCACTTGGATATAGAACTGAGGATATGGAACGCGACAGCTCCAGGCATTTTTTAATTTGTCATCGGCTGATATGTGCAAAAAATTCTGGTATTTGCCGCGTTCACATTTCGAACTCTGCTGCCGGAATTCTGATTCCATTGTACCAGTTACGCTTTAGCAAATCTTGATCCTTAATTACATTAGTAAGATGAAAAAGCTTTTCCTCTTTCATGAGAGTTGTTGAAAAACTATCGTTCATTAGAAATGTTTTTGTCATCATTTTTATGATGCTTTATTAAAACATTATTTATATTTAGGTTAGACTATTAAATTAAGTGAAAAATTTTAATTTTAATTACTCTTAAATAAAAATATGTCTAATTTAGTTAATTAATATTTTTGATCTTATTAATATTTTTGATCTTATTAATACAAGTATTATTAAATATTTTATTTTAGAAACGTTATTTTCCACTGAAAGCTTCATTATTTACAAAATATGCTATTTTGTACTGTAGATCAAAATAAACGAAGAACGAATTACACATTTTAGTCAACTATTTCAAATAGCTTGGACTCTGCTAGCGTCGATAAGTGTTGTATTAGAAGTTACTTTTAAAAAGATAAGTGCAGTAGGATTGCAAAGCGTAGATTTATTTGAAAAAGCTATCGTTATGGTAATGTAGTCAGAGTAATTGAAATCTCAGTATGCAAAACAATATGCAAAAATACAAAAAAAAGCTATCTCGTCATTGGAGAAAATTTGATTTCCTGTCTGTCACTTCGGCAAAGTGAAAATGAATACGAGAAAAAAATTTTTTTTTCGTTAAAGATAAAATAGATTATAGATATGTGTGAAACTATAAGATTAGCTTCAGGTTTTACAAATATAAATAAATGTTATGTCTATTTCTCGCTGATCTTGGGACATTTCGTACAAGCGTTTGTACTTTATTTGCTTTTAATTAAACGCGACTAAAGCTCAGCTGACGTGAAATCGCAAACATTTGTTTTATAGACACTATGGTTTGTGCTCCACAATGGCCAGCCGTCGATGTAACCAGTGGTGCGCGTTTGATAGTTTCCTTTATACCTCGATTCTGTAACTCGCAAAAGACAGTGTTGATATCATAATGTCATTGCATAGTTATTGTATATAATAAAAAAGCATTGATAATGATTGCGTTCAGCAGAGAAAGCTTTGCATTTGTTGTAAAATTCTTTAATATGATCGGTTTATATTTTTAGATTCAATAAAGAATTAAGGGCAAGATCAATCATATTAAAAAATTTCACAATAGTTGCAGAGCTGCTTTATCTGCTGAACGCAACCGTTATAATGATACATTATTGTTATAAGGGTACAGAATCGGGGTACTGTTTTATTTTTTGTTTGCGCGCGCGCTATCGTCATCCCTTATTTTCTTATAACTATAACTCGTACACAAAGTACATTATTACTTGACAAGAGATCTTGAACTTCGAATTACTTGCCTTTGAGGAATTTGAAACGTATTAATTTGTCGGTATTACCGCTTGCCAGTCTTACATGTCACATTCGAGAGACTTTCGCCGCGGTAATCCGCGACTAATGATGCAAGTCCTGCGTTTTCCGTCAAGGATTCTTATTTTTCATTGCGATTGCAAGGCACCTCTGGAAGTCGAACTCACGTAATTTTCCACCTTTACACAGGCGGGAAACCAAAGAGTGAAAAGTTTCACACGTGCTCGCCGAACTTGTAATCACGTAACTTTTCCTGGACGCGATAAAGTTTGATTGGCGCTTGAAGCTGTCAGAGAAGTGAAAAGTAACACTTCCTGTGGAATTATCGGTTTTCCTTAGAATTTTGTTTCTCTGCGATCGCGTAACCGACACAGCAGTCAGCTGATAGTAGTTGAGCGGAGCTTATCACTCAAGTTTCTGAAATCTCTTTTAATTTAATTTAGAACGAAGTATTTGTCGAACTATTTTGTTTTTCGATCATTTCCTTATTACTGCAACGCTTTGACAGAATCCCCTTAACCGATATAAGGGACAGTTAACTCGGATAGGATTAGGAGCAACAGACTGAATGTAATTTGGCACAGTAAGGAGAAAAGTGAATCTAAAAGTAATTTTCTTTGACGAATAAAATTTCTCTTTCGAAAATGAAAAAACAACGTTGCTCCAGCTTTGTTGTAACTTTTTACATCTTGGAATGTCAAACGATTGAACCTCGTTGTTCAAAGCGCATTTAAAGTACTCGGTCATAAAAGTGCGAAAATCCAATCGCACTCATTGAAATTTTATGAGTAACATCAGGTTCGCGACAAACTTTGTTTGCTACATTCGGTAAGAGATTTCTTACGAGCGTTGAGGGAGATCGATTACTCGGAACAGAATTTTATTAGTCCGGTCTTTATGCCACGTCCGTTTGCTTTTATTGTTCAGAACATAAATGTGGCGTGGAGACTTACATTTATTGTCAGCGAAAAAAGGCAAAAAGAAACGAAGAAGGAAATTGAGAACTTGCTGTTTGCAATCTTTTCCATTGTTTCTTCGGTTTTTCATAGCTAGAAATTTTGTCACCTACTATGTCAACTTTTTTATTTCATACAGTAACTATAAAGATCTGCAGATCTCTCTGCTTTATGTAGAACTTAAATAGAAGAACAATGTCATGTTATCTTAGACCTATATAAAATGTCATACTTAGATCATTATTTATCTGTCTCTTAACGTTGTAAAATATAGGTGACTCTTGATAAATAATATATTATAACATGAAAATATCATTACTTTCTTGATACGAGTATAAAAGCTTGTTATACCAAGGGTAAAAAAATTAATCGACGTCGATTCATTAAAACACGAGACACATGAAAAAATTAAGAGAGATATCAGTATCTCAATGTTTTCTTTCATTTTTATGATGCGATTGCAAAAGGCAATGGGAATAATTAATAAATGTTACGTTTGCAAACTTTTAAAAGAGCGTCTTGTTATTTTTGCAATTGGAGCAAGTTGGTAAAGAGAAAAATATGTTATTAAAGTTTAGAATTAGAACTAGTTGTTCTTCTGTAAATTAACACATTATCAGTGATTTTTTTATATGCAATTTATTTATTTATTTAATTTATTTATTTTGTTTATTTTTATGTATTTATTTTTTGAAGAAGTTGTTCTTTATCTGGTTGGTATTTGAAAGTATCGTGAATTTAGAAGTGTAACAATTTTTATCTCTACATCTAAAAGCTTAGAATCGCAAGCGTTTTACGAATTCAAAAAAAGCAAACGTATCTCAAGATCAAAAAAGTTTCACACGCTAGCTTTAATCAATTTAATCGAGGTGTAGTTGCTTTCACGGGCTGCAAGCTATACTTTTCGGCTACGAACTCCTCCACGTTCTCGCACTTCCGCCGGTAATCCGGACTAAGTGCGCCGCCCGTCGACAATGTAGCCCTCGAAAAGCATTTCCTGGTATTAGCACAACGCACTCACGAATGCACACGTACGGGTGCTCAGGTGCTCAAAGGTTAAGGGAGTACCTTGCGTGCGAACAAGCACCATGCGGTCTCTTAATTCTCATCGGTAATGAGGAAGGAGCGCGATTTTAAAGCTTGGCGTCGCCGCGAATTAACGATTCTTTGTATTTAAGTAACCATTAATCTGTCAAGGCGTAAAACCACAACGTTCGCCGATCTCACGGGTTTTCCGCTTTTACGGAGGGCTTACGGTAAATCGTGTTTAGATCTGGAAAGCATAAAATGTTTGGAAATGCTCGACTCGATACCACAAATGCGGAAATTTCGCGCTTTATTGTCTTCCATGGAACCTTAAAGAGATCTCTCGGAAATAATTATGCTAAAAATTAATGTTTTTTTACAGAATGAGCACAAGTGCGAAGTAAGTGCGAAAGCGTTTGGACTTGGTTCAAAATTAGTTAATTTCGTACAGACTTAGAAACGTTCATCCGAAGCTTGTCTTACGAACTGCACACAAGTATATAATTGTGTGAGCGGTCACGTTTAACGGCGGTCGACACTTCCGTTTCATGTTGTCTGTAATCGGCTAATGAATTTACATCCCACGCGTTTCGCGTAAAATCTCATGCGAGACTATAATGCGATCATCGACCGTCTAGTAGTTCTACGTTAATGGTGTTGCGAGTTCAAAGTACATTCGCGCCGTGTTGCTCTGCCGATGGCTGTATAATTGCATTTCCTCCGTGGAAAGCTGCTATGCAGGTGATAAGTCTTTAACGCGTATTGATGGAAGTATAAGGACACAAATGGAGTTTGTTTTGTGCGAGACGAAAATACAAAATACAAAATATTGTGATAATAAACTTACTTCGATTAACTTTTGTTATAATAATGACGTAAACGAGAAGAATACATATATAATACATAAATATATTTATATGATATATAAAATTTATTATGTAAAATGATATTCAAGGGATATGATAGTAAATTAAAAATAGCGTTTTCTTATCTTTTTATAATATTTTATAATCTTTTCACATCTTTTTAAAACTTCTTTTATATTAGCTTTTTTTACTTCTATTAAGTTAATATTCTCTCTCACAAAAAATGAAAATGGGAGAGATAAGAGCTTTTTTTTGTGCTAATTATTATATGTATTCGAGTCTCAATTTTTGTGTTCGAACGATTTAGCAGAAAATCGTGATTGAAAGTGGAGATACTGATTTAATGTTAAATTAGTATTCCCATTAAATCGTTCATAAAATAAAAAAATTACTACACATAAATTGACGTTAAGCTGGCACCTTCATTTTTTCTGCTAAATCATTCGAGTACAAAATTAGAACTATAGAACACGTAATAGAACATAAAAAGCACTTAATTCTGACATTATTTTAATTTTTTGTGAGGAAGGGATATTAACTTAACAAAAGCAATATTTTTACAATTATAAACATCAAGTTAAAGTTTAATCGAAGCTTTAATCGAAGTTTTAATATATTTAAAACTAAACAAAGAACACCGTTCTTTCGTTTTAGTTAACTTAGGTACCGCCACTATTGAAGCCATCGACAATGTTTCTCGTTTCCGCTGTGCTATTTATAGTCCGAGGAAAACGTGCGACGTCTGATAAACCCGGTACACGTACGTCGGGACGATTTACGTTGAGAAGAAAAGTAATGTTCGTCGGATTAACGCCTGGCGACCGAGCTGCAGAATAAATATCGTTTGTTGAGCAGCACACGTACGCGAGGCTAATCGACGTTATTCGCGTATCGAGCGGCCGAGTGCATCGATTCTTCCGTGATGAATGTGACGCCGCAGATGGCCGGATACCAGCTTCCACGGTGTTGGGCAGATTTAATCGTTGCACGTACGTACCATGCGCCCGTCATACGCGATGGGGAAATATTTTCGTAATAAAAGTTTGACTTTTAGTCACGCGCCTGCGATAAACTGCACCGTTACGTATCGTTACACGGAACGACTGGAAGTAATGTTGTTTCTAAATTTGTTCATTCGATACATACATCCGAACGTGAACTTTTAGGGTATAGACTGCAATTTCCACAATCTCTTTAATGAAGTAAAATTTTCTTAGACATAACTTCTTGAGGAAGTTCTTCTGGTCCTTCATGTAGTTTCCTTCTTTTCCTTTGTCTCGTTTCTTCTGAAACGCTGAATTTTGTTGCGTTGAGATATTCATATGTGTAGTTTCAGGATATCGTGTATCAGAACTTTTATCTTTTGAATGTCGATCGACAGTGAAGTTTACGTACAGTGAAGTTTTGAATTGCATTAACAAATTGTTCGGTCTTTGAATATTTAATTCGAGAATTTTTATTTTTCGGGTACTTCTACACAGTTCTACACAGTTCTTTCACATTCTGATAAATATAATATCGTCGCATATTCTTTTATATTTAACATCCGGTCAACACTTATTATTTCTTATTTATATGCAATAACTATCTTGTCACTTACTCTCGATATCGCGGTAACTGTACTTCGTCTACTCACGTTATCACGTCATGGTTCCCGCTTGTTTGCTGTTGCTGTATCGAATAATCGATGGAGCTGGGCAGCTCTTCGGGGAGCCAAAAGTGACATCCCGCGAACCGTGTCCGAAACTAGTTTACCGTGCCTCTCTCGTTCGTATGGCAATTTACATCGACTTACATCGGCTTCCGGTGGTTTTCGCGCAATTCAAGCTTCCCGTTGTGCTCGCTTTCGCAAGTAGAAAAATGCGCGGGTAATGTTCGCGCTTTCAGCAGCATGATTAAGGGATTAAATCTTCGAAGCTTCGCAAGAAGCACCACGCTAATCCTCTCGACGACGCCAAGCGAGCCCGCAACCAGACAAGCCATAAATTCCTGTACAGCGTTACGGTTACACGATTGCCTGGTGCAAATTTCGTCGGCTACGAGGCAATCCTTCACGTACGGGCGTACGTTTGCCTTGTTTCGATAAAATTTGACGCTTATAGTACCTACTCATAGTTGTAGTATACACCTTAATACAAGCAAGAAATATTAATAATATTATAAACGTGTACTAAACATTATACTGATACATTAAATATATATATATAATATTAATATGAAGCACGTAGCTTATTTTTTTCAATTTTTTTTCTTCGACTGGTATCAACGAGATGACATTTGTGGGACAACGGACACGTCCGTGTGAAATTCACGAGCAGTATTAAAATAACGTCACGAACCCCTTGTCGATGATTTATGTCGGCAGCAAGAGGAGCTGAACGGAAAAGGGCTCTTTCTCTCCATCTCTCTTTTTCTCGTTGCCGTCTGGCCATTTGCAGAGAGGGAAGCAACGGTGAAAGGCGATAAATCTTGCGTGCGTCTCTCTTCGCGATGCTTCTGCCAGAGCAGCACGCATGTTATCTCGCGTTTTTGCGGAGCAAGGACCATCGGCAGCGGGGATGTACGATCGAAGTTGCACTCGGCGCAACGTTATTTATCGTCGAGTGAATGAGCACAACTATATCCCTTGATTCGCTTCGATGACAATGATATGTAATTGATGACCGCGACCAATTCCTAATATCGTGTAATGACATCAAGGCAGTTTCAAGGCGACGTAAATTGTTCAGAAGGTGCCGCATACGAGACGATTTAAAAATTATTTATCTCCTCGTAGGAATGATTGATCCGCAAAGTCATTTGGATTTAGCGAACAAACGTGAGCTCAATATACTACTCCATTTATTTTCAAATACATTTACGTGTCATGTACAACGATATATATACATTTTTAAAGATTTGAGGAGTAATAAAAGCAAGATAATCTGATTTAAGAATAAAAACTAAATCTTAGTACATAATATTTAAATTTGTAAGCAATTGTAATAGACATGAATTTGGATTGATGAGAATAAATTTAATTTAAGTACACGGAGAGAATTTTCTTTTAAAATTTACCCTGAAAATAGTAGTTGTGGTATAATTCTTTAAAAATTTTTAACATGTATTTCAGTAAAATTAATCAAACTTATACTTTATTATAATTTTATAATGAATGAGAGAGATTAAAATTCTTCGAAATACAATATAATGTTGTCTCATGACTATCATATTTTCAGAGTAAACTCTAAGAAAAAATTTTCTTCGTACAAGGAAAATTCTGTATTCAGTTAAAGCGGATCTTAATGCTTAAATATTTCGATATCAATTTTATGTACATATACATCACATCCAATTCTATAAACCATTCACCGAAATCTTTTTCAGTCTTGAAACACAATTATGAACAGAATTAGAGTAATAATATTACATATTATATTGACAAGCAATTTAACATGATTATTTAATATCGATGCCAATAAGTATCTTATAAGAATATTAATAATTTGATAAAAAATAAGAACCTTAGAATCTACGAATAATTTTATTGCCAGAAATATTACTCTCAGCTGAGATTCGAACTCGAATTCTCTTGTATTTCATGCGGATATCCTCCTAATTCACCGAAATGTTTAAGCACTAATATCCGCTTTGACTGAATATAGGATTTCTCTTACTTAATTAAATTTACACTTGTATTTAATATAAATTCATTTTAATTAATTTTAATTAATTTGATACAAGTTTATTTGTTTAATATAAGTTTATTTATATTTTTTATTTATATTCCTTAATTAAAAATAATATATTTGTCATGAATAGATAAAGCGTAAAAGAAAAAGTAAGAAATTTATTTTATATAATTTGTTTTCTTATATCGATACATCATTTTTATTATATTTCTAAAAATTGATGAATGATTTCATAGGAAAAGGTAGGAAATTCAGACAAAGTTAATGAACTCTTTAATGAATTATTAACGAATTGAGCTTTTACTCCATCAACGAAATGATTAATGTTTATTATGTGTCCCGTACGGTATTTTACACAGTATGAATACCTTTTATCTGTCAAACGTGAAACGTAAATGAATTATATCAGCGCTGTATTTCAGCATTCTCGAAACAGGTAGCATGGCGTTATTACATATTGGGAAAATGTAGGTCATACCGGACGCGTATTTGGAAATTCCAAAAGGGTAATATCATTGAAACACAATTTTACGAACATCCCGTTTTGCTGAATCCTATTTGCCGCGAAAGCGGAACATTTAATGGCGATAACGAAAGTCTAGAGACCCATATCTCACTATTTATTTTTTATTTCATTAACGTCGCCAATGAATTATGTTCTCTATATTTTGTCTCGAAAGAAAATTTGTGGTTTTACGCTCGCGGTTTCGTATGCACGTGTATACATACGTGTACGCGCGTGTTTGCGACATCAAGAAATCGGTATGCCACACGAACTACATCGGTAACTTTAAGACTTGTTTTATGTACGACGCTGACTGCACGCACAAGAAAATTGAATGCACTTCCGGAACACAGGCATTACTTGTGACATGCACATCTCTTTTGTCTTCCCTCTGCGCAGCTTTTACAACGGACATTTGGAGTTTGTACAACGGTTTGTCAAGTGAGGACTTGTGAAACACATTTGCAAATGTTATAAATTGTTTGAGTTTTAATTGTTACAGCGATCACATTTAGACAAAAATATCGAAATATTGCGAAGCAAATATTATTTACATTTTCTTCGATATTTATTAATTATAAAAAAAATTGGATTGTGATGAAATATATATTTCTGTGAAATATATCTCATTAATTGTAAAAAAATATAAAATAGTTTATTTGTTAGAATAATGAAATTTTATTTTGCCGTATTTAAATAAATATTTATTTTAGTAAAATAAATATATTTCACACAAATAAATTTGAAGTATCTCTTTCTCAGTGCACTATTTGAATGTGAGTTCATTAAAACGAGCATCTCGCGAATGAGGCTTCTGGTGCATCGTAAATAGGAATATTCAACGCAAGCATAACAAGTCATTTTTTATTTTTTATTGTTTGGATTAAGTTTGTGAGACAGGAGTAATTTGCTCTGTTTATGATATTAAGGACATACACAACTATTTATATGTATACTATTAAATCTATAGTGTTAAATTTAGCCTAATGTAAACCGCCACTGCTCCTATTAAATATATCGTTATTTTTTACTAAAACAGTAATTAAATTTGACATTGTATCGTGTCAATTTGACATTGTATAGTATCAAATATAATCATTGTTTTAATATAAAATAACGATATAATTGAGTAGAAGCAGAGGCGACTCACGTTAAGTTAAATTTGACTAGATTTAACAGTGTACTGTTAATAATTATTGAAATAATTTATTGAAAAAATTAATATTACACAAATGATATGAATTGAAATATATTTAATTCATGCGAAATTTAATTTTGTACTACATTGTTCGCTTCAACGACAATTAATGTAAAGAAAAGAAAATTTTTCGCACTTATCCAACCATAACATTAATTAGTAGACTAATGTTAAACTTGTGTTTCTAAACTAATTCAATTAAAGCTCCTCTATAGCCATACTTTGCGGTCCTTGTCAAACAGCGATAGAGTTTAAGCATAGCTCGCGCAACTCTTACCAAAACTTGTGAAATCTGTTAGTTATGTAATTCGAACACTAGTAACACTATATAAAAATTATGCATTTATTTTTAAAATAAGAACAGTTACATTACTGTATTATATATTAGGTGTTGGAATTAATTCGTAGCGTTTTACAAGTGATGGGAAGTACTTTCATTAATGTATTTTTTAATGCTCATGTGAAATAAATAACATTCTTTCATTAAAAAACGCTACGAATTAATTCCAACACCTAATATATATATCATTACATCGAATTATGTTAATTTCGCGATTTTTATTTTATATATTTTTATATATTTCAAACGTTTGAGACTTGAGAGAGAGAGAGAGAGAGAGAATTTTTAATTTTATTTTTATACTAATTATACTGAAATAATTACAAAAGAATAGTTTTATGATTAATATACTCTGAAAATAAGAAATAATATCTTAATTATTGACAAAAAGAGATATTGATTATTATATACGCGGAGGTAATCGCAAATGTATCATGTTCTATTTATTTGAAATTTTGGAAATGGATAGGAAAATATCATCTTTCTATCACTCGATATATCTCCGGTATACGTAAAAGCACACGAGACAACTTACATTTGGTTGCAAAGTTAATACCGATCGATGGCGCGAGCCGAAAGAGGCGGCACTAAAC
>NW_011627679.1:272323-320176 GCF_000204515.1 Acromyrmex echinatior | reverse complement strand
GACCGAATGGCATACTGTAAGGCCAGTAGAGGGAGCCACATGAACGAAATCGTTTTTCATTCTTGACGCGGATACTTTTAGCTTCACAACAAAAAAAAAATTAATAAAAAATATCAATGTATGCTCATTTGATCGCATTTTTAAAAACGTACCAATAGATGGCCCACCCTGTAGAATTGAATCAAACTCTCCACATTAAAGATGTACAGGGTGGGCCATCTATTGGTACGTTTTTAAAAATGCGATCAAATGAGCATACATTGATATTTTTTATTAATTTTTTTTTTGTTGTGAAGCTAAAAGTATCCGCGTCAAGAATGAAAAACGATTTCGTTCATGTGGCTCCCTCTACTGGCCTTACAGTATGCCATTCGGTCACCCCAATTATTAATGACATTTTGGACTACCTCGGCGCCAATTTCACTCAAAACAGTCGTAATATAATGTCATCCACTAACATCCCTTTCTCACGAACTTTCCTCACCAATTTGCGTATAGCTCCTTCGGTGGGTGCTCTATCA
The DNA here is from genome assembly GCF_000204515.1 of Acromyrmex echinatior. Next base: position 319,655 of record NW_011627679.1, on the reverse strand, counting down.
CGACCCATATTTCTTTTCAAAATTCGTACAGTTTCGGCGACACAGCACTGACTTTGAAAATAAGTTTTTAAAATTTCAAAACGCTCTTCAAGAGAAAACATGTTGTTTCGTGCCGCGGACGGTATGACTAATAAACTGTCAAAATTTCGGGTCTGTAGCTCGTTCGGTGTTGCCATACGACGAAATTCAAAAACGTACCAATAGATGGCCCACCCTGTAGATAGAAATAATTAATGTGTCATATTCGATTTTTTTTTTGCGGTATTTTCTAAAATTATTTTCAAAATCTTTTTCTTTTCAAATAATTTTAAAACCTTTTAGATGATTTAAAGAAAGAAACATTTTTCTTTTTTATAATTATTTGAAATGCTCATTTTTTGCATTATCAAAATGTGTGCATTTATCTTGCGAGGTAACAAATTCCGTTACGCCACGTAACTCTGCAATAAGTGCAGTGTAAGTTGGGAACCATCGCCGTGAATTCACGGCGCAGTCGAGAGATGGGTAGTCATGCTCTATAAACTCTCTAGTTCCATTAATTAGGTCTCGAACTTTTTATAAGCTTGTTACATCCGATCGATGAGTGTTTACCAAGATGCTGAAGTGATTCGAAGTAGTCTCAAGAATCTGTCTGACAAGTATATAAATCACTGTCTTTCTCAAGAAAGTTGCGGCTACGAAATACTCTATCTTCGTTCACCTTTATAGACGTTGATAGTGCTGTTATCTATAATATTTATGCGACGGAAGTGCGCACAAGTCAGACAAACGGGTCGCATAAATGGTTGTATTGTTGCGGAACTTTCGTTTTATCACATGGAAATCCTTCGTGATGCCGAAATCATTATAAACAATTAGCGAACGTCGTGGTGCACATACTTTATACCGTTGGTATTACCACGGAGACTTGTTACAATGCATCATAATGCGCTCTATTTCCCCGTGGAGCGATCACGCGATCGTTATATTTAAATGCGAACGAAATACAGTGCAGGCACTAAAAGTTTTGAAACGCTCAAGTTCAGAAGCTTAGAAGTTAGTTTAATTTTACTATGCGGTTTCACTCGTCCGCCGCATTGTTTGAAACTATTTCAGGAATAATACTAATTACACGCAAGCAACCGTTCCGTCGCGTTACATCATGCGGTATCTGTTAGTAATTTTCTCTTGACTCTTCTCTCTTACGTACCACAAAGACTAAGAGAGACTCAGTAAAGAGTTCTATTTCGCTTTGGAGACTATCATCTTAAAAATGGTTACTTCTGATGTTATCAGGTTCCAATTTCCTGCAATTCACTTATATCGATTAGTCAGTAGAACTTGTACATATTTATTAGATTTTGCATCTAAATTGAAATATTTCAATATATCAATTCGCATTTTGCTAAATAATTTCTAGATAGATATTAATTAAGATTAATATTTAGTTACAGAAAATTATTAGGTAAAGTTCAATTTAGAGAACGAACCATCTTTGAATGTATCTAATTTACTTTTATAAACTTATATGTAATTTTGATTAAATTTGATTCATTGATGTGTAACATAGATAGCTTAATTAAATTCAATTTAATTATGTTTTACACTTCTCTCTGTTCTTAATATATATTCTGATTAAAATTTATCATCAGCAATTGTTATTTCGACGAGCATTATAAAACTGGAACAGACTTCATAACCAATGTTCCTTGCTTTAGTCTTCATTCTACCTGTAGTTGCCATCGTTTTACTTTTTTTCCGAAAAAATTAACCTTCTTCTTCTTCTTTTTCTTCTTCTTTTTGTCCTTTTTATCCCTCCAGATGGATTTCTGATCCATTAGATGAATTACAGTTATCATGGCCTAGAATGGTTAAAACCAGATTTTTGCCTCTTCGGGGACTCTAGGAAGATAAAGAGTTTTCCAACAAGAGGTAATATTTTGAATTATTAAAAAAACGCATTTTTTTGTAAGAAAGCTATGATATTTTTATTTGATCCCAAATATAGACTATGAGATTATGTTTTAAAAATCCGATATCCGTCAAATGGCCATCTTGGCTTTTTTTACAAATGATCATCCTTTTGATGAAATTTTTCATCACATTTTTGTACATTTCAGGCTCATTTTCAAAACCGATCGAATAACCGATCTAATGTTATTTTTAAGCACTTGAATCGAAGGCGGAGCATTACTGTAGATCTTATCCTTCACGTAATCCCAAAGGAAAAAGTGTAATGGCGTTAAATCGAAATGTGCGAAAATATGATGACAAATTTCATCAAAAGGATGACCATTTCTAAGAAAAGCCAAAGCGGCTATTTGGCGGATATCGTTTTTAAAACATAATCTCACAGTCCGTATTTGGGATTGAAATAAAAATATCTAAGCTTTCTTACAAAAAAAAATACGTTTTTTTAATAATTCAAAATACCTCTGTTGGAAAACTCTTTACAATTTTTAATTATCCAAAATTTCTGATCCTCTGTGAAGGCTGTAAAGCCTCTGTTGGGACTGTTTATCCTCGATCCAATAATCTTCGCAAAAAGGAACAGTCCTGTTTTTTCATTTCTGCAAATATAACGCGCATGCGGGCGCGTGAGATTGATCGCAAGCTAGCCATGTGTCCAATGTATGTGCTCATAAACCATGCAACGAGAGATTCATCCATCCGTGACGAATTACACCCTCCTTTCTCCCTCCGACCTTTCCTGCGTTGTTTCCTGTACATGTATAGAAAAGTACCGGAAACCAGTTCCTCTCTACGATACACCGGGGAAAGGAAGAGAAGGGACATTAAAACATCATGTCGATAGATCGATAGCAGACGCGATTTTGCAGGAAGTATAACGAAGACGCATAAATTCGAATTCGTTAGTCTTTATTTGGTTTTTATGACGTTCCTTCGACAGAGAAATGGAAATTGAGTTTTTCATGCTCCTCGTTCAACTTTCTCGATGAAATACCGATATCATTCGTCATTACCAAGTGACACCTAAAATTGATACAGTCAGTCTTGATATGAAGCAATTGTTCGTAACGATGAACTCGAATGAATAGCGCGCTAACAAGGAACGCGAATTTAATAACTTGAAATTATTTATACAGCACTTACCTGCCGCTTTATCACTAATCTTTATACGTGATCTCACGTTCATGTATATGAGTTAAATAATAGTTTAATAAGAGTTAAAATGAACTCTTGTTAAAAAAATATTTATATTATTTAATGACTATTATTTAACAAATTATTTCAGAAATTTGTGTTAAATCACTAGGATTATTAGAGATTTGATCTCGAAAAAGCTTATTGCTCTGAAGCTTATTGTTTGTATAGAGTAGCGTTAGCTCGACTCGTTTGAACGAAAATCCAATCGCGAAATGGTTTCTCTCGTGCAAGCAACGAAGATAATAATCGCGATACGCGGCTTTAACGTACGAAGAGTTGGGATTGAGTAAGCTTAAAAATATTATCCCCTAAGATGCGGCGATAAAAGGTGAAAATTGAATTTCCACGCGTCCTCAGCTTAATTTTATTGTCGGTATCACGTGGGTGCCATACGGCGTTTAAAGCTGATCATTTTAATTGTCGTTTTAGGAGCGTTGAGTCCGACAAGAGATCGTGATAGGAGAAAAAGCGAGGAAAGTGGTATCACGGCACAATGTAGGTGATGGTAGTGTGCGACTATTTCACGGTAATACTCGACTGTGTCGAGATGCCGAAGCAATTTCACTTTGAGGTATTTCAAATCGCCAGGACTTTTCCCATCTGAGAGACGTTCCTTTCTCGTATGCGGGTGGGCGCAATGTCGCCTCCGGAAATGAAATCCTTCCGAAACTGGTTGGCGCAGCGGATCAAGCGGATCTGACCAGCTTGGAAACAGCCGTCATCGCTTCTATCTAAAAAGCACACATCGACCAACCGCGAAAGTATCGTTCTCGCCGCATCCGGTGTCTTGCTATTATTGTTTCGCCGTACCATAGAAATCCGTTGCATCCGTCGCGTCCGGAGCACGCGACGTTCATTAGTGAGATTGAACGTTAGCGGAAAACGGAAAGTACGATTGTACTCGAGGTACATCGACGAAATCCTTCTCCCGTCGTAATAAACAGTATAGCTGAGATTTCAATTTCGAGTCAATAATGATTCGGTTTCCCCCTCAGTGCACGACAATACCACGTACAATCTACGATGCATACTTGGTTGGCAAAGGGAGAGACGTTGATTGTGTTCCACTTTATCCTAATAGCGACGCGGTGGAGAGTCTACATGCTTCCCGAAACGTGCGATAGTGTAAAAGCGATATAGAGCTACTGGATATTTACGCCCATAGAACTTCAAAGAGCATAATGGCACGTGCGCTGACCCGTTTGCCTCAATAACCACGTCTGATACGCGTTACCTTGAGATTTAATTCTGCTTCGACGTAACGAATGTGACGATCTCGCAATCGCAATCACTGCGAATTCTGTATTAAATATAGTTCGATCATATACTGAGAATATACATGGGAAGAATAGTTTTGTTGAAGTTTCTAAAATTTTAGATAGATACAAATCTGAAAATATAATTTTGTTGGCCTATCAAAATAATTATGTAGAATGTTTAACCTGATTGCTAGAATGTCAAAACATTTTACAGTGCTCATCATTTGGGAAATTCCAACAAAATTATTTTCAAATCTATATCTAGTTAATAGATACCTTAGCAAAATTGTTCTTTCTATATAAAGTTTTAAAAAAATCAACGAAACACATAAATATGCAATTCAGAAAGAATGATAAAATTACAGAATTATTTATTACAGAAAGAATTTATAGAACTAAAAGTGTTTTTGATAAATTGTTTATTATTGATACATTCGTACAAAATAAAACCTTTTTATAATCTAAAAGAAAAGCATACATGTAATGCAAAGTGGAACGAATTCAAATAAAATTTAAACAAACGAGTCAACTAAAATTATACATTATATAATACAAAACTCATATAATAAGAATTAAGCAGGTCAAGGATTATTAAACAAAGGTCCCAGAACTGGAATAAATTATTTCAAAGGACGTTCACAAAACATGTTTTTTGTATTATAATATATTGTATTATCCAAGCACTACATAAAACGGTCATCAATTAAAAAATTAATTAAAAGATGAAATAAGCATTAAAGTTCTCTTTTTAAAAGAATCGTCTTTATATTGGCGAAACTCAGGACACCGTGTATGTGAAAAAAAAATTATAAAATAATATACATAAAATTATGCATGCATGATAATTTATATTAAAAATACAAAGGATTATTTCGCGTTTCAAAATATATTAGAGGTTTAAACAATGCTTTTGTCGCGTTACGAGAGAACGACGACAACGAGAGGATTGATGGTTCCCGCCGGGTAGACACAATTTGCATTTTTGTTCCCGGTCTCGCCACACCTTCATCTTCGTATCCAAATATCATGGCGCTTCGAGGAGCGTTTTCGATGCAATTCGCGCGAAAGAATACCAGCGTGGCTGAAGATACAGCTCGGAAAATTGCGGGATAGAATGAGGAGTAGGCTACCACTCTTCATTTTCCGATATCATCCCTTCTCGTCTCTTCAGAATATTGCTTTTGGTTTTTTTCTCCTCGATGCATTAAAGTAGTTGCAAAACCAACGTCCCTATCATTCCGAGATGGATTTTGTCGTCCTACCGTGGCTAAAGTTATTTTTTCAGCGCCAGAATATTGGAAACGTTCGTTACAGCGTAATTAAAACTTGGATAAAGCGATAAATATTATTCAAAGAAGTCGTTCACAGTTATAGAAGCGGGTTTTATTTAGGAACCGAGCTCATTGTGAATTCATAACAATCCACAGCGATTAATCAAGGATTTTTCGAGTAAAATTCTATTATTATGCAAGTTCGGATGATTCTAATTTTGTTGTTATTACGTACACAATTTCGAATATTGATTACATCTATTTGAAGTAAAAATATTGAAATTGTTTTTTTGTTTTCATTTTATCTCATAGTTATCAGATTGTAAAAAAAGATTTTTCTGGCTGATTTAATTTCCTTGACAGTTTGTAAACCGAGTTTGCATCGAACGCTTTATTCATTTACTACATCCTCTTGAAAGTGAATAGGATTACAACGGCGGATGAAATTACATTGAAACGCAGTAATGACTCTTCATTTCCTAGTGTCTCTTTGTTTCTGGCACAGGATTATGAGGTACGTTACATTTTTCACTTTGTTTGATTTTTATTCCATGCTGCAAACAACGAACGAAATAAGTTTGACCGTGTCTATCGCATGGTCCATCGGACATTCGATCATCCGGGAAAAGCGAAAGGTGAGGAGATTTATGTTGAATAAGCCAGATGAGATGCATTTGGCAAAGTGTGCTCTCTTATGCAACTTCGTTTTAATTATATTTAATTGTATGATAAACTATTAATTCTATATATATGATTCTGTGATTTTGCCGATGAAAATGATTGTAGGAGGAATTTATTTTTATCATTACGTAGGACGCGAACTATTCTATTTATCGCATATTCGAAATATCATTCGTTCGTTACGCATTACAGAGGTATATTTTTTGCACCGGAAAGATGCAGGCGCATTTGATTTATTTCTTTGCGCTACAACCGGCGGAATTTTCACGCTCTGAGATAAACTAGTAACGTTATACGAACACGTATCGATCCGCCTCCCGCTACAATGCATAAAAAGGTACGTCGTCGCAGTCTGTCTCATGCATCATATGCGTCCCTGCAGCTTTAGATGTCGATACGTTTTCATGTTTCGTTTCAAATCCTTCTATTCATTCGAGAGCGGATGGAAATGTGGAAGCGAGTCGCATCTCGTTTTCCGACTTTTTATTTGATACTGGGTATTCACCGAAATATACGAGATTTAGTAAAACAGAATTTATTATTAATGAATCTGTTCCATAATAATATAATTACAATATTGTTTAGAGCATTGGAAATTAACTTAACATATACTTAACGAATAAAGTGTAAATACATTGCAAGGGATCTGATTTCTTAATTCACGTTAACTTTAATGAAATTGTAATCTAAAGCTTAATTATCAAGGCGTTATAAAAACGTTACAAATTTTGTTTATTAATTATTTTAATACTGTTTCGTTAAAGTTATAAAATTGTAAAGATGGCATGGCGCGTTCATCCAATAATTGTATTGTTATATCGAAAATTGAGAAGCAAAAAGTGATGCTATTCAATTAATGTTTCATTAAGAGGAACAATTAATTTTATATTTATTAATAATATATGATCTTATTATTGATTCTTATACCTTGGCTAATGTCATGTCGATTATTGCAATTATTTTATAAATATATAGCGGGCTAATATAATCTCATTACTATATAACAAATGAACAATGAAACGTTTTCTTTAACGTGAATGGATCTTTAACGTTGGTTGATAAACTGTTTCTGTTCGACTTTAAGAAGGTATCAACCTTCTTCGATGGCTTGATTTGACGGGCGAAGACGAGAGTCCTAAGCGAGGACAATCAGCTTATTTCGAGCTTACCGTAAAATTTTTCTTTATTCCAATACTACAAGAATGAAACCTAGAGAGCCTTGACGTTTACTTGTCTTCTTTTTTAAAATTCCCGTGTTCACTAAGCTAAAGTAAAGTACAGGCTGCCCGCTTTCATAAAAATCAATTTTTCCACTTGCAATATATTACGTGGAAGTGAAATATCTCGAAAAATAGTTCAGTTGCATTATCACTCGGTATCAGAATTTCTTTTGATGTCCGTAAATTGCAGCACTAAATACGTTTAAAAGATGTCGTTTAAGTATCAGAATAAGTAATGGAAAGAGGAATGATACTCAGTCCTGTGCCTAATAGGATGCTATAATTATAGCTCTCGAACGCAATGCACTCTTGCATGATTTCTCGGATACTGGGTGCAGTATCACGTAATTCTTCAGCGCATAATGAGATTAAATGTCTGACGTCAAGATAAAAATACCGATCATAAAACAGTTTCATTTCCTTCTACCTTTCTCTCTGGACACATAAATTACTTCTCTTGACTTTTCGTAAATTCTTCGCGATATTTATAAAAATAGCTCTTCATGAATAAAAATATATCAAACTTCCCGGATATCGAATTTCCGGGATAATGGAATGGTCTCGCTTTGTAACTACATGTCATCGGAGCGAAAAAAGAATAATCTATTTCTATAAAGATAAATCTTATATCACGCATAATGTGAAATTTTCTGCTCGGAGACGAATATCTTCATTTGGTGCGACGCAATTTAGCATTGTTCACATGGCAAATAGGCTCAAAAGCATTAAGAACTTCGAGAATTACATGCCTCATTTACCGTGATCAGCCTTAAAAGTTACGCGTCTGGCATCGGGCTGACTCATTTGTGCAATTGCACTTATCGTGAATGCGAGGTAGCGGAGGTAGTGCGTCTCGTAAAGTATAATGCTTGCGAGGCGCTCTTTAGAAATCGGCTAAATGACGCGACGAGGAAAGTGCATTTTTGCCCTCCATAATATTCATACACTACGGCGACGTTGTTCCGAGAGCTTGCTGAGAATATCGCGTGCATCTCGCGGAAAGTGTTTGGGATTCTGGACAGCAAGAGAATGCCGGTGCACAACCCTCGTATCGCCAGGCAGATACATAAAACCTGGCGAGATTGTGGTAGCTCTCTGCGTAGCGCGGCCATAGCATCCCTTTTGTCGCGCACGGTTACTCCGGATTTTTTCGCGAACAAAAGTCGCCTGATATAAATTCATGTTGTGCTTTTGCAAATTACAAGCAATGCGAAGCGAAAGAGGGGAACTCCTACCAGGTCATTCTTCGTAGAGCATTTTGTCTCGTTAACGTAGAGATGAGTTACGCAACGCAATTCCGAAGTGAATCTCTGGAGGGTTTTTCTATTCAGTTCTCTCTCAATCAGTAACAGATTAGATCATCTCGTTTTTATCGTGCAATATGAGCTGGACTGAAACTTGTTAAGTGAAAAGAGATCTAATTCTCTCTTCGAATAAGCTTTTATTGTATATGGTATACACACAAATCTGCGCGATGGATGCTGAATTATTCGATCTACGAATGTTTTAGGAAGCTCCCGGTAGAGTTTTTGCACGTTCGAATTTGGCTGGCTATTATATCTGTAATGCGCTTTAAACTTCATAGAATAAAATATAATTCTGTTCATGGTTTAAAGAAAATGCTCGACATTTGCGACTTGCATAATAATTTTATATACGTCGATTTCCACATAATGAACTTTAAATTGAGTCTTAGGCTATTTAATGTTTCATGGCTGCAGCAAATCGGAATTGGAAATTGGATGAAGTTTAATTTAACACTTATTTTATGAAGATTGACTTCAAATGTATTAAGAATTTATTTATATTTTTCTTGCAGCTCGTCGACTGAACGAGTACATCCGCCACTACGAAACGCTGTCATACCCTGTCGAGGAAGTCCATCGAAGTCACCTGAGGGCGAAGAGGTCGATCAACCGCGACAGTACCGTGACGTTAAAGTTTCGCGCGCACGGCAAGGACTTCCACATTCGATTAAAACGAGACTCGACCACCTTTAGCAACAATTTAATTATTGAAGGCTCTACGGGGGAGAGACAGTACAACTCTGACGTCTCTCACGTTTATCAAGGCAACCTAGTTGGTATGTTTTACGATATATCTTTACGAGATATTTTCCGCGTTTTCCTTTAATTATTCGTTAAATCCATATCTGTTTCTGGATGCAAGGAGACTAGTGTAATTAAACACAATTCGAAGTTTGATAAGTAAATAACACAATTCGTATAACGTTACGAATATTATGAAATTACGCAATCCCGTTCTCTTATTTGATTATGTATGAAGCTTCCAAGAACGTTCTCGATTTAATATTATTATTTTAATGAAATAGAATCAAGATTGACTGCTTGCAATTTCTATTGATATTTCTGTAAATTTAACATTGCGATTTTATTTTTGTTTGACCTTTCGAAATAGATCGTATACATACGATCGTTCAACATTACATTATATTCGTCGTGCATATTATCATCGATCGATGCTAAAATTGTACATCACCTACAATTAATTTATTTGTTTTTCTTTTATTCAGTAATTTTTACAATATATTTCTCAACGTGATGTTCTTCAACTATTTCTACAATATCTGTCGTTAGAACCTACTCAGAGATACTTCGTGTATGTACTATAATGTGGTAGAGATCTGCAACTTGAACAGTATATCTGCAGTATATTTGACACACACAATACAACATACACTTTTCCAAATATAGACTTGTAGATTATGACATCAAGTCTGCAATCTTCTTGGTGCCCTATATATTTGCATAAATGATGCTTGCAATGTAAAGTTACACAAAATCGATCGGCAGCGATCGTTCGAGCTTTCTTCTTGCGAGAGGGTCACGTAGATAGCGGCATAAAATTGTATGAGTGTCTGTGTTTATACTCGTAGTCGCAACATCCTCTGAAAATATTTATTGCGAGAGAAATGGAGGCATTTGTTTTTGCAAAAGTAATAAAACGATTGTATGTACGCCAAAGGGAAGTAAAGGCTAAGAGGATTCGGAGTAAATATCGAAATGATTTTAGAAATTATAAATTTTAACATTTAAATATTGTATTTATTTGCGAGTGTAACATTTATAATACCATTAATTTTGTAATAGTACAGGAAAAAAATGGAAATATGGTGGATATTGCAGGAGGATATAACACAGAAAACTTTTTTCCATTGGAATATAAATTGAAGTATAAAACAGGGTGTTTACTGTCCGGAAAAAATTTAGAAAACCTGGAATTTTAGGAGATTTCTTTTTTATCCTTGAAAATGTATCAGGGACTTTCATGGAATTTTATTCGGCACTCGGGAAAATTTTTGGAATTTTACTTTTAAATTTAAATTTTATTTCTGTCTAAAAAATCTTGTTTCTTTGATTTTTTTTGATAATGCAAAATATAGATCAACTAGTAATAAATATATCATATATATCCGGAATTATTTACGTACATTTTTGTGTATCTCTGAGTTTGTATAACAAAAATTTGAATAATAATAGAAGACAACATTCAATAGAAGACAGTAGCAGCTCACTACTGTATTGTAATGAATCTTCTCTATAGATTTTGTGACTCCAATTGTAGAAAATGATAAATATAGCCTCGTGGAATTTTTGTCTTCCACTAATTTTTAATATACAATTTGTTTGTGTTGCTTGCACTCCAATTTATATCAAAATTGCATAGTAACAATTTTCTACTTTTATCTGAAATTTGAGTAAAAATATCTAGAAGATCCGGAAATATTCAAGGAATTTTTATCAGATTTTAGTGAATCTCTTTGATAATATAATTACCAAATTATCGATTTTGGTGATTTAAGCGATATTATTTTTATGCCAAGCGAAAATTAATTTTAGCAGTCTTGACGTAACACGTAGAATTCTCAAGATATTTATTATTTTAAAGTTGCAATGAAATATGAAATCAAATATATCTCAGCTGAAGGAAAGCCGTCTTCAATTCACCTCAGAATATGTTACTGAAATTTAACGTTATCCTTATAAGACATCCTGCACATTCAAAGAACTTCAAAATAAACTAAATTTAATAGAAGTAGAGTGCTTTCAACTGTACAAACAAAGAACCATACTTAAATGTAACCGCGACACATTCAGTGGTCTGTCCAACCTCCGCATTCGTTTTGTCGTCGGTATATGTTCTGGTTGCAATCTGCAGCATGTATTCTCAATGAGACGGTACTATTTCTTTGTATCACTTCCGCAACGTTTCCCGATGCCAGGTGTGATACGCAAAAGTGCGTGTCAGCATAGATATCAGGTGGGACTTTTATTTTCATTCTAATGATTTATGGGAGCAACGTTTCGAATTATGACTCAAGTGGAAAACGGTTTATCTATCATATTACAATTTTCCGCAACCCGGTTTCCTTTGGATAATGCCACGAAAGTTATATCTTAATTTAGAGATTGAAGAGATTTTAAGTCGTCGATTTAGTCGATGAAGACTTTGTCACTATTATTAACATTAAGTTATTTGAAGTATGCTTGTCAAAAGCCTGTGAAAAGCTTTGTGATTAAACAAAAGAAAAATGTATCTTATATACTTTAAATTTTTCGGCGGAAAAAAAAACAGAAAAATGTAACTTGTATATGATTTTAATTTAAATTTTAAAAAATATTGAAGATTATTTTTTAAATTAGTTTTTTAGATAATTTTGAAAATTTATTTGAAAAATCTTTTTCTCTCCTTTATCATAAAAGAAGTCTCTATAGACGTTATATGATATACTATAATACTTTAACAAATTCTTGATTTAATATTTTTGCATATCTAAAACTTTAAAGAACAATGTCAGTTCTAGAAAATATGTGTGCATAAGCGCGAAGAAGAACTCTAAAGTGACGTTAGAGGTTGTCTGAAATGTTTTCCGTATCGGAAGCGAAAGATTCCCTTTATTCTTGCAGCAAAAGGAATTTTGAATTGTGATAAGCTCGGCTGTGCGGGCGACTTCATTTTCCTGCGATCTATTATCTAAAGAGAAAAAGGATATGCGCGAAACGCTTCCTAAATATTCTTTCTATTATTATCGTCTACTATCTGCTATCTGCAATATGTTAAGATTTTATTCTGCGATTTTAATGATTCAGTACTTACTATCTTTTCACGTTGGACGTGTTAGTCCAATGAAAATGTGTTGCAAAATATTTTCTATGCGTAATACGACGGAGATACGATTCCAACATTTCCTTTAGAGTCAAATATATTTTTGTTGACAAACGTAGCTCTTTTGCACAAAGAAAAATAAAATATTCATTGCACGTTTTATTGATGAGATTCTCAAATCGGATGATATAACTGTGGAATCTGAATTTTTGAATTTTGTAGATGATTGATAAAAAGGCATTCCTTTTTTCCGTTATATTATTTCTTTTGGAATATTAATTTTGCAATATCACTTATTTTAACGTAAAATATTAATTTCATAATATCATTTATTTTGGAAAGCGGCTTTATGACATAATTGTCAAAAACCACAACCACTTTTTAAATCTTTTCGTGACCTATTTTATAAAATAATGTTTTTTATAATTTTCATTGATGAACATTTTAATGAAACTGGAATGAAATAAAGGTGACAATAAATAAATTTTTAATACACATCATATGTCCCATTGATCACGAAAGAGTTACGCATATTAGAGGATTAATTAAAAAGAACATCTAGTTATTATGTGTCAAGATGCAGGATCAACATTTATAAGTTACAAGTAGAAAGTATTATAAAAGATATAAAAGATTTTGATTGGAAATTATTAGGCAAATTGATTGGTACAAGCAAATATCAAAATCTTCTTTGTTATTTTTAAATAAACGTTAACAAGTATTTTATATTAAAAATAAAACCATTTAAATTCAAGTTAAATTTTATATAGTTTTTATTATTGAACCATCATATCAGCCATACAGAGTACTGCTACAGAATTTTTTTTAATTCTAGATGAGAAAATTGGTACAGACCATCTGTATATGAAATATTCCATTACTATAGAGAACACTAAATTTACATTCTGCGTACACCAAATTTACATATTTATACGTTCTTGAACGCTATAATTAAATCAAGTTTCTATTTTAGTCTGTTTAATTTTTAAAATTTTTTATCCTCGTGGAAAGATAAAAATATACGCGCTATTAATTTTCCTACGTGCATCTCGGTTAAACGTATAAATTAGATAGCTAGACAGCAAGAGCAAGTTGCTGCGTAAGCCGACAGTTTCTGGTGCAGAAAGTTTTACCGAGAGAAGTTTATACCATCGTCGATACTTTTTCAAGCAAAGCGCGAGTCACGTTCGAATATGGTTTCTTATTTACATTTATCCAAATATCCATGTTACTTTCATAATTTTCTTTCCTTTTAATCGTGTCAAAGGAAGAAAAAATAAAAATTGAGATATCTTTTTACAATCTCTTTTGGTATCTTTTTGGAAAATATATAATAATTAATATAAGGTGTTTGTATTATAATAATTATTTATATGTATATATATATATATGTTTTGTATTTAAAGATTAACTCATAATTTTTTAAAGATCTATAAAATTAAATAGAAATCTATATTTTACAAATTTGTAAAACGCTACGAATTAATTCCAACACCTAATAATTCACTATACTTTAAATCAAATGAAAATATACTCTTAAAAATTTATTGCTACGATTAATATGATAAAACTTTTTAAATATTCTTATCGTCACGATCAAGAATATATTTTTTGTTTTCAGGCGAACCTGGTAGCCACGTGTTTGGAAGTGTCAGTGATGGAGTCTTCCATGGGAAGATAGTATCACCGAAAAGTGGTGCGTGGTACGTGGAAAGGGCGCATTACTATTTTCCATCACATGAGATAAATGAGACATTGCATTCTGTGATCTATCATGAGAATGACGTCGGTGATCCATACTTGGACGTTCGACAAGGTAAGATGAAAAAACAAGATTCTCTTTTTTTTTATCGATATTATTTCTTTAGGCGTATATTACTGCTTATGCATTAATTCGCGAATATTATGATTTATTTAGCAGAGAAACGACTTTTAGCTTCAAGCAATTTATTATAAATTTTTAATATTGAAATATTCGACATTGTCCTTTTATTGCTGATTTATTTCATACTTTCAACAATATATTTTTCAACAATGTATTTCCATTACAAAATATTTAGTTTTAATGAAGGAAAAAGTTATTTAAATATGCAACTAACAAAAAACGGAATATTTTAATTTTTAAATGATATCTTTTTAAATATAAAAAAATATCACAGTGTATACGGAAAGAACAATTTTGCTGAAGTATCTAAAAATTCAGCTAGACACTTATCTGAAAATAATTTTGTTGGACAATGAAAATAATTGCGTGGGAATCTCAAGCATGATGAGCGATGCTGCAAAAAGTGTTAATGTTCTAATAATTAGTTTGAGCGTTTTATATTAGGTGTTGGAATTAATTCGTAGCGTTTTACAAGTGATGGGAAGTACTTTCATTAATGTATTTTTTGCTCATGTGAAATAAATAACATTCTTTCATTAAAAAACGCTACGAATTAATTCCAACACCTAATATAATTATTTTAATAATACAAAATTATTTTCAGATCTGTTTATAGCTAAATTTTTAAACATTTTTCAGTAAATTCATTCTATCTGTGTATCATATGATTTAACTTTTGTGATATTATACCATGATTTATAAATACTTTTGGAATTTGTGAAAAAAATTTGCGATGCAAATAAATATTACTTTCCACACTTTACTTTTGATTAGCTTATAGATATTATTTATATTTATATTTATAAACGGACGATAAAGCAACTGTTGAATCATGAAAGTTTGTTTAATATCTGATTGAAACAACTTTATGATTTCGAACAAAGCTGCTGACTTCATTATGCACACGAAGAAGCAACGTGTACCCAATATGTATTCGAAGAAAATGATAAATTTAGATTGGAAACAATTTAGTTAACTACCGGTTGTGATAATAATTGTTATGTCCGTCGTGCATGAAAGATTTACTAATTATAAGGCAGCGGTGTCTGAGAACGTTTTTAAACGTTCGTTTGGACATGTTCTTCGATGTAACAGCCTTGAAGTGGCGCCTCACGACATCATGCACCTCCACCCTTTTGTCACGCGATGCCTATCTTCTGTACTCTTCTCGGAACATCATCCGCTTTCGTTCTTTACTACAATTCTTTAGCAATCGTGTTTAAAAACACGTCCATAAGTCAGAACCAAATCACTCACCTTAATGGAAGAGTCGATTGATTGGAAAAATGATTGTAATAAGAGGGTTTCTTCATACACTTGTTAATTAGCTTTTTGCTGCATTCTGAGGATAAAAACAAGCTTATATATCATACATAATTTTGTTATTATTTATATTGATTTATTAAAATATATTCCAGCGTTTTTCAATTCGCGTCACATTAAATAACGAGCTAAATTTGTCGAGATACATCATTAGCACATGATTCAGCGCTCAGCATAAATCTTTTATCAGATAACACGACATTTATATCGGTTATGTTGAAGTATCCAAAAGTATAGCTAGATATAATACTTTTGTCAGCTTATCAAAACAATTAGATATGTAGGACATTTAACTACTCTAGAATGTCAAAACTTTTTGTAGCATTATTCAGTATGCTTTTAATTATTTTGATAGTTCAACAAAATTATTTTCAGATATCTAACTTTCTTAATTTTTAGATACTTTAGTAAAATTGTTTTTTTTTGTACAAAAATAAAAAGCAAAGTTCTAAACTTTTTATTTTTTATTTTATCATTTTAAAAGTGATTTTATTACAATGGAGAGAGATTGTTTTGGTTAAAATGAGAGAATACACACACACAATATATTAATTTAGATATTTTTTTACAATTTTTAAAACATTTTGCGCTCTATATTCGTTTTTTATTTAATTTAAAAATTTATTTTTGATTATAAATTTTTATTTATTTCTAAAATTTTTCGTTTTTTTACTTTCTCTAAAATTTTCGTAGCACATTTTAAGATCCTTTGCAGCACACCGGTTGAATAACCCTAATATATTTTACTCTTATGAAGTCTCTCCAATAAAAACTATATTTGAGAATAAAATTTCCACTTAAGCGAATTAATTTCAGAATTGTTAGAGAATTAGCCAATTCGGAATATTGTTAAACTTTCGGTATTCCTTTGTGTATACGCTATCGAGAAACGAAATAGCGTAAGATTGCATCGTTTAAAGCGTAGATATGGATATCGGAAAGTCCACAGCAGTACGAATTCCATGCGCCATTTAGAGTATCATTAGGATGGAAAGTAGTTTATTTGGATAGGTGTGCGGATGAAATCGCCGAGAGTGCAGTCTCGTTCTGAATCTGGCATAGTCAGTGTGATTGCTACATAGACGACTAGCGAATTTCGAGCTACGCAATCCACCGTCGTCACTGTGCTCGTGGCAGTAGCAAACGGCCAACGTTGAAATAAACAGACCGGTGCATTATGTGTAATATTTATCGCGCCGCCCGTTCATGCATGCTGCGTGGACCGAATCTCACCGTCTCGCTGTGTTTGCTCTCCGGCAACACGTCTGATGTTATGAGTTTGCTACATTTATTGGAGCATTGCATAAGGCACGATAACGCTAAGGTGAGCAGAGTGGAATAGGGTGAAATGTACTTCACATTCTAGGTCCAAACTCTCTCGGAGCATGATGCATTATTAGACATGATAGATGATATTAGAAACTAACATGGGAAGATATGAAGAAAGAGATAGCTACATTGAAAAAAATTTCCTAAATCTAAGTAATATTTTTTAACATAGTAACAATAAATAAACATTTTCTTATTGCAAATAATTATCTACTACGTAAACATGTATTATTTATTACTTCCTTTTTTTGAATAAATATTTATTTGCAGTAAAGAAATGTTTACTTAATACTATTCAAGAAAATATTACTTAGATTTAGAAATTTTTTTCTAGTGTATAAATAGTTATAAGCTATAGCATAAATAAATATAGTTTAAATAAAAAATATTCAAGAGTCAAGATTTATGAAAAAAGTTGAATTTTTTTACATGAAGTAACGATTTACTCGTGAATTTTAAATAGTACAAAAATGTGTCATTCGTAACTCTGATGTTAACGAGTGAAATATGCGTCGGAAAAAAACAAGTGCAGTCAATCGGTTCTCCCGGCGCGGCATTTCTTTCATTTCCACCTCATGAAATATCTATTGACACTAGCACGTAGGCGTGGATAATAAACAGCAATAGCACAGACAATCAATATCGTCACGCGTGAAACGCCGAGTCATTAAAGCTCGCGGCTTTCGGTTAACCAGCCAATAAAGCTGACAACCACGATTATCTCAGCTATATCGGCAGCGATGTTATTGGTTCGTACTTATGCGAATCGACTTCGGAAGATAGATTGAGAGAATCTCTAAGAGGTACGATATATTAATCTTAGTTTGTTATAATATCGCCATTAAATACAACCAAAAACGATATTCCCATTTTATAAACGGTAAAATCCTTTTGAGGGCATAAAAAAGTCAATAACTCCGCGTGCAATATAAGAGGAAAAATCATAGAAATAAAAGCTTCCACTCTGCTTTCACTTGAAACGAGTTTGTTGAACTTGCATCATTTGCAGTTAAAATTACGTTTAAAAGTAGTGAAGATTAGAGAAAAAAGAAGTTAAAGAATAATTTACAATTCAATGAATTAATTTTTATAGCTTCTAAAAATATGCAAACATCGCGAAAATACGCTGTAAATGATAGCAAATTCTCTATATCGAGTGAAGATATTTTTTCTACGGAAACTTGGAAACCAATTCGAAATCGAGCAAGACGGTTTCCGATGGGTTGGGCCGCTACATTTTCGCATATGCAGACCGTGTACCATAGTACAACACCCGGGAGATCACGACAAGGTCGCCATTAGTCGACGCATTATGTCCATATATTCGCTTCACGCAAATACCTCGAGCGTATTGCGGAATTGTGCTAATGATTAAGCCGCGTACGACGTTGTTTCGGTGACAACGCGACTCACGCGATGCAGATTGCACGGTACGTGACTTGACTTCCGTATCGTTATTATTCGCTCTATATTCCCATCCAAAGACATTTAGGATATACTTCGACCTACCTACAGGAGAACTCGAAGTGCATGTATCCCATCGATGATGTAAGACTCCCACGTGGCCGTGGATGTTTCGAGTTCCACGACCAGATTCAGAATTAATGGCAATGAACTTTGCCATTAATTAGGAACCTTGCGGCGCTTCCTGGTTTACGATTCACGCTCCCAGATTTTCATCTACTGTAGTTCAGGAAGCAGAAATACCAATGACCTCTATTATTACCCTGCTATTTCCTGTTAGGGTCAATTCGAATTACAAATAAATGGACATGTCTTTATTATGTAAAAAATCAGCGTTGATAATTAGTTCTCATTTAATAATTGATGACTGATTGTATATATATCGTAGAAATTGCTGGAGTATTTTATTGCAGAATTTTGTAATATTTTATTACTATTCCTCCGATTATTTTTAGATTTATAAAGTCCTATATGAAATAATGATTAGTTAATGTTGAATTTTTCAGGTGATGGCGGTGGATGTGGTATTACTAATAGTGATGTGATAGAATGGATGGAAAGCGTGCAGAATTCTGCTGCACCGGATGAACCGCCTAAAACGGTCCCATCGTCGAACCAGAAGGAGCCGAAACCAAATGTCGCACCTTGGAACGGAGATCGGGAGGCTCCTGGTCACAAATACAGTAGAGAAGCCAATGAACCTAGTCATCGCAGGCCACGAAGAGCGACTAGGTCGAAAGAAAACAATACCTGCTCGCTTTTCATCCAAACGGATCCTCTTATATGGAGGCACATCTCCGAACAGGTATGTGAAATTTGTTTTAAGTCTACAGCTCCTAAATATATCGCAAATTCACTGAAGAGATGTTCTTTAAATTATTTTAGGCAATTTTAAATCTATGCAATTTTTTAGTATATCTCGAAGATACATATATTTTATAATGCTCTTTTTCTTTCTTTTTAATTGTATGCGAGAATATCCGAATGCAATTTATATTTTAGCTAGTATAAGAGATATTTTTTTTATTTCTCTTATTTTATATTTATAATTATATCTAAACAATTTTAAAATATACGGAAAATTAATATACTTAATTAAATTAAAAAAAAAATTTTTTTTTGCTTTTTCGCTGATGAATTTATTCTTTGAAATTAAAAATTCAATATTTTTTCCTACATTCTATCTTTAATTTATCGAGCAATAAAAAGAAATAACATAGAAGATTGACATTTATGATCAAGTAAAAGAAGTAGAGATAGGATATCAGATTGTTAGAACGACGAAATGACCCAATTCTCGCTGGCAATTTGTAACTAGAGAATTCCAGTATTTCCTTACACAATAGAGAAATACCTCGAATACCAACCGTTCTCTTCCTATGGTCACATTCATATGCGTTTTCGTCGGCAGCACGGTCAGTGCAATTCCCTTTTGCATTTTCTCAACAAACCAGACACCATCCGCATTCCAGTGTTCTTCGCAAAAAGAATATTCCTCCTGTGCCCTATGTTCCGACTTTGATATCGCCGTACTCTTGCAGAGAGCACATTTCACAGAAAGCAATTATAATGATTTGTTTAGACAAATTTTTTCGAGCTTCTCTTTATAAAAATTTATAGAGAGTTTTACTTAGGATAATTAACGTGAAAATTTAGGAAATATATATATAAAGCTTATATATTAAATTTTAATATACATATTTATATATATAAATAAATGGCCACGCTAAGAAAATCAATATTTGAGACTTAATTACAAGCTGTTTGGTGTTAGAAATTAAACATTTGTATATCGGAAATTCTGTTTAATATGAGTACATCAAGGGAAAAATTTTATCATGTAGAATAAAAGATAGGGCAATCTCGGACAGTTGCCACGCGAATAGTCAGGGTTCATGTTTCTATATTTGCAGCTGCATCACGATGCGGAAAAAACCAGAGAAGAAATATTGTCTTTGATCGCACATCATGTCACCGCCGTGAATTATATCTACAGGGACACGAAATTTGATGGCAGGACGGAGCACAGAAACATCAAGTTCGAGGTTCAACGAATAAAGGTAACGGTATCGAGTCGAAAATAACACACGTCATTGTATGAATACCCGTCAATGTGTGAATTTATTAAACTGACACACTTGCTATATCTGATAACAGATCGATGACGAGACGGCGTGCACGCCTCAACAGCCGTACAGCGAACCCAACCCCTTCTGTTTAGAGAACATCGATGTTAGCAACTTCCTCAATCTTCATTCTCTCTCGAATCATGAGGATTTCTGTCTCGCTTATGTTTTTACTTACAGGTAAGCGAAGTAACTAAACGTTACGCTATATTCCATATCGATTTGAGGCTTCTTCATAAACGTTATTTCTATGCCGACAGGGATTTCACCGGTGGTACACTCGGACTCGCCTGGGTTGCTTCCGCGTCCGGCGCGTCCGGTGGTATCTGTGAGAAGTTCAAGACTTATACCGAGACCGTGTCCGGTCTATATCAATCCACTAAGAGATCCCTCAATACTGGTATTATAACTTTCGTGAATTACAACAGCCGTGTACCGCCTAAAGTATCGCAATTGACTCTGGCGCATGAGATAGGTCATAATTTCGGATCACCGGTAAGCCGGCAAAAAAAAATGTTTTCTCGTAGACATACGAGTTTAATTTGTCCGAAGCGCAGAGATAACGATCACCTTTTTTCCAGCACGATTTTCCACCGGAATGCAGACCAGGAGGCTTGGACGGTAATTACATTATGTTCGCCTCAGCGACGAGTGGAAATCGACCGAACAACAGCAAGTTTTCAAAGTGCAGCATTGGCAATATCAGCAACGTCCTAGATGCTATCGAGGATAATAAGAAGAGGAACTGTTTCACTGGTATTTTTACATCATATTTTCCCTTCACGCTACAGCAATCTTCAGAACAGATTAAACGAACAATAGAAAGAAATGTTCGCTTCTAACATTTCTACTTGTCTGATGAAATCTAATGAATATTGCATTTATTATATTTACAGGAGCGTTTTGCGGGAATAAAATTGTCGAGGCTGGCGAGGAGTGTGATTGCGGATACGATGACGACGAGTGCGTGGACAAGTGCTGCTATCCTAGACAGGTGTCTGAGCTGGATAAGATTAAGAATGACACGGCGAAAGGTTGCAATAGAAAATATGGAACACAATGCAGGTATTGTAATACGTGCAAGCAAAATGTAATACGTGGAAGCAAATGACAGTGCTCCGATTCATTTCCTCATAAATGTAATTATGCGTTTGCAGTCCTAGTCAAGGACCCTGCTGTTCGAGTGAAACGTGCCAGTTTGTACCCCTCTCTCATCGAATCCAATGTAGAGCCGAATCAGACTGTAGTTACAATTCTACATGCAGTGGGAGGTCCTCCGAATGCCCAGCGCCGCTACCGAAAGCCAACAAGACTAGATGCAATGAGGGCACTCAAGTAATCACGCTCTGTGTTATTCTGTGAATTGTACGATTTAACCAATCATCGATGCTGATTTCAACAACGCATTATTTACAGCTATGCATCAATGGGGAATGCACAGGATCTATTTGTCTGGAGTGGAATCTGACGGAGTGCTTTTTAACGAGCAGCATCATACCGAACATTGATAAGCGAAAACTGTGCGAATTAGCCTGTCAAAATGGAACTGATGCATCAACATGTCGCGGGACAAGCGAGTTTGCGCACATGGTGGGATTGCCCGAGGGTGGAATGAGTCTTAGACCTGGTTCACCTTGTGATAATTTTCAGGTAAATTATTAACTTTTACGTACAGATGAAATAGAATTAATAGATAGATTAATAGATGGGAGTATACGGATTATTAATTTTTTTTTTTTTGAAAATTACATATTTATAAATTTTTATTTTTCTTCTTCAGGGTTACTGCGATGTTTTCTTAAAATGCCGAGCTGTCGATACGGAAGGACCGCTTGCGAGATTGAAAAACTTGTTGTTCAATAAAGAAACGTTATCGTCGGTAGCACAATGGATAACTGTAAGCATAAACATTTTCTTGTCACTCTTATCTCTGTATTATCTATTTTCTATTTCATAACATTATTTATTATTTGTTTCAGGAATTTTGGTGGGCGGTATTACTAATGGGTATAGCTTTCATCATATTTATGGGACTGTTTATCAAGTGTTGTGCGGTGCACATTCCTTCCACTAATCCTAAAAAGCCACCTGCAAGGCGCATCAGTGATACATTGACAAGACCGATGAACACTCTTAGAAGAATGGTAAGAACATATAATTTACATACAAAAGTTTGCTCGTATGTTTGAAGTAAGAAATATTTCATCTTGTTCAACGTTTTAATGCTTGTCATTTTTATAGCGACATCCGCACGCTGGTGGTGGACCTGGGCCAAGAAGTATACCTCCGAGACCAAGTCAAGGTGGTCACGGAACACGTGGACCCTCTCATGGGTATGGAGAGGGTAGAGGTGCTCAATATTATCCAAAAGGTAAATTAGCATTAAATCTCATCTATACATTTCTCGTTGCTTGAGTTTAGTTCCTATGCTTAAACACCAATCAGCATTGCATACATCGTAAAAATACATATACTCTAGTGTGAAAGAAAGGATTGCTAATGCGGATTAAACTCAAGCTAACGTTGTTCGCGTTTTCTCGTCCTTGTGTGACCCGCAACTACATCAATGTCTTTTCCTGTTTGCATCTTCCTCGCATTGACGCGCATCTATGACTACCCGATACTATCGTTCTATGATCTGCAGAGGTGAGCCTGGGGCCTATATTCTTACGCTTAATAGGAGCAAATTCATAAATGTCAATATCATTGTCGCATAATGTATTACTATTTAGAAAAATCAAAATATTGATATATTCTTGATGTATTTGCTCCTAGCTCATTGTTCATGGCATTGCATTGGATGCTAGCGAAATACTTTTTCTTTCCTAATCAATGTCGAAGCCGAGCTCCTCCTTTCTGATTTTGTATCATCTACTGATTCTGAATTATAACTTTCCAGAATAATATTATTAGCTATATTAAGTACATATTAAGTAGAAAGAGAGAAATAGCACGCGAAGGATATGCAGAAAGAGTGGAGATTGCGGCGACTGTTTCCCTATTGTCATATTTTATTTGGCTGTTGTACACAGTGGCAGCAATCCTCTATCCTCGCATACCCGCGGTGTTACTTTTGGTTGTGCGTTTCATTTCATTGTCGAACATTTTTCTAAACTTTAAGCAGGATATCGCTCGGTTCCCACAGCTAGTGCGCCACCAAGTAGCGGGTCAGCAGACAATTACGGCCGTTCCAATCACCCAGAACTGTATGCCGGCGCCTATTCGGGCTCCGGGGGAGGGGGGAGGAGCGCAGCATATGAGATGAGGCATCACAACAAGGTGTGACGATCCTAGGACGTCGTCACGGACGAGGACCACCAATCGCGGCGTTGCCCCACGAGCCGTTGTGTAGAACGATTGCCAAATGCGAAGAAAACCGATCCACTTTCCAAGGGATGCGACGATGTCTCTTAACCGAGGTCGAAGCAATAATGACGAGCAGTTACAATGATCGAACAAGATTGAGAGGTCCAGCGATATGCTCTTTTACCTGAGTTGCATAGAATTCGCGTAAAGAGCCGCGCGTAGATACAAAGAAAGTATGTATTTATGATCAAATTGATCTCTCATTTTGTATCGGTTTGGTAGATGTAATTTCGTGGAAATGCGAACGAACGACGACTCGGAAGATTGATTTGACCGGAGCCACGATGATAAAATAATGGAGTATATAGCGAAAATCGTGAGCATCGAGAATTTTATATATGTAATCTTTTTTATGTAGCACCAATTCGATCTTTCGCGTCGTCATTTAAAAAACTCGTCGTATGATCAAATTTTAGAATGGCTCCGCCAGTGAAGGTGATATTGTTATATGATCAAAGTAATTTAAATCGATCCAACGTGTGATTCATTTTGCTTTAGTGATCGACGCTGCATTCGCAAAGCGACGAACGCGGCAATGTTAAGAAAAAAAACGTCACATCCTCGCCATTACGAAGATTTAAAGCCAAGATCGTACGGTCTTTGTGTGACGGCGTCCTTCGAGATGTCGATACTCGTGCATATCGCTCTCGAAAGTTAGATTAAGTGGAGAATCTTTAAAATCTTGTTTGTTAGAAATTAAAATTTAATGGAAAATTGGCAATAAGACAATATATGTATGTCCTTTGGCAAACGGCGCATACTTATAAATGTGTTTTCCAAAGGCAACTATTGTGTTCTTATTTTGTTTATCGACAAGTAAATAAAATAAAAGTGAAAAATATATAAAGTGAAAAATCTTTTTTTTTATTAGATTAGAATGTTATAAAACGATAAACAATCTTATTTTATTTTAAAACTTGATACAGCAGATATACAAGATTCTTGCAATATGGGCAAGAAAATTGAGATTGTCGTATAAAGTATTCACCATTCATACGCATTCTTTTTTTATCTACAATTTTAATAACTAAAATATTTTTTAAATGGCTTTCTGGAGCGAAATGGCACCTTACCATTACCAAATCACATCACAGGTCATTTACTTGATCTCTGTACCATTGTAGAATAATAATTAATGATATGTATTATTCTTATACTAATTTGTATTAGCCAATTTTAAAGCGAAGTTATGCGAGATTACGAAGGATATAAGAGCAGCAACAACAAAATGATGCGTTTCTATAGCGATATTCCATTAACTATTATACATGAATGAAGATGATATTATTATTATTAAGCTATGCTGATTATTATTATTAATTAGTTATATCTTGCAGTTGATAATTTATCTCCGCCTATATTGCGAATGTTATAAGTTAATATTTAATTAAAAACGAGTTTTAATTAAACATGCTATATTAAGTCGGGGGCTGCACCGTAAACACGCAGTTATGCGTATAGCGGACCAAAGATGAGCCCTCTTATCGAAACGTGCGAACATGTTATATTATATTATATATATATAAATATATATATATACATATATATATATATACATGGGCTCACACATGTACACAGCTGCATACTCGTAAGCGAGAAACACGAGGTCAGTTCTCATCCTCGAAGTGAATCGTATCTGGTGCTGTCAAACCGTTGTCGATACGATTAATGCACTTCCCTTTTCTGAAACGCCAAATCTAACAAATGACTGAATTCTTTTTCGCTCTTTTATCGACGTCTTTGTGCAACAAGTAACAAACGTCAAGATCGATGTCCATTCCTGTTCACAATAATATATTCCATTTACAATGAATAATAACAAACATATGTGACATTTAAATTAGCGATAATTAATCGAAACAAATCATCTCAGAGAAAAGCTGTGTGTTAGAGATTAAAATTCTTTTTATATAATTGATTTTTATGATTTATTTTTAGCAATTTTTTAATTATATAATTCATATCTTTAACATTTTAATCTAACAATCGATCAAATGCAATTTTTGTAAAGAGAGATTAAAAAACAAATTAATTTCGTAATTTTTTTTATAATTATTACGCAGAATCGTTCATATAACAAAACACTTATTTTTAAACATCCTCATATTATTTTTGTAAATTTTGAGCAAAACGAGACTGTTCCGAAATTTGGCATTGATTTTATTTTTCATGTAGAAATTCGTAGAATTTAAAAACGGAAATCGTATTTTTAAATATCGATTGGTGTAATTGATATCTCTATGTCTACCCGCAATTGAATTACAACCCTCTGCGTTGTAACTTTAAGACTGTGTTTTATCTAGGCGGAAAATTGAATATAGGGATGCAGGATTGAAACGAGGAGGTGCCAGTAAAGACGTGACGCTATAATACGAGTTTGCGGATCGTGTGGAAATGTACAATAGATGCAATGTGATTATTAGATGGGTCATATGAGGTTTCGTGAGGAAAAGAGTAAGTGAGAGGAATTACGAGAAAATGAAATGGAAAGTAAAAAATTTTTTGGGCGTGCGAGAAAATATTTGAGTGAGAGACCGCGAAAGAGATAGATCGCGAGTGTGTATATCTGTGTAAATATACTGATACATTATAAAATGATTATATAACTATAACGGATGGTAAAGCGAATACAAAAAATACTTGTTTTTATATCAGATCTGTATTATAGCGAAATATTATTCTGTATTTTGTAATCAGAACGGAAGTTTAGGGATGACGTGCGAGTGTCTGTACATGCGTGTAATCGAGCCTCTGGGTTTTAAGTATGAGTTTCTTTGGCGATTCATCGTGGACCGGAGAAATCGTACGTTATTTAGGAAATTTCGAGATTTCTTGCGTATAGGTGCAAAAAAATTTCGTTTGACCCCATTCACAGCCGCTCGTAATATTATTGAACGATTTAATATGTTTCAATGCGAGCAACAATCCGTGACACTCAACGGATGAGATTTACTGCCAATGAACGTAGCCAGGTGCGATTTGATTAATTTTAATATATTAATTATAGTATATCGCTAGAAATGTTTTCTGCCAATGTAAATGTTAATTACGGTCTTCTAAATGTACGATAATAGCATGAATATTTTAGACAACCGTCAGATAAAGAAGACTTTTTTATACGTCCTTTATTAAATTTCATTTTACGCCGAAAAAGAAAGAAGACCTTTTCTGTACGTTAAAAAAACGGAATAATGTCGTTCGAAAAGTCATCGAGAATCTCTGGGTAATCATTTCGTTCCAAGCCACTGCCATTTGACGAGCAATCTTGAGGTAGTTAGAACTTGCTTTCGGAACGAGTTGATATCCCGATCGAACGTTATTGATGCGCGAACTACCTTTGCTTCCATTTCACTGCCACTAGCATTTCGAACGACTGAATTGTTATGATCAAAAATCGCATGTACAAATTCGTACGCGACGTAACGAATATCCAAGACGACAAAATAGTTAGCAATGCCTTGTTACGTTCCGAAAGCCTAAAGAGCGAGCATGGAATGGGGTCAGGGTGTAGTTACTAGTTGAATGAAGTCGCTTGCGCGTACGAAAGGATTAATAAGAAATAAGGATAAATTCTCCTTCATCATTTGTCCCAGACCTCTAACTACATATGCTTAAGCTTATTCATTTCCGCGGCATCCGGATTAAGATGCGACTTTAATTCCTCCGTAATAATGAACTTCCTGTACGGTTCGTTGCAATGTGTCACCGTTACGTATCACGTTGATAACGATAACGAAAGCGTAATTTTCAAGACTATACGCGATTGGCGTACCGATCTTAATCCAGAACCGCATTACTGTGACGCGATGCACATACAACACACTACTCTATCACTTGTACATAATGTTAGAGAAGGAAAGAACAAAAAGAAAATCGAAGATTATATTTTTTCTATCGATCCAAAAACGTGGTGACCTATCAACATCGTGCATCTGGGATTATTTAAGCATGTAATTTCGTGCCCTTTGTACTGAATCACTTCGCAAACGACGAATTGTTTTCTTCAGGAATCGTACGTTTTTATTTGTTACTTGGATATCACTGAACACCAAGTGACCCTTACGTTCGTGCCGTATCTCTATTTTTAGTCGGTGATATGCTTTTAAGAGTGTATTGTCTTTATTGTAAATTATAACCGAGCATGATACTGACCAATCGCTGAACGTAGCTTCAGACCACCACTCTCTCTTTTTCCCAAAATGTTTAGAATGCGGCGAGTGTTTTAAGGATATTATAAATAAATGAATTATGATTGTGAATATCTCTTGTGTTATGTTAATGTGATTAAAAAAGACAAAACATTGTAAAGAATTAAATAAAGCATACATTTTACATTTATTCGTTTGTAATCTTTGGAACGATGAGGATAGTGAAGATTACGAATCGTTGTTTTGTACATATAGTTTTATTTGTTATATAAACTATTGTAAAAGAGTTACAATTGTACATTAAAAAGTCATAGTGGGTAAATGATGATACCTACTGTGTGATACATGAATATCGCGATCTTTAGCTTGAAGTCATGGAACTTACATCATACATTCCAGTGCAACAGAAAAATTCTTTGACTTAAACTATAATACTAATTGAAATTTAAGATACGCAATCGTATGTTTTTATTTAATATTGTGTTATTAACGAATTTCAAGCGTCAAATATAGAATTGAGAAAATACTGTACAAAATGCTTATTACATGTCATCTCAAATATATTAGAAAATTCGTGACACAAATTGTCCATCGATTAATTTTTTCGATAAAGATTCTTACAAAGACAATCGAATTAGACAAATATTTGCGATAAACAGATCTCAATTATACAGATTAAATGTGGCGCGATTTTTGCCACAAGCAACGTAGAAATGGCTAAAGTGTATTACAATGTCGCAAGCTTTACCGTTCTGTTGAAATATCGAGAAATAATTTGTAGATAACTTTATCGACCCTTGAACATTCTTATGCATTTACCACTCTCTCATACTTTCGCTGACATAATATATGCTTGTACTTTTTCAGCGATACTAATCGAAAACTAATCCTATCCAGAAAATTATCATTCGGCTAGATATATAATAGCAAAGTCTTTACGATTGCTTCCGATGTTATAAGTGGACGTAAAAAAAGTGGCCCTGAGTGGCAAGTTATAAATGCAGCACCTCATAATTTCGCTATTAAATTCACGGTTGCGAATGCTCAAGTTTGTACACATCGTGATATGCATTGCGTATCAGTGCATATGGAAAACAACTCTCCAACAAGTCCATCGTCAGGAATGGAGATTCTTGAACTATTTGATCGAGCAGAAGATACACGGACTCTCTGTTTCGAGTTGCCTCCTTGTCCGCTTCTTGCCCTAATTTTAACAAGCTCGACGAGGCCAGAGCAAGGAACTCCTTCATTCTATCCTCTATATCATTTTGTCCACAAATCGTGAACAATGCTCCAAATATATTATTTATTGCTGTAGCCATGCAATGTATGTTATTGGAATGACCTTCGAGCGACGCTCTGTAAAAGGAGTTGTCGTTCCGAGACAATTTCGGAATGGAAACCGCTACGAAGACCATCAACAAGCAAACAAGCAAGTGCTCGTCCTCGTCGACTTCAGCTTTCTGGTTTCGCAGTGCTGTCGTCAAAGTGGGATCGACTTTGCAAGTCAAGCCTGCAGCCGACGTCATCTCGGAGACGACGCGCATAGGATCGCCGGATGGCAGATGATGTCTGAAGTCCAATATAGAGCTCAACAGAAACGGTATACGTTCCTCCAACACGTCGACCAGTGCTGACTGTGACAACTGTCGGAAGCTGAGAATGACACCTATTATAGTAACTCGCTGAAGAACATTGTCCACGTGTTGTAGCTTCTTGAACTGCTCCTTCATCACTTCCGGCTTGTCGAAATTTGTTCTCAGAGAAATCAGCACATCCTTGTTGCCGGCCACCAATTTCTTCAATTGTTGTACCTGACTGGCGATATGCCACATCAAGTTCTCATTCAACATCTTCATACCGTATGGTCCTATCAATTCTGCTAATGCTCTTAGTTCATTAATGTCGGAGAACTCTTCGGCGTTAAAGGGTATAGCACCTTCAACCGACAAGCTGACGAACGCCCGTTGATTCGCCGAATAACAAATATTACCAGCGCTTACTCGCCTCAGCAGAACGTCCGAATACCATTGCGTATAGAGTGCAGCTATAGTTTTGTCACCGTGACTGTCCAGCTCCTGTGTTTGTTGCAGCAGAGCATTGTTGAAGACCCGCGTGATATCTATGTGCACATAATTCTCGATGGTCTGAAGAACATTCATGTAAGATCTAACGCTGACGAAGAGCTCAGACGGTTTGGCTATCTCACTGGTATCCGGATTGTACATGACCATTCCCACCAGCGCTCTAGCAAATCGCGACTCCAGATGTTGATGCAGATACTCTCTTGGCGCGAAAGTATACTCCCAGACATTAATAGTAGGACAGTAATTAATGGCATAACACAGCTCGGTAAGAGCCATGTGCAGTTTGTCCATCGTCGTTAATTCCTCCCGGGTTTTCCGATAGCTCTCTATACCAGGCTTGTGAATCTCGTACATGTTCTTCTTGTTCTTATCCTTCTTCTTGCGATTAACAACTTGTGAAATTAATAGAGCGCAGTGTTTCGGCAATAATTTGTCGCTCATGTTACACTGCTCGTCGCAAATAGTTGTGATAATATTCTTAGCTTCTTTGGCCATTTCATCAAGAAACATATTGACAACAGAAAGACTTCTCTCGCGAATGTGATGACGTTCCTCCGGACAGAGCTCGTGGGTACAACTTTGAAAATGACTGCATATGAGCGGAAAGGCAACGATATACCGATTCTGGGCAGGAAACTCGAGGCACATGTGAAACTGATCCTCGAATATTTTGCTGTAGAAGCAGAAGATAGATAAATCAGACGTCTCGACTAACATCTCGTCCAAATTGTCAACCATTTTCGTGTGGAAGATTACAGTATCCATGAAAGAAGCTAATTCTCTATTATCAGCCAGATTCATATTGCATTTCGCAATAGACATATAGGCCTGTAGCCTAAACCAATCCAATCGAAAGGCACGAAAATCAAACAATTCATTGTCCTCGACCTGCTTTACGGTCAGACTAGCTATAGTTGAACACATATCACTAAGAATAGCCCCTTCGTCTTCCGGACAAACCGGAAGATTTTGTATCATCTGATGTAAAGCGGGGGCATCGAATCCTGAAAGAAATTGGACGTAATACCTTTGAAGCACCTGAGAATATTTTTTTACTAGCGCTCGTAATTCTTCGCAATGGAAGAGCAATTCTGGCAACTGACGATCCACCAAATCCTCGCCACCTCGTCCCTTGCCTTTACCTTGAATAGGAGGATTATCTCCGTGTCTCAACAACCACAAGACTTCGTCTCTCGCATGAGAGAGACCCATTAATACCAGCAGCGCTTTCGGTCCCAGAAGACCAGGCTGGTCTGTCAAAATTAAACCTAATTCCTTTAGAGCAGTCCTCAAGAATTTTCTTCTTTCTCTATGTCTATAGCCAGCTTTTTGTACTGCTTGATTGTAACATTCTTTCACCTCTGATACCCGTTTTCCATATCCTTTCATACCTTCGAAGAATGTTTGAATATACTGATGTATATAAATCACCTCATCTCTGAACAACGCTAATACCCATCCAGATTCTAAAGCAGTGATCCACAGTTTGCTTGGTTGTTCCTGACTCAAGAATGTGTGACAAAGCGTAAATCCAAGAATCACCCATCTCTCGATTCTATCCAAACTCAATGTCTCGCAAGACATAGTATCTGTTGCTGCTGCTTTTAATATCTGTCCAGGACTACCAACGAGACTTAACTTCTGATCAGCTCTCCACGTGTCAGCAGACAAGTTTCTACCAGGATACACTGGCCACAGCGAAGTTAGAGCATTTTTCAGCAATTTAGAATGTGGCACGAATTCTTCGGAAAGTTTTTTCAACGGAGCATCATAATCCATAATCATCTGTCCTAAGCGAGGAAAGCTGGGATCCGACTGACTGTGCACCATCTCGTGAGCCGCGTTGAAGAGCCCCAGCACAGCTTTGCGATCCTCGACTCGCGACAGGAGAATCATCAGGCTGATGTACGTGACTACAAGATCTAGATAACCTTTGGTCAAATCAAAATTAATTGTAATATCCATGTGGACACCACACGCGTCCATAGTAGTCAGAAGTTCGCACACGTTGTCTTTAAAATCTAGCAGGTCAACGAATGTATAGTAGTACAATGACAGAGACTTGATAATCTCATTACGAATGTTCATAATGGTCTGCAGTCCTTTAATGTCGATGTTAGGGAACTTCCTGACGATCGTCTTGATGGAAGATTCCAGCGCCTTGTCAGAGAGGAAGGCGGGCTTCGACTTGGCATCACCACAGGCCTTCTTGATATTGTAAATACGTGTTAACATACCTATACCTCTGTCGTTCAGGATGGTCAACTTCTCGGCCAGCTTCTGCTGGCTCGGCACGATGGGTCGAGCCATGACCGCGTTGTTTGATCGTCCCTCACGCGATTGGCATTACTTATCAACTTGTTAAACGTAAATGACAGCGATCAGTTGACCCCACCCCTGGGGGGTAATTTATCTCACCGGATACGCCGAGTGTTTCCTCTGATTCCCTGCAAGGAAAAACGACAATTGATGTACGCGCTCGCACGACGTCGAATACCTTCGTCTCGCAATCGGTATACTCACCTTGCCACCGTGATTACATGTTGCACACCGAATTACAATGCATCGCGATACGATAGGCCGAAGCAGTTCACTGTACGTAGTGACCAGTACTTGTGCTGTACTCCAAGTGCGCTCCGACACGGCGCTTACCGTGTGAAGTTGCTCCGATTACTCCACTGTCTCCGCTATCGGCGCTATTGGCGACGCAGTGCTGCCAACGCGGCGAACGCGAAACGTCTAGAGTAAAGTGACGAGCGCACAGTAGATTTGAAATCGTGGCCGAGCGATGTCGAGCGCGGGAAGTTTCTCTCGTTCGCGACGCGCGCGTGTGTGATTGTTAAAAGTGCATCTTTGGATAACGGCGAGTTGGACTATTTGAAGGCGACGTTGATGGATTTCTGGATGTGAGGAAGCAGGAAGCGCGCACAGCCGATGCGGCGATCGATTCGGAATCTTCTCATTAGGTATTCATATGTTTCGTGATTCCGACGCACGATGCGTCGATGTTTTCCTGCATTTTATTAAATTATTAAAATTCGTTTGTGGCGCAGTTCTAATAAAATGCGAGCAATTGAACGAAAAAAATGTGTCATGCCGTTGTAGGTTTAACACAAGCTTACCATATTACGCAAAAATCATATTACGCGGACCGCCAAAGAGCCTAAAGTACTCACGGGACATCCTATGTCCTCCGAGTGTCCTAAGAATTTCTAAGATGTCTATTGCATAAATTGTGCTATGCAATGCTGTGCATAGCATAATTTATGCAATAATTTTTGATATTCGATCAAAAATTACGAAATTTACTTGCGACCAACAATAAATATGGTGTCCCTTGGGACACCGGGAAATTTCCGATCTTGTTTCGCAATAATATTTCAATCACCTATGATATTCGTATAAAATAGGGGCAATTTCGCTTTGCGGCATATCGAAAATATGAGAAGTAGATTTACGGAATGCAAAATTGAAAATCTGGTCATATCATTTTTCGTGATAGCAAAATCACGGAATTTGAAAATTATCCATTTTGTCGCTGGTGCCATCTGCCAATGCGATTCTGCACTTGATCGCTCTCTTTTACCATTGTAGGTAATTTACCAACAGAATTTTAACATGTAGATAATTACCAACAGTGCTAAAAATTTTTAATATATTTATTATATCGTATATAAAATAGATAGGTATTTCTGAATTCATTGCTAGTTGTATAATATAAAATTATTTAAAATGGAATAATTACTGAATTATTTAAAGGTAATGCTCTTTAAAAGTAGGAGAGACGTGGTTTAAATATTAAAGAAATATATTTTATTAATGTCCATTTATTAAATTACATAAATATTAAAGAATAAATATATTAAAAAGTACGAAAGAATATATAAAATTTAATATACATATATTAGCATAAAACTGAAGTTTGAACATAATTTTATAAGAAACGAATTTACGCAGTATAAAGAAAGGATACTGCTTTGAAAGTAACTTCGAAATTATTTTATGTAAATACAAATAATGTAGAGCGATCACAAAAAGACATTGCATAAATTCCTTTTGTTGATAGCAACAAAAGAAATTTATGCAATGCTCGCATTGATATGAATCTACAAAGATCTGGAAAAAACGATTTTGATAGAGTATTTAAAAATTTAGTTAGATAACAATTTGTTGTACCAAAATAATTAATAATTTAAGCATAAAGGCATAAATTTTGGCATAAAATTTGATATTTTAATTGTTAAAATAATTATATTTAAGTTCAAATTAATTAGAATATCAAAACTTTGTGCATTGTTCATGTTTGAGATTTCTACGTAATTATCCAGTAAAAAAATTTTACATGAATATGTATAATACAAATATGTATAAACATACATATTCATAAACATATATAATCATATATAAATATGTCCATACATGTTTATTATATAAGAGGAATGGACATAAATATGTCCATTCCTCTTTCTTTTATAAAATTATTTTTTAGTGTAATAGAAATAATAAGAGTAATATGAAAAAATTAAAAGGACAATTTTCACATTGTTTGTTTTAGAAAAAAACACATTTAGAAAAGTGTAAAAAGAATTTTTATACACAATTATGCACAATTATAATAATAATAATAAATTTTATATATAATTATACATATGTGTTATAATTTTTTTACATTTTTTCAAATTTGATTTTTTCTAAAATAAATAATGTGAAAATTACCCTTTTAATTATTTTAGTGTTTTCCCATTACTAATATTATTTCTATTACACTAAAAAGTAATTTTACAAAAGGAAGATGGATGTATGGACATATTTCATATATATGATTATACATGTTATGAATATTTATGTAGGTATGTTTATATATATTTATACATATTCATGTATGAAAAATTTTTTTGTTAACCTGACAAAATTATTTTTAGATTTGTATCTAACTAAATTTTTAGATTCAGCAAAATCATTCTTTCTGTGTATGAGAAATGCGAGAAAGAAATGTAATGCATATAGCAACGCGTTATTGTACAATTTGTACAGTTTCGCGAAATCTAAAGTTAAAGATCGCTTCTTTACCTTATTCTCGGAATGATTGATAATCCCGAATAGCGTATATAATTTCGTATTTACAGAGAGATAATATATCATTCTCGCATACATGGTATAGGATACTTTACGAATAGTATCGGCGATGCGAGAAACCCAAAACTGATATCCATCTTATATCAGGGAAAACTGCAGGCAAAAAGTCCTCTACTATCTAGATAGATGTATGATAATGGATATAATTCTTCGAGTATCTTATATATCTCTTATGAGTATTATTCGTTTATGAGCGTTTTTGGATGCTGTTCAATTCTCATCTCACCCTTCTTGCCGCCTCTCGGCGGCATGGATGAGATCCCTCCTTCCCGTTGGCGGTTTTATACTACTTTCCCATTTTTCATTAGCACAATCAAACTAGCCGTACGCGGAGAAACAATGGCTTCTTGCCGGTCTTCGGTATGGGCGTTTCTCCGCGGAGAAAAAAAGCGTATAGATTATCGACCGATAGAGAGGGGCTTGGCCGTTGTGTTTGCCTTCTCGTTCTCTATCCTCGGACGCGAATAGAGAGAGGGGGGGGGAGGAAAGAGAGAGAGGAGGGAGAGAAAAAAGAGAGAATGAGAACGGTTCTGCTGGTTAGTCTCTCTCGAATCACATCGAGTGCGAATCGCCTCTGTTGACTGCGAATTCGTAATTGTTTCCTGCTCGGAGGAGGAGACCAGGTGGAATAACTAACGACCAATTTCCTTCGGCAGGCGAGTCATTCCCCGGTATGATCGATCCGATTATCGCTCGTCCTCGCGATTTCGAGGAGCGTACATCACGGTTTCCTCTTCCGTCTTTGCAAATCGTTGGTCGTAGCTCGGCGACGAATCCCGTGTGAATCTTGGAAAAATGTCCACGCATATCGCAGGATTTTACGGAGCTTTACTCGATAAATTGGAATCAGCTTGAAGATTTATTAAGGATTAAAATGTAGCGACGTGTCTATTATGCGGTTTAATTCCTTGAGTAATGTTCTATTGAACAACGCTTAGTTCATTTTTCATGCATGAAAAATGAAACACGAATTATACATTTTATTTGTACTGTATATTTTTCAAGTTACATAGTTTCAATAAATTTTGAAATCCCTTTTAGCCCCTTTAAATTCACATTGTAATATACATCAAATTTGAAGACATTATCTGTTAAAATCTCGGTTGAAATTATTTAATTCTATTGACATCATCTGAGATCTGATGACAGATTTATTGGAATCATGTTCAAAAAATTTCTTTAATTGAATTTATGCGCACTTTAATAAGTGATTCATGTTAAAAAATTAATTTTTTTCAAAATTTGAACTATTCTTCCAACATATACATAATAATATTAATTATAATTTTTTAATATATGAATTACTTATTAAAATGCATACGAATTCACAATTAAAAAATTTTTTAAACATGGTTCCAGTAAAATCAGGTTTGAAGGGATTAAACTTTTAACGATATCTAAATAAATTCGTGTTATTAAATTATTATAAACAACGAATTTATTTAAAGTCATATATATCATCATTAAAAGCTTAATAATTAAAATTTTTGTCATTTTACCTAATAATTGGATTTCCACTAATTATCTAGTATATTTATCTTATATATCACAGTAAGAAAAATTCTAAAGTTATCCAGCACGGCACGAAAATAAATTAGCTGCAAATATCGCGAATACGAATGTAAGAGTTAATGATATTATATTAAAATATACAGCAAGAATTAACGATATGCTAAAATATGTCTATCTATATAGACTTAAACACGTAACCACGAAGATGTCCAACAGTGGCGTTTCCTAACGACGTATCTGGGGTAAAGGGGAGGCAATTGGGGGCGGCTTTAATTATCTCACGGGCTTCCTAACGTGCAATTAATTCCGAATGCGGTTTAGTTTAGCGAACGAAGAGCAAACAATGTATTACGCCCTAGGCCGTCTAAACGTAGATGGTTACCACGGAATCGAGGCTGGAGGGGTCGGTTAAAGAGGCAATGGGGATAGCGTTAGGCTACTTTACGCAAATAGTATGGATCCTGCAGATAGTGTATACTTCCTGTAACGCCATACATCCCTCCGTTTATTCGTCTTTCTCCCGTCCCTCATACCCTTTTCATGATTTTCCACCCTTTCATATCCTATCACGGCCGCGAAGCGAGGTTAATGCTCTGTGTACTTATGATTGTCTTTAATGTGAATTTGCGATTTTGGTGGAGATATGTTCTCTGGCTCTCGATTTTGCGACTTCCTCTCAACGCGCAATTCACGCAGTGTTCATTATCTATTCTGATTTTAATCAGCGACATAACTCAGAACTATTTAAACTTTCGATTCTCATGCTGATCTCATCATAAACATAAGTTTCCAAGTGGACGAGTGACTAATTCCAAAAAATGTTTTATATGATAGCATGTTTTGCATATAATAGCATAATAAAAAATTATTAAAATATAAATTTAACAAGCATATCAACTTGTAAATATACTATAATACAATGTATGTATCATTTATTTTTATTTACAAAATTTTTATTCATAAATTATCCACAAAAATTATTAAAATCTTCTGACAAAATTATTCTGGAAAGATCATTTTTGAGGTGAGTAGCTCGTCCCGCTTGGGAATTGAAAAAAAATTAAGATTAGAAGAAACAACGGATTTATTTTTTTCCGAATAACTTATCAATAAGAAAAGCATTAATTCAAGATTTATAATGACGCATGTTTCAAGTTTTTATAGCAATTTTAATAATTCACTGCAATTGAAATTTATTCGAGAGATAGAGAAATCAAAGATTTCTTTACGAGATTTTGTACATAATTGTGAAATTGAAAATTCAATTTGCCACTCCTGAGAGTGAATTTTCTTTCCGAAACGAGACCGAGCATTTGAAGGTAGCTTGTAGAAGGGAACCGAATGTAATTAACTCTGCTAGTGTATTACGAATCAATAGCGTACGTGTATATTGGATACGTACTATTAGCATACGTGTATTTGTATATTGCATGCTATTATGTATCATCCACAAGCGATGTGTATATGTAGATAGATATGTAATATATAATATGTTGACAATCAAGATTGAAAGCGTTGCACATCTCAATTAACGTTCAAGCGATAATTGGAAGTACCAAAATATTTTTCTCTCAATATATTAATTACGATACTAATTTATCAAGAAATGCTTGTAACCAGAGTTTGTCCATAAAATAAATCCGAGAATAAATGTTATTATAATATATAATATATATAATATAATAGAATTATGGAAGCTTCATTAAATTTTATAATCTTTTTTGAAATTATAATTGCGAAATATTCTGAGACTGAAATTAATAATAAATTATCTCATAGAATTTTGTCCTATATAAAACTTATTGATCGTTATAATTCTCCTGATATAAAACAAATTTCTTATAACTTGCCATTTTTAAATTAACGTTATGATTGGATCGTATAATATTCCCGTAATATCCCAGTCGGATGACCAAATCAGAAATTGGTTCCAAATTTATCTAGGCACTATAGGGTAACTCCGGCAAATACGCTGCGCTAGGATTTACGCCTCAGAAGTCAGAAAAAAATAGAAGGAGTGAAGATAATTTTCCCACAACTATTCTCTGTTACATGACTTTATGTTATATTAGTATTGTAATTTCAGTTTCTTACTATTAATATTAATGAAATTATTGTGAATTGAATCGATATTTGCCACTGTATTGAGTAGTGCCATCATAAATTATAATTTACATAAAATGATTATTGTCGGACGTGCAAAAGATTTAGTGGTTAATATAAGAGTTTAAAAAAGTTCATTTTTTAATACGAAATATGAATATTTCGGATTTCCAATATTTTTTTCATAATAGTTAATACAAAGACAGTACAAAGTTTTTACTGATATAGTTCATTTACTTTAAACATAGTAAATAATACTTAATAAATTAAGTTTCTGATAAATTCGGCGTATATACTGGAGTTACCCTAAAGTTATTTGAAATTTGCTATCAATCAGAAATTAATCTCAAATTATACTCAGCCATCATAATGCGCAATGTTATTGATATTCTTGGATTGGATATTAAATGGAATGTAAGTTTCATAGAAAATCATCGAAAATTTACAGAATGGAAAAAAATTTTGCAAATTTGATAACGAAAAAGAAATATACAACGTAAATTGGTAGACATCAGGTAGCCAGGTTTAAAATGCAGAAATGCAAAAGAAGATGGGCGAAACGTGATAGTGTAGATTCGAAAAGAAAGTAGACAGAGAATATCACATCTACTAGACTCGAGAGAGAGAGAGAGAGAGAGAGAGAGAGAGAGAGCGAGAGAGGGGGGGGGGAAGAAGGGACTAAAGGGAGACAGGGAGAGTAGTTCGCGCGAAGCGAATGACTGTGATTCGTCCAATTATCGGTTGGCACCAAAAGTGCTGGGTCTGGCTCGCCTGCCAAATGGGAAATAGCCGGCGAACTGCAAAGGCAAGCTATAGCTGTAGTTATGGACCTACGGACTCTGCGCGCGGACTGTATGGATCTCTTTCCTCTATCTCTTTTTCTCCTTCCTCTTTCTCTCTCTCTCTCTCTCTCTCTCTCTCGGCATGATGTGGACTTTTACGGTACGGAGACTACCGGACGATGTAAACGGCAATCGCCGAAAGATAATTTTGCCCCGTAGGATTCGACGATTTTCTGCCGGGATGACTTCGTGAGAGGTCGCGCGCTCGCGAACGGAAACCCGAAGGAATTGTAAAAATCCAATCGAAATTAGGACGTCGCACGGCGAGCTATCGGTTTCTCAAATTGCGTTTGAATATTCGTGTAACGCGGCGGGATGGCGGTTACTAAAAAATCGGGAAGCCGTATCGATAATCGATATATGGAGCTAATCAATTCTGGCTGACTCGATATTGCCCTTACGCGAAGCAACGTGAATAGACGATAACAGACCGCTGGTTCGGTCATGTCATCCGTAAGAAAATCAGCTTCGCGGAATATGGCGATATCAAAATAGGACAGTCAATATTTTATGCGACTGAACACTCTCTGAGTAAAAATTGGATGCAGATATGACAGTTCCGTCGAGTGAGGGAAGATAATCGGGGTTTTAATTTCGGACTTAATTATTCATGAATTAAACCGCATACACCAAAACTCCGTTTTCCACCTATTTGAAATACATAATTCGCGAAAGCGGCGTTGTAAATTTTAAATATTGTCAAGCTAAAACCGGCCGTTTTACCATTTTAATTCTGTATTCATAACATAACGTCATATAACGTGTGTCGTATCGACCTCGTCGCGTTAATATTCAACGGGTGTCGTAGAAAATACCGCCATAGATAGAAGCAGCGGTCATCGATATGATATCCTGCAAAATCGCGAGTCCCTGGATTTTTCTGATCAGTCTCGTCCGTTGTTCCTTCTTTCGTTTCGCGTTCACGCTCGGCTTAACGCGCTCCGAGACTGGTAAATGACGTCATTAACGAGGCTAAAGTGCTGACGCGTCGAGACTAACCCCAACCTTTGACCCACAGTTTACCCCCGTCCAGTTTCTCTCCACCCTTCGAGATCGATGCGTCGATTTCCGATGCCCCGTACCGCCGCCATAAAGTTGGATAGAACCTTGCCGAGCATTCTACGCTGTGAACGGGTCAAAGGGACCTCGATCGCATAATATATCTCCATCCCTGGGATAAGTACGCGTTTTATCAACCTCACGTATCTCGCTCTCTTCATACCCTATACAAAAACAGTTAATATATCGGAAATGGCCGCCGTTGTGCCTGACATTAACGCGCCGAATATATCGAGAGAGAAAGGCAGAGAAGGTAGGGAAAAAAAATTGCGTCGAGCGGAAAGTATTTACGAGCTTATGCTAATATTGAGATATCTGGCGTAGCAATATCGGGGATATATCTCGGGCGTATATCACGCCGTCGCTCTTCTTTATGCTAATCCATCAATTTAATTCGATATATATATATATATATATATATAGCAGTTTCATTTTTGGGACATTGCGGATTATTATCATTTGCTTGTTGTATATCATAAGTGTTGATTCTTTTTTAAAAAAAGGATTTATATCGATTCGCGTTTTAACACGTCTCTCAGTGACATTCGCTATATATTCGGAATTTCAGAAATGATAAAACTAGAGACTTTGGGATTTTAAGAAGGCCTTTTACTTATAATACACGCCGAGTCAAAATTTTAGTCCTTTGAACTTCTTTCAATCTCAATTAAACCTTATAAACTTGTTTTGATACTTGTACAATCAAATAGGGTCTCTTTTAATATTACTTAATCTAGTTTCTATTTAGAAAATCTTGCAATAACTGTCATTTACCCGAGTCGAAATTTTTCTCCTACTTGAACTGAGGTCCTACTTTGAACTTAGTTTTAGGACATATGTAGACTCTAGAGATTTCTAATAGATTCTAATCTAATGAATGGAGCTCTTATGTTGAGCCTGTAAATGGCAGTTATTGCAAGATTTCCTATTTTTAGGTTCAAAAGAAGTTTCCTAAATAGAAGCTGTAGATTAAGAGGTTCTATTTGATTGTACAAATATCAAAATAGATTTATAAGATATAATTGAAGTTGAAAGTGATTCAAAGTAGGACTAAAAAAATTTCGACTCAAC
This sequence comes from Acromyrmex echinatior, assembly GCF_000204515.1. The sequence continues at coordinate 277,499 of NW_011627679.1, read as the reverse complement.
GTAAGAGTTCAATTCATTAGATTAGAACCTATTGTAAATCTCTAGAGTCTATATATGTCATCTTTAGAGTCTACCTACGTCCTAAAAGGAACTAAGGTTCAAAGTAAGAGATAAATTTCGACTCGCGCACGACTACGTTTTTCGCATAATGTCAGAGTACTCATAAGCTTGACTTTTCGTAAGTAAACCCGCAGCTTCGTGTGCGTACATATAATTATGTATTCCGTTACACATGTGCGCGCAACAGGATGAGTTCGTTAGAATTTCATACGCTTCGAAAGATTCTCCGGGATTATGCGCGAATTCGATGTTCGCATAGCGGAGATGTGTTGGTGCGCCAGCCGGATCCTGGCAGTCGTGGGGGAGGGCCAGGGAGGAGGGAGGGAAGGGCGCGCGGTGGGAAATTACGCTCTGAATTATAAATACCGACAAGGTGGATTAAGGGAAACGGATTATATGGTCGCTACGTAGTCGCGATTCCTTACCTTGCGCGATCTTTCATTTTGTTGCCGCATGGCTGAACGAATTCACCGGGAAAGTGGTTTACATGTATTCCAACGTACGGGCTCTTGAGTCGCGTACGCGTGTGGTTCTTTAATGGCTCTTTAATAGATCTTTAAACGCGCGCACAATGGACTTTTATTTTTAAAAGACTGACATCCTCTCTACGCGGAAGAAGAAAGAGAGAGAGAGAGACCCTCGCGGCGGCGGCGGCTCTGTATAATTTAACGGGCCCGATATGATCCGCGCGTAGCGTGAAACGTTCGCCGGTTCTGTACAGATACTGGGGATGGTAATTGGTGAGGTAGGTATGCAGATACGCGCCACATGTATTCTGGATGCGACGGGGTAACGGGCGGGTGAGTCGCACTAATATACTCACACGTGTTAGCGTGTTCCCAGGATTTGATTGTCCATGTTGCCTAGAGAATTATCGAGCCCGCTGGATTCCGCCGCGGCATTTGCAAGCGGAAGTGCGCGGGCTACGATTCAGAAACATTGCCTGCGTTGGTCCGGCTAGCAGGATATGCCATGTGTGATTGCTTCCCACAGTTGCCAAAGTTATATACGTGTTAACTGTAAAAGGAATACACAGCTGGCGTATTGCAATGTGCAATAGCCGACCATGATTATCATTATGCATTGTATCCCGTTGTAGTCAATATCTAGAAGAATGTGATATTACTTCGTGATAATAATATGATGACAATAGATGACGAAATAGGCGATAATTTCGAATTATAATATTTGTTTTGTGCGCCCAGTCTTATATATAATTTCAAAATTTTCATATATTCTTATTTTATATAATATCATAATAATATATATTTTAACTTGTGATTTGTACTTTCTGTTATCAATGTGAATATACATAAAGCGTATTATTTTAAATTTTATAAAATAATAAAATTTCAAAATTTTATTATTTTAAATTAATGCAGACAAAGTATATATATTTTTTATAAATTTAAATACTTTGAATATATATTTTAATATAATTCTTGTAATACGTGCTTTGTTTAAGAATCCTTAAAATAGATATAAAATAAAAGCGAGAGATTTAAAAGATAGATTTTTATAATTTTAATTGTATTGTAACATTATATATGTACAGTAATAAACCCGATAAAAATTATGACATTCGTAGAAACGAAAGTAGATCAATAACTGTTATATGTGTAGTGATGATTCGTTCGATCGTCATAATATGCAGAATTAGGAGATAAAGGAAGAAATCGTTCGCAGAATTACGTACGACCGTAAACAGTGTGAATCCGTGGCGGTTTTCTTAACTGGTTACAGACAAGTACTTCGAGTGAAACGTCGTCGATCATAGCGGCGCCGTCCCCGGCATTAAAGTCCGCTGCCCACGTTGGGATTCGCTTTTACGAATAGCGCAATCGTCGAGCGACCTGTCTTGCCAGTAAAAATACTTTTAAGGAAATGAAATTGATATAAAAGATAGATTGTGTAATGGGGTCACCATAAAACACTATCCCTCGGTCTATGTACGATGCAACGCGCGCTTCTCGATGGTCGGGGTTGCTGGGCGGGATATCGCTTGTTGCCGTGCTGGATATGTTCACGATATCACTCTCATAAAAACATACATGCATGAAACTTTGTACCTGCGAGCAGATCGCGATCTAATATGAAACTTTTCTCGTTAATCTTAAAGGGCAAGTTAATTTTCCGCTTATAAAGCTCATGCATTGAGAGAAATGATTTGGTTATAGGAACAAATCAAGGGAAAGCAAATGTGATATTTGTTTAAAAAATGAACAATTTGTTATGATTGCAAATTAATTCGTCAATGTAACAAATAATCAATTATAGTAGTATCACTAGTAAATAAAAGAAATTTATATATTAGGTGTTGGAATTAATTCGTAGCGTTTTTAATGAAAGAATGTTATTTATTTCACATGAGCATTAAAAAATACATTAATGAAAGTACTTCCCATCACTTGTAAAACGCTACGAATTAATTCCAACACCTAATATATATATATAAAATTCATAGTTGCAAGGTGTCAAATTGTAAGAAACTGACCAATTCTAGTCAAGAATATTCTCCCTATATTAGACTGTGCTTGGTCGGTTTTCTACTTAACTCTACGATCATCTACAAATTCTATGTAAACGAGCCTAAAATTTATCCAAAAGATAAGTTAGATATTTTATATAATTTGCTTCTGTTACTAATAATTGGTTGGTATAGCAGATTAGTAGCAATCACAACAACAAAATTTGTTGTCACATATGTACCGATCACCAGTTAAAGGTACTGGTAGTTTGTTAAATTAACAAAATCCTTTCTCTTAATGTGTGCGTTTCGTTGATGAGAACATTGATATTTATTCATATTCGAACATATCAAGAGAAATACATTAAGTTTGAGAAAGTTTTCCCGAGCGTTTTAATAAAAAGAGATGTGTATTGCAAATTTACATATCTATTTAATTTGGTTATGCAGTGATTAAAGACGATTAAAAATGATTTAATTCGGTTTTAAATCGATAAGAATTTTATAAATTTGTAATCATTTTGTTAAAATTTCATAGAAAACTATTCTAATATAAAACACATTTTGTATCTGTATTAAAACTGGTTCATTCGAATCTTTGTAAAAATTTTATATTAAATTTTTAGCATATTTGAGTATTAAATTAATTGGTTTAACATATGTTGTTTGAATATTTTATTTAAACTGATATTTAAGTGTCAAAATGACATAATTTATGATATAAGTAACATATAAGATAAATGAATAAAATACATTAGGTGTTGGAATTAATTCGTAGCGTTTTTAATGAAAGAATGTTATTTATTTCACATGAGCATTAAAAAATACATTAATGAAAGTACTTCCCATCACTTGTAAAACGCTACGAATTAATTCCAACACCTAATATATTAATTTAACATACTACGAATGTTAATTTTATTGAAAGAAATCTGCCATAGTTTGCTTACAAATTGTGTCAGTATTAATAATGACACAATACAATTGTCAATTTTGGGTTAATTTTTATATAATTTTTGTATTTACCTTCTAACATATTCATCTTGTCATAAATTAATGAAAACAATTGAATGAACCGTTTGGGATACATGAAATGTGTTTCAATAAATTCAGCACAAGTTTTTCAACTATGTTATTATTCCATAAACGGAGTTGTGTCGTTCGTAAAAAAAGTTGTTTGTGGAGATGAAGAGGTTTAAAGGGATTCGTGTGTAGGTGAGGAGGACTATACGGCAACTGTATGGTCAATTGAAAATTCCCTAAGCTGTCTTTACGTTATTCGCTTTCCACAGTATCGCCCAGAGCGGAAAAATATGCTCGTGTACGGCCTGTGTGTGGCCATTGGTCGCGTATGACACGTGGACCATGGTTGTATTCGGGGGGTGTGTGAGCGCCGGTCACGTATTTATGAGCTTTTTCTACGCCGTCTGACTTTAAATTAAGTCTCGCATTTCGAGACGCTCCGGGTTAATTCTATGACGCATGAATACTTCAACGGTGCGTCCTCGTTGGAGGCAGGCTGGCGGAGGTTTAGGTGCGGTCTTTCCCGCAGGCTATGACCGTGGATAGAATAACGAAAAAGGAAAGGAGGGCTCGATTCACATTTGAATAAGGTTGCGGTATTTTTACGGTATTAGTCATGCATTCTGCAACGGTGAAATTAATATCCAGTCGTCTCAATTGAAACGATCTTCTTCCTTATTCAAAATTGATAGAAAATCGAAAATCTAATACTTGATCTTATTATAGTAATGAAAATATTTGATTTCTCTTGAAATTTTAAATGATATCCAATACAGAACTACCATAATATTCAGATTGTCCCGAATAAACGTACGAAAGACCGAACAAGATTTAATTCTCGACTACAGCAATGAGTCGTTTGAACCCGAAGCAAAAATTAGACAGTTGCACAATTTATACGATTGATATTATAAGATTCTAAATTATAGGTATAAAAAAATCCTTTAAACCTCCCTCTATATTAATTGTTGTAAGGCGGTGGTTCATTTGTATTCTGTATTTCAAACAGGATGTTTTCAAATTTAGGTATAATTTTCATAGCTGTAGTTAAGGATTAATTAATATAATATTAGTTTAACTTTATCGTTTGATTGCATCTATCACGCAAATAAATTTCCTCGACAATTTATCGCATGCGGCACGCACTCAATCGCAACGATAGTGCTGTTATAATGTCATACACATAATAGCGTGAGAAGACACATCTTGGAAATCGTTGCATGGATATACATTGAATGATATCCTTAACCGATACAATCCTACGCGAAGGGAATAAGCCATCGGTGTTAGCGAGTATGTAATTATTTCGGCCGAGTACTTGGAATAATTAATGTAATTTCTACCGTTACCGCCAACGGTACTTAATGCAATTATAATCATCAATTAATCATTACCCTACTAATGCTCGATCAATAACTACGGCGGCGCTTCGTGTCCGCCGCGTGGTCGCGTTCACGCAAAATTAATCTCCGAAGAGTGCTATCGTTGCAATCGGCGTGATATTACATACGCATGCTACCATAAAGCGTCAGCAGTTCGTTATAAATCATCGTCTAATGAAAACTCGCGTTAAATACTCCCATGATCATGTTGATTATTAATTGACGTGTAAATAGGCTGAACACA
>NW_011627679.1:220564-272287 GCF_000204515.1 Acromyrmex echinatior | reverse complement strand
CAAATCGCCCGATGACAACTTCGACAATTTCAATTTGTGTCTACGAAAATGGAGGTCACGTGCAGCTATTATCGCGCAATCGTCCTGATTTTCTCGACGGGTTTTTTTTTACGAGAGCGGATAAAATCGTCGCGGTCTTCGTGAACACGAAATCTAACGGATTCGTTGGAACAGGAAGGCAATGGACCAAAGGGAACGCGCGATTTGCGAGGAGGGTTGCGGCACCCGGGTTCTGCGAATGATGTATTGGAAGTAACTGCAGCCAATAAAAATCAAGCGCTTTCTCTGGTCCGCGTGATTTGTGGCCGATAAATCAAAGGAGCTGCACTTCTTACGCGCGCTGTTCAGGCGGAAACACATTCGGTGCGCTCGCGGTTCTTATCCTTAATTCGAGCTCCAAGCGTGCGCGAAACTTGCTATTTGTAGTATTAGCTGATCTCTGGTTTGAGTATTCTTCTTTTAATTTTCTTGCTTCCGCATTTCTGAGATTTCAAAAGAAACCTATTTTTCAGTTAGGTAATATTATATGTATGTATTGTCCATTATACATACAGGCCGTTCTAAAATTGGCGACTCAAAATATTAGTAGGTAATTTAAAAATTAAGTGAATAAATTATTTGTAAATTTTTGTTTTAAGTAGTACTTTTTAAGATAATAAGAGTTTAAATATGGACAATTGCTAACTACGTTTAAATGGCTACCTGTTCATGAATCGCGTGTGCGATAAGATTAGTGAGCACAGTTTGTTCACAAGTGACTATCTAAATGTAGTCTAATTAGCCATATTTAAATCCTTATATCTCATAAACCATAGCTTAAAATAAAAAAATACAAATAATCTTTTTGCTTAATTTATTGATAACTTTCTTGCTATAGTATTTTGAGTTGAGAATTTTGAAATATCTTTTATAATAGCACCTTCAAATCTCTTATGTAATTCTTATGTAATATAATTAACGAATGTATATTCGAGAAAATGAGATTTGACAATTCTCTCACTATTACAATTATTGATGAATAATTAATATCGGAGCATACGTATTCATGGAATCGGTAAAAGATTGTTATTGTTAGAATTTCGGAGAAATTCAATCCGCTTGAAGTACAGATAAATGAGAAATATTTCAGCATCAATTGGCGCTAATTAGATTAATTAGTTCAGATATACATTTATAATTCTTGGAAACCGGAGATTTATCTAGATTCGATGCTGATAGGATAGAGTTTCACTCGTTGCTGTTACGTTGCGAAGAGTCGTATTCGCAAGTTCCACAATCGAGGTGTCTCGCTGCAACGACGTCGTCGCGGGTCCGTCTGGCAGCGCGGCACGATGAATCATTTGATTACCGGAAAACTTATGATTTCTACTCTCAGCGGAAGGCAATTTACAAGATTGGTGGCCCGGCGCTATAATGCGATAGCGTCGGTACCGCTTCGGGGAAAGCGACGGCCGGTATATGGCTCGTAGGGCGCAGAGAACGAGAGAAAGAGAACGTGGGAGAAAGCTCGCGAGAGAAAGTGCAACGCCGATGAAGGGTGAGAGAATGGACGAGATAGGGCTGCGGGGGTGCTCTCCCGGCTCGCTGTTTGTGTTTTTAATTTTCCCGGGCCGTTTTGTATGCAGATATCTAGCGTAATTTATCCGAGAGCGGAGGCAAGGAAGGGAGAAACAGGAACGGCATGACGGAGTAGTGTACGTGTGGCGAGTAGCCAGCCTGGCCTCGGTCGAGAGTACAGGTTCTCTGTGTCGACGAGGTTTTCGCCACTACCACTATAGTTGAAAACTTGATGGAATCTTCCGCTGCCACGTCGCCGTGACACAGGCGCAAAGCGTTTTCGGCAGTTCACCGCGTCCGAAAATGATCGATGCGAAAAATTTACGGCGCAGACAACAAGCAATCTCGTTTTTCACCTTCTTCTAATTACTATTTTCGTTATCTTTGTGTCAGAATTATCGGAATCATTTAGTCTCGCGAAATAGTTTCTGTTAAATGAAAGAATAACTCTGCACTCGGTATTTTTTATAAATCTTTTTTGCTATACATCATTATATTTTCTAAATCTGTTTAGAGCAACACATATTACTTATTTCAAGGTGTCCAACTCATGTGATGATCCTTGAATATCGTGGAATTATACTGGAATTCAATGTATTCTGGAAAATTCTTGAAAAATCCCTGAAATTTCATGGCTAGGAAATTTATTATTCTTTTATTTAAAAAAAAATTAGATCGTGGAAAAAGAAAGAAATAATGAAAAGAAAAGTTGTGTTTGGATAAAAGCTTTCCCTTGATCTTTGAAAAATGCAATACGTTACCTATAAAAAAAACTTGGATTTAACGTCTAAAATAGAATAATCATTTGTGTTAACAGAATGTTCCTTTGATATTATTTATAAAGCAATAAATAGTATTATTCCAAATTTGTTAGCGTTTTAATTCATTCATGTAGAATCTTAACTTGAATACAAAGTATATAACATTGTCAATGAAAATTAATTCTACAAAATTAATTGACTGATAAATTCTGAAAAAAAATCAAGATTTTTATTTGGAATGTTCTGAAATTATTTTTGAATTGACTAGCCAGATTTCGTTGGACACCACATTATGTCAATTGCAATTTTTTAGAAATCATATTTCGTTATCTTTCTATCAGTTATCAGAGTCATTTATTCTTGTGAAATTCCTGTTAAATCAGCTAAATGAAAGCATATCTCTGATATCCTTTCAAAACTTTTTTTGCTACACATTATTACATTTTCTAAATCTTTTTAGAGGAACATATTACTTAACTATTATTGCAATTTTTTTAGAAATTATGTTTCATTATTTTTGTATCAGAGTTATTAAAGTTATTTATTCATGCGAAATAGTTCCTGTTAAATGATAACTCTGCAATGGATATTTTTAAAATCTTTTTTTGCTAAACGTCACTAAATTTTTTAAGTCTAGAGTAACATTTTACACATGTCACTTAACTGTCATTGCAGTATTTTTTCGAAAATTATATTCTGTCTTGCATGATTTGTGTTACATTATTTTTGTTTGATGAAAGAAATATTGACAAAAAGAGATGATAGGTCTATATGCGTCGTGCAAATTAGCAGATGGAAAAATAGCATCAGAAATAATATAATAAATCTGTAGAAGTCGGATAGAATTTCGGATAGATTCATTAACGATTGTTCGATTAGCAACGCTGAGATAAATGGCTGACTTTTCTTGTTAAATCGATGCTCATTATTCTTCTTTTCTTCTTTTGCACAGTTTCTTTAATCTACACTTAAATTTAGCTCTATCATAATGAATCCTTTCCGCCAATAACCACATTTAGATGGTGAGACGATCGACGAACGAATTAAGATCTCGAAATATCAAAAGTCAGCCTAATTTGCAACATTGGAAATGACGTTTCATCGATTTCATAAATCGCTGCATAAAGAAACGTTGGCTTACGATTTCGGTCACAAATCAACAGCAATGCGAATAGGCGAACGGGACAGAATCGATATCCGGTACACACAGTTTTGCTGTGCAATACTATAATTCCCTTGGGAGAACGGCCGCGATCGTATTTGCAAGGGGCAAGCTCCTAATACCCACCTACGGTCGAGGCCGGCTTACTCGCTTGAACAAGGACGACGCCTTGGAATGGTTTTTCTCCAGATTGGCGAAGATACGATGTGGCACGTAGAAACACACTGCTTCTAGTCCCAAAGGCGCTTTCCAAGAATAAGAACTTAATTATCTGCGAAACAATAGCGGCGAATTATGATTATTATCTTCGGAGATAGTCTTGCGAACGAGTGAGCGAGCGAATCAGGTCAACAACGGGTGGCACTCTGTATTCGTGGTGATAAAAGTTGCGAGAGCGTAAATAGGAGTCTCGTTTTCCCGACGTCTCTCTCCGTGAGCGGAATCGCAAGCTGTGCCACCGATGAGCCTTTTGTCGTCGTCTTTCGTCGGTCCTTCGTCCTGCTGGTCTTCTCTCTTGCTCGGCGACTGCGGGATAAGCTGCAAAGATATTCTGTTTTAAGCCCAATCTATATTCGCTCTTAGCCAGCATCTCGTTGCTAAGTAGATTTCCATCTTGGAAATTCTAAATTATCTCTTACGTTTTTCGGATGTTCGCGAGTTTACACATATTGTATTATTACGCTAATATATCGAATTTATTTCTACTGCAATCCACGAAATTTACATCGACGTAGACTATTTTTAAAATCTTTAAAAAGTAAATGACGATTGTGAAAAAGGCATACATTAATCCTTTATGAACGCGACCTCATTTGTCAGTTTTATTTTGTAAACGGCTCGTTCGATTTTTATGAACTTATGGGATAATTTGATAATTTGCTTTGTTCTCGAATCTAGAAGTAAAATTTTTAAATGGTGAATCTATGGCAAATAGAATTTTAAGTCATCAGTGCTACGCAAATAGTACATTGAAAAAAGAGTCTGGAAATCAATTATTAAAACATAACTGTACATAACTATTAATAGTTATCAAATATTAAGTAAAATAATTTCAATTAAATGTTTGGTTAATATAACCAAAAATAATTAGTACATAAATAACATAACTGATCGTTTGGTAATAATTACTGAATATTTAGAAAAGTAAAATTATTTTTGGTTGTATTAAATTGAAATTATTTCACTCAATATTTGACAACTATTACTAGATTTTTTTCAGTACTAATTTCCAACCGACTTTCAAACTTTGATTATAAGCCTTGTGACACTAAATTCTCCCTCATTGGAGATTACCAGTTTTGAAATTCAACAAACATATTTTTCCTACAAACTACATTCAAACTTAGCGATACTTCCTAAAATCGAGTTTCATGATAATTCGATCTTTTTTTTAATTTGAATTTTATAGTTTTCTGAGATCACAGAATCGAATTCAGTGATCCCTTAGAAAATAAAATTTTCTTTAAGTTTCTTCAAAGCTCTTGTCCTCAAAGAATTTAAATACATTTTCGATAACAGTTTCCTTAAATATCGATTCCTCGCTTAGAGCGAACGTCGACAACTTGTCAGAGAGTTCTAACGTCAAGAAATGCGTGGTCGACAATTCGTATCGCGTGGTTGCGTCGTTGAAGCGCTGTTTACCAATTGTGAAGACGCTCTAGTCGCGATAACAGCGACGACGATAATCGATATCGAATCCGGATCTATCCACCAGGTATTCGCTGGATCTGGAATCGAGGCACCGTTGCACCGCGCGACGTTATCTTAATCGAGTACCGCGGTAACTTTTAACGAGTTCTCCGTGCAGTGTGCCACATCGGGATAAGAAGTGACGCGAGACTTGTTTACGAAACCGCGCAACGTCGATGCAAATGAAACTCCGCGAGATTGGTTCCGAGAAGAGACTCATCCGTTTAAGCGACGGCGTCGTTCGTGCGTGAGGTATCGTTCAATGAGGATCGGTACGGGTAACCATTTCGAGCTGATCGTGGTTGCCTGGAAAATATGATAATGCCCGTGGCGACGACAAGACGGATGGCTCTTCGTGATTCCTGCGCTTCAGTCGTCCCGCTGATTGAACCGCGAATTCGGTCGAAACGAATCTTCCGACGGTTCTTCGCGGTTTTTCGCGACGTATCAGTGGATACCGGCTCGTATTTCATCCCAGGTTACTTGCCTCTGTTTTTCTGTCTGTTGACTGGGGCGCTCTCTTACCGAGCATTGAGCATCGAGAAGCGATAATTCTCGGGAGAACTCGAAACTCGCGGAAGAAGCCCCTTCTTCAGCGAGAAGGCGAATTGATGAACGGCGATCGACGGACTCTCGAATTCCGCCGCGTTTGCGCAAATAGGATTATTTTTGTTTGCGGTAGAGAGAATCCGATGGTCCCGTGATCGATGGAATCTCGTGGGATCTCTGCGGGACCCGCCGAGTTTTTAAACATCGCATCATGAACGGACGTCAAGTCACGCGAAATATATTGTTACACACATCAACAAAACTTTTGCACCGCATTATTATCTTACGTTCCTGCGCGGCGGAGGTGGGTGCGGCATCATCAATTTCTTCTGTTAGACAACTTCTCTGACAAGTTACTGAAGCAAACATCTCATCGCTTAGGTTCTTCATTCTTCGATCGTTTAGTAAGATTACGATTTTTTGTTTTTGTCAAAAAACAAACTAACAAAGCGCGATCAGCAAGTTATTATCATTATAAGCATAAAATGCGATTCTATAAAATGTCACATTTTTTCAACTAAAATATAAAATCTTGAGACTTTAATTTTGTTATTTTTAAATTGCCTGTTGAAATTGCTTTTTTTATTTTAATAGATCTGCACTATTTTATTTCATTTTGTAAAAGTTATTAAGTTGCTTGTCAATTTAATTCGTGATATTACTACTTTAGTTCTATTAGGATTGCGTTTCGAGACAGAAAATTAAAAATTCGGCGTGCAGTTTATAGGATTAGATGTGTATGTAAATTCACGCCGAATTATTTAAGCTCCAACTATAAATTTCTTGGAGTGAAATCTCAAAATAATGAAAATACTGCGACTATTAAAAAAGAGTGAAGGTATTTGCACTTTTGAATAAGAGTGGCAAATTTTCACTTATTTAGAGTGAGATTTCAATCTTTTAGAGTAAAACTTCCTTCTTTTAAAATGAATCTCACTCCAATAAAAAAAGAGTGAAAATCTGTGGAGAGATTTTACTCCAAGAAATTTAGAGAGAAAGATCCAGCTGACCGTTTAAGGTTTTCATTTTCTAGTTGTATACATTCACATTACGATCTGAAAAGATACTTTTTATCATACGAATTTCTTTCAGCGATTGCATGTCTATTCGCACTCAACTGAAAGGTAAAATCGTTATTGATACATACATGTTGTATTATAAAAAATTCATGCTATCGTCTAGTAGTTTCAACGTTGGTTATCGTCGACTAATTGGCTTCGGCAATCTTAAGACCAAAGAGACGAACGATAATCGATAACCGGGGCTAAACTACGGTTAAGCTATCGATGTCGTGAACTCTAAATCAGTCTTATTTCACGGTATTCGCACGACCTGGAAGTTTCGAGCCTGCAGTATATACGAAGAGCGGCCGCGGTTTGTAGAGGTGCACCCTCTCGTGTAGCTTCCAAAGTTTCGTACACCACGGGAGCCTGCGAATCGCTGACCCGACGGCGTCGCCGCGGGATTTCAATTAATCCCCTGTCCCTTCCTCCTCGCGGAAAGCAATCGTGCTATCCCTTTGCCCTCATTGATCCATCCTTAACCTCCCATTCATTCGCTCCGTCCGCTCCACCCATTCGCGAAGTTACAACTCGGTTATTCGAATCGGCCCGCGCGCGGTCTTAATTTACGCCTTTGAGTCACTGCCGACTGGCGTCTAATTGAGAAAATCCGACGTGTCGCGCAAATGCAACGCAATTATCACGCGGTCCCATGCAGTAAACGCCGTTTTCTCGGTAACGTAAACAGTGTATGGGAGATTTGTATGGGACCGGTAAAATGTTGCGAGACTAAAGCTAGTAAACGTTCTCTTCCGGATTAGATAATGGATTATATATGGAGGTTTTTTATGCCGGTCGTTCGATGGCATCAACGACGTTATTCGCGCATTATTCGATGCACCGTTGCGTTCCATTTTGCGCTCCGTTTCTCTCTCTTTCTCTTTCTCTCTCTCTCGCAAAAATACGTCTTCATTTATGCCGTCGTAACTTTTTAATGGTCTCCCGGCGAGTGGTCGCACGGTATTTGGCGTACCGGCATGTACGAGCGTTACATCGTCGCGTTGCGATGCTGCGAATATCCGCGTACCAAATGCGAGATATTACTAGAGAATCGAGGCTAATGGGTGACCCGGGCGGAGGGATACTTCAAGAGGGATTATTGGCTGATGACATAATGCGCTATTCGACGATCGGATCAGATGATCATGTTCTTCGATGATAATGGATATTGCGCTAAACGGATATATCTCTTTACATGCGTCGAGAGACATATGTCTGTAGAATATCTCGACAATCGTGCATATTTTCTTGAAAGTGTCCTACTTAATAGAAATTAACTGTAGAAGAATGTTGCTTTCTTTACAGTTACATGTTCTGTTACTATATTTAAATTACGTTAAATTACGTTAAATTACAAGCTATTAAAAGGATTTTTCTTCCGTTAATTACAGTCAGATTTCAAACTTAAGTTTGGCCTAATTCGTAGTTTTGTAACATAAAGCACCACATTTATCGTCTACTTTCCTCTACTTATTTTACAATCTTAATAATTTCTTATTCAAAAAGACACACAAGACAAGGTAGCCAAATATATTTCTTTGAAAGTAGAAACGTAATTTTACGCAGCTGTGGTAAATTTAGCACGACAGCAAGATCGTACATCGTACTTTTTTGCAACAGCAATTGTCGTAAACTTTTTTAACATTAATGAGCGCGATATACCGTGAAAAACCGAGCGTCACGCTGCAGCAAAAGCGAAACAGAGGCACATAAAGACTGGAAATAATTAACATCGCTGAGAGAAAGAGAGAGAGAGAGAGAGAGAGAGAGAGAGAGAGAGAGAGAGAGAGAGAAAAGAGAGAAAAAGAGAGATGAGTTCGAGCACCGCAAATTGAAATTTGCGTGCGACTGAATTCGTTCGCGTTCGCGCGTATTCACACCAGATTTTTCATCAATTCGTGACACGTATGTACATCCAACGGCCGTTCCGCGATCGATGCCTATTAATACTCGACAGTGATTCGACGTCCGGTTGCTAGAACGACGTCGAGCATGTTTGGCATCGATTATTGATTTTATCATACGACGGTAATGACAAGCGCCGGACAGGCGCGACGCCTTGTTGCGAATGGTCCTGGTGCGCAAACGACCGCGAATGTTCGACGATCCGCGTATAACCGGCACATAATGCGCATACCCATTCGTCGCACTCGTCGCATCCATCTTCGGACTGGTTCGGATTTAGAGAAGCGTGTATCGTAGATTCGTCGTCGATTTCAAATCGTACTTGCGATACAGCAAATTACGGTCGCACGTAACCATCGAATTAGTCGTTGATCGTCGAGCGACGCGAATGCGCGTGATAAAACAACACGCCGCTCCACCCACCTATTTAAAATGCGACACGACTATGCGAAAGTTAATTAATCGCTCAACGAAGAATTTCTCGACCGACGTCGCGATCTTTCCGCGTGGATCATCGAATGGTTGACGACGACAATACAAATGTCGCAAGGATGAGAGGGAGAGATAGGTGGAAATAAATAACACGATCGGGACGGAGAGGAGCACGTCATTATATTCATTAGCGTTCGTCCAAGCAGATAAAAGTTACCGGATATAATGGTGCTCCGTGTTATTAATGATCCCCGGTAATCTCTCCGCCTCTTTCCTATCCTTCTCTCCACCCTCGGTTTCGTAGGCTCCTACCGCCCACGACTGAACTTCCTCCCGTATATTCGCAGCTCCGAATTTGTTTGAAACCTCATCCTGCGCCAGCATTAAGGTCCGCTCGATTCATTCGGGCTATTATCCTTAACTACATTCCAGCGGCCACACGAGCAACCGTTTCCCGGGATTGTTTCAACCGTGATATTTTCCAGATATCTTCCTACACATATGTATATGCGTATGCAGGAAAGAAAAATAATACATATATATTTATTGTTTATTACAATATTAAACGTAGGAGCGTTTATTACAACTGTTAAGATTTTCTCAATAAGAAACAACCTCAATACCATACCTCAATATCATAATTTTAACACATTTATTTATTTATATATTTTATAATCAGTACACTGAGAAAAATATATTCAATTTTAATAAATATTTATTAAAATTTAGTATGTTTTTTTTAGTGTATGTAATATTTATTATATGTAATACTTTATAATTCTTTCATGATTCTTCAGAAAAGAATCATAAAAGAATTACAAAGATTATAAAGATTAATAATGAACAAGAATATCTTATATGAATCAAATTAATAATTTCGTATTTCTATAAAATATTTCTTACTAAATTTTATAAACATATTTTTTTAATTATATTATATTAAATTTATATTTATTTTAATATTCTCAAAATAATTATATAAAATTAGCATAGATTTAAAATGTACATTCTTGAAGTATATTGTTTCCTTGCTTTAAGGGAGAAAATTTATAAAAGAGTTGTTAGTTTCTTCTTTTTTTTTCAGTTTCTTATTTATCGCTTTACTCATGCGACATTGGTGTCGCTCGATAATACGTTTCGTCCTTGTACAGTTCAGGGGATGGCAGGGTGAGGGTGGATATTGTCAAAAGGAAACGTAAATCGTGATAGGATAACACGATGCTAATTAAGAAACATAGCTACGGGCCGCGTGTCCTCGATCGCTCTCATTCAGCATCTGCCTCACGTTTCGTATTGCTCCTAGAGAGTTCTGAGTATCTTCGTTATTCGCAGACACTTCCCAGTCCTCGTTCCATCCGGCAGCAGCAGTCGAAGACGAATGATTTTCGTCCTCGTTCCGGGGCCGATCGCGCCGCCGCGTGCGCGCCATTAGCATAATCGCGCATCTTTGTAAAGTTCGCGAAAATCTTCTAGGTAACGGTCGACAGCTGTAGATAAATGGTCCTTCTTGAGATCTCTGGGACCATTCGTTCGTTCATTCGAACGGCCTATATACCGGCGAGCGGCGCCATTGTAGCGACGAATGGGCGTCGTAAAGAGTTTAACAACGCAGTGTCGAGAACAGAAAGTTTCCCTTAAGACCTTTACGGAATCGTTAACTGCGCGTATTTTAGAGTGGTTGTAAAGACGGGATGTAGAAAATGATCGACGGAATTGGAATAAATTCCTATTGAGACGGCGCATCAGAGAGTTGTTAATATCTATTATCATATATGTTCTAAATATAGACGTGTTAAATTTTTAATTAAAGTCTTGATGACTAAATAATTACTGCAATAGATTGCCACAATAAGCATTTTATTTTTTCACTTAAATGATTGACAATTATACGTAGTATATATATATATATATATCTATAGATACGTAAAATTTATATGTATTGTAAAAATCTTTTATACTAATATATATATATATATATATATATATATATATGTGTGTATGTATTATAGTATATGCATAAAATGCGAAATAAGAAATATAATATCTGAAAGATAAAGTATAATAAAAGAAGTTCGAGATTTCTGGACGTAAAACGCTCGGGAACAATATCGTTTCCAATACTTGATGCGAACTATGGAAATCCGTTAACAGTTTGAAAACTTCTCGCATCGCAACGTCACCCGAAAGTGCTGGCGCGTTGATCGGTGAAAGAACACAAGCTTTCCTTGGGGAAACGAATATTTATCCGAATGGATGGACGCAAGCAAGGATCGTAACTACAACGAAGCTGTCCTTCGTAGATAACTCCGAGGCTAGGCATCCACCAGCAGTCGCGGGCACAGACACATTCGTATTACTTAGCTTGGCGATAAACTCACCCCCGAGACCTGTAAACCCCTAACTCCCTCCCGATGGTCCAACCTGCATTTTCGCCAGCATTAAACTGCCTGATTTGTCGACTCGAATACACACTTCCGGAGTTGGCCCCTATTATCCTCTGGGTCCATCGAGACCGGCGGAGTTAGATCTACATACGTACACATAATAATACTCGCGAACTAGTCCTTCAATACAAATAATTTATTCAAAAAAGCCCAACAGATAGATTCCTGTTATTTTAAAAACTTATCAATTATAATAATAAAATTATACATTTTTTAAATAATTGAGAGAATAAAATATAAAACTTAATATATCATGATTTAATGATGTGTAAGTCAATATATTATATTAAATTTAATAATATATAATATTATAGAATAAAGAAAATGCCAATATATATAAATGTCGACTCTTTGGTGTTACGATCGAATCGGTAATCGGCAGATTGACATTGCGCACGTATTTGAAATCCTCCACGAGGTATCCAGCGAACGTACTCGGTTCATTAGTGGTTCTTCGCGAAGCGTCGAATGGTCACTATTGAATGGGCCGTGCGTGTTCATTTCGCGACTTAATTGGACCAACGGGGAGATCCGCGGACTCTTGTGCGGTGTTTCCGAGGTCGTTCCACGCGCGCGGTCGTTATTCTCGCGTCGGCCTCTTTCTTTTTTTAATAACGAAACGTATGGCTGTCCATGAAAAAAAATTGCGCGCACTGCTTCTCGGAGTTGGACGCGTTGAAAACGTTTCGAAGCGCCGAGCGTAGAGGTCGATGGTTGCCGGACGTTGTAGCGAATTACGGGCCGACATTTTATCAATTTACGAGAAAAATCCGATTTGCGTCACGCGTGACGTGATGCTGTGCGTCGGTAGAGAGACAAAGAGAGAAAAGGTGAGAGAGAAAGAGAGAAAAAAAGGGAAAAAGGAAAGAGAGAGTAGACGGTGGAGTACGCGGCTAACGAGTGCTCGATTGTAAATAACTGCTGCAGATTGCCAGCCGGAATGCTGACCGATCGATGTTGCGTATCCGATCTTCCGCGAAAGTGTATACGTATATCTGGATATGAGATTGCTATACCTGGACATGCCGAATGCGTGTCACTGGCGAATCAATGAGGGCTATGGCCCTTTCCTTTTTACGAATATTCATAGCAAAACGTTATATATATTTTTAATATTTCTGAAATGCTTAATCGCAATTTTGATATTACAAAAATATTTTTTAATTTAAAAAATTTCTAGATATAAAAAACAGATTCTATTATGATTCTTCTTTCATCTTAATGTAATTTTAAGTAAAACATTCAGTTTTATGAATTATACATTTAAATAATACTTTTTTAATGTAATAATTTAAATAATTTAATGTTCCTTTTCATATTGAATCTTAAAAAAAATTTCGTGTGATTTTAAATCAATGTGTTTTTAAGTCAAATCTGCAGAAAATCTTGATCTATTAAATAGAATTACTTTTGACATATATATATTTTACATTTATTATTCCGATAAAATGGTAAGAAATAAATTATGTATTGTATCGATCGAATTTTTACTTGAGCACTCTTAGCGAACTATCGAATAACAAATCATTGCGAGGTTTACTCACTTGTTAATTAATAAACTGTTGTTCAATAGTTTCCTGTTATATGCCATGTTATGTAATATACATGAAGCACAAGGCATTAAATGGTATTATCCCAAAGTACGATAATTAATTAGCGCGATAAATTGATCTACCGGATATTACCATATAATCTCTTATTTTAATTTAGAATGTAACAGAACTTTATTATTTATTGCATTTATATCCACTATACAAATTGTTGATTTTAACTAGCAAGATTTTGCACGACAAGTACAATGAAATATTTTGTTAAATAATGTTTGCAATATTATTATACTTTATACGCATGCACCGTTATATGCACCGTTATACGCAATTTCGTTTTGAATGGCATGAGCGAGTTTAAAGACTCGCGAGAGAAGTAGATATCGCTGCAATGGACGGACTATGGGAGATGCTGCGTGATGTACGAGACGCCCGTTACGTAGCTGCATATACGCAGGATTCCGGGCGATATACGTCGGTTCATTACAGGAACGGTGCGCGCGACGCTAATGTGACATCAATTATGCGCCAATAACATAACAATACATAACACGTCGCATTGCTTGCATAACAATGCGCCGTGACCTCCCCCCCCGCTCCACTCCTGGCCCCGTACCGGTTGCCCTACGATTGGTACCCGCATATCCTTCTATTGTGCACCGTGTACGGCCGATTGCCGCGCGTAATACGCCGTGTAATTCTGTCGTCGTGATATTACATTAACGTTGGGTTGTGCGGCGGCGGCGGCGACGAGTTTTCAACTACTCCGTTCCCGCGTGTTGGATTATACAACGCGTCCCGATCGTGCAAGGTCGTGCATTATTTCACGTTAAATACGCCGCTTTTGCATGACCATACGAAATGGGCAATTCATCGTTGCGTTCGAGAGGAGATGGAGAGAGGAAAGTGGAGTGCACGAGTCATTACAAAGTAATGTATCTTTGTGCGCCACTGGAATAAATCGATGGGTAGACAGATAAATAAAGGCATTTATTTATATTGGCATTATTCGTACGTGAATCGAAAATAAAATTCGCTACGTTATCACTTGATTATCACGGTGTTTTTCGAAAATAATTATCTTCGAGGTGACTTTTAGAAACGAGAAAAAAAGCGACCTCCAAGTCTGATTGAAAGCCATCATCGAAATGCAATTTTCGATCGCATGGTGTTCGCACGGCGACAAGTGCACCCGAGATAGCGATCAATAGGAAATTGTTTTTCCGTGTTTGCTATCGTCCGATCAGTGCGCGGGTGATTAAATTAAAATGGTTAATCCGATAGCGACAATAAAGTGGTCGGGTATCGAGATATAACATGCACGATCGCGCGATTGTACGTCATTAATACCGTATTTGTTACCGTCGCGTCGTAGCGACTATCGTGTTCACCGAAGAAGATATTGTAATTATTTAGCTATCTCGAACTTCATACAATTGCTAACAAAAAAAAAAGATAATACGTCATAATTTGCGAAGAGATTTATTATTCTCTGAAATTGCCATTACGCCAATTTACTTCTTATAGTTATTAATATTAAAATTTTATTAATTTTATTAATTTTAATATATATATATATATATATATATATGTATAAAATATTAGACAAAAAAAGAATATCCTAAAATATTATTTCAGTATTTTAAAACATTTACGTACAAATTCTTTTGTATGAATTAGAAACATCTCGCTAATGATTTTTTTTTATTTTTCAGCTTTGTGGACATCTCATTGGATGCAGATAAGGTAAGAAGAAATCTCTCTTATTGTCTTAATTGCTTCTGTAATGATTGCTCTCCATTGAATCGGCGAGTTGTGGATCATTAACTTAGTTTCTCATGAATGCGATGCGTTTGTGATTCCGATAATCTGCTCGCAGCTGATATGTGCACGCGGGACCATTCATTATATAGGACCTGTCAAATGGCCCCAACCGCGAAGCTGCTAAAAGGACCCCCGATGAGGCACAGGACGTACTCGTTCCTGTCGAGTTTGCGTTACGCTCGCGTTTGCGGTAGTTCGGCGTTGCGGTCGCGATTCGATGCCCATTCAGCCGCCCCGTTTCGGTTTGCTTTGGAAATGACCCAAGCATTCTGAACGAAACCCCTCGAACCGGAAAGGCAAACCGTCTCCCATCGCGTCGCGCCGCGGTGCGTAACGTGTCTTTTGGTGCCGTTCTGATTACAGGATGAAACTGAAATCGACCATTCTCGCGCGAAGTTGTTTTCGCGAGATCGTGACGAATATTTTTATCGCCGTCGCGCACAAACGGATATTCGTGTCGCGCGTTAAGCGTAGCTCGTAGACGAAAACATCTCGACGATTGACGAGAAATGAATTTGGCATGGTATCTCCGAGCTATTTGTTCGTGACTGTGTATACGATCGAACCACTTATATAAGTAAAGTTTATAGTCGCCGAAAGTGGATCGAATTATTGGAAACTGGAGTATAAATATTGATACAATGTATAAATGATTTATTGTATATAGTCTATATTTTTACAAATTTTTTAATATTAACTTTGTTATGAATTCTTTAAAAATTGCGTATGATATATTTTAATCAATACTAAAACTTTTTTTTGTTTCTGAAATTCATCTATAAATGGTTATTTCTCTAAAAATATTTTGATAGAATAATTTTTAAAGCAATTTCTTTAACAATTACACAGCATCGACATAAATATTTAGATATATATCGTTTAAAAAAAAAAACAAAAGATTAATATTAAAAAAAATAACATTGAGATTTATTAAAACTTGTTGAATTAAATAAATTGTTTTTATTAAATCATATATTCAATTCAACAATTTATTTTATTTTTTTATAATACGCAAAAGATGAGCGTAAATAAAAGAAGGTATGCACACTCAATTTAGAGTCCGTTGTTTTTACACAGACAAAAGTGTACAGAAGTCAAGCGCATATATCGTAGTATATTCGGTGTAGCGTTTAGCGCATGTTCACACGGGTGAGTGAACGGGAAAGCCTTTATGGCAAACGAAGAATCGGAGTAGATGGCGGGGAAAGAGCGAACAGGTAGAGATGGCATAGGAAACGACGGAAGTGGCCGACGCAAAGAGGAAAGGGATGGGCGCGGGGTTGTATAGAGCGAGGGTTGTTATTGCAGATTGCGTGGGGCGAGGATTGCCGAGTGCAATACTCGGGCGATGGAACTCTGAACGAGAACCACCACCGTGCAGACCCGCACTGCTCTTTCGGTCGCTGATGCAGGTCTCTCAATAACGAAAATCTATACGGTTTCATTTGTCTGCTAGGCACGACTTTATTTTGCGAATCGCCGAGGAGTTCGGCGACCGGGCTCGACACACTGTGGGCGAAATCGGTAATCCGAACGGACAAAAGCCCGAAAATAAAATTTCACGCCGCGATGAAAAATTCTCGGGCTAACCTTGCTGGCGCCCGCGCGTGGCCGCGCCGAAATATCTAGAATTTTATGATGCGGCTCCCAATCAATAGAATAAAATGGCGTGTATAAATTCTCATTGGTGGAAACTGCATTTCCAGCTCTGTATGTGCGCATAACGTAGTGCATATAGCTCTCCGAATATTTTTATTACAACAAATTGCCATGTGACGTAGCGTATGTTTCGACAACTGTTACAAACATGATGACACTCGTGTTAGATGCATGTCCAAATAAAAAGGAGGATTTATATGGAAAAATACGGTTTGCCAAAAAAAAAAAAAAAAGTATATTGCGATAAAGCTTACTGTGTAGCGTGAAAAATATTTTTCTCTTTCTCTCTTTTTTTTTTAAATTGAATATTC
The DNA here is from genome assembly GCF_000204515.1 of Acromyrmex echinatior. The sequence continues at coordinate 255,386 of NW_011627679.1, read as the reverse complement.
CATAGTGTTCGTATAGTCAATATCTTTTGCCGTTTTGCAAACATATGGTATTAGGGCGAATTATTGAATAACTATCTCTCGATGATTTTTAATACTCGATAGTCCTTTCTTTGGCGAATGCGTGATCGGGTTAAACGCGCAATCGTGCTACAATCGAATCGTTAGCCTGGCCGTTAATGAACACCAACTGACGTCGCTCGTATTTTATTTAATAGCCGAAATGGCAGGCGCTGCAGGCAGTCAAACTGCGTTTTGTAACAAACAACAATGGGCGAGGCACGATTCGGAACGACGCATCGAACGATAGGTGCGTAATGTGGGTGCGGATTATTGCATTCTGTATGTGCTGCAGTTGCTGTCGCGGTACAATATAAAACGCCTCTGTAATTAATTAAATAATTAATGGATTACGCTGTCCACGGTGACAGCTACGAACATTGCGACTCTAAATTGGAACACGGATGCGGTTTACTCTTCCAAGGAAATTATCCGGTCGCTCCGAAAGTGTATATATATACTATATATGAACTGGTGAGACACACAATGCGGGGAATTCCGTTCCATTCGCCGCACGATATTTCATACAAGAACGGCAACCAAATAAGAAGATATTGCATCGAACGATGCTGGATGTTTAACAGTAATTTCTAATTCGGTCCCATAGGAGAGAGAGCAGATATCCTGGCAAAGAGGCGAAGGGCGTATCGAAGAATCGTGTGGTTCGATAAATTTCGATTCACGTGCCGATACTACAGTTTCTAAGTGTACGGAGCGCACGTGCCGGTACACATATCGCGTGCACGCATACGTAACGTCGTGTGTGCACGTAACGGACGCGCCACACCGCGGCGAGCGTAATCGCGTACATACGCACACGTTAGTTCCCTTTACTGCACTCTATTCGGTTCTATTCGGTGTTTACGGCTGAAAGCATTAACGGAGAAAGAGCGAGGCTGTGTGGGTGATGGCAGAGAGATAGAGAGGGAGGTAGAGGCAGGGAGAATCGCATTATTGCAACTCGCTCGACCGAGCCTCGCCACTACCCCAGCTGCCGCTGCTGTACCAGGGTGTAACAGACCTCCCCCCTTCGAACCTGGTTCCAGCTCCGAACCAATAAGGTCATTTTTCTCCTGTATAATCCAGCCAACCGGCAAACCGGGTATCCCGTTTGCGCCGAGTTAACGCAGAGTTAATAGCCGGCCCATAATGTATCGAAGCACCAGGAATATTAAGGGATTATGGCGGCGCACGGCCGCTCCTCCGCCAAGTCAGCGAAGCAAGGCCGATCGTACTTTTCGGCCCGCGTTTTTCCGTCCTACTTTTCCCGGCTTATGTAGCCGACTTGAAAGTTTAAGAGAAAAACGATAACGTGAAAGTCAGGTGGACGGTCTTAACTGTCGATCGTAGGGTGTACGGGACTGATACGATATTAGCAGTTTCTTCGGCAAGACATGCAGGCGATGCATTTTTAACGTACTTCGTTTGGGAACTTAAAGATAGTTAGAAGTTATATTGGTTGCATCATTCCTAACAGTATATCTTTCTTTTGAAAAAAAATTGTGATAGAAATCTCAATAATTTCGTAAATAATAAAGGATAATGAAATTTTCAATAATTTATATTCTACTTTATTTTTTTAAATATAGAAAAATGATAGGTATTAACTTTCAGTCTGCAATGATATTTTTCTTCGTCTACAATCTGTTTTTTTTTTTACTATTTTAGACTTTCAAAACATGTGGAAAAATTCAAGATTACTTTTTAACATTTTGTATAATATATTAGGTGTTGGAATTAATTCGTAGCGTTTTTAATGAAAGAATGTTATTTATTTCACATGAGCATTAAAAAATACATTAATGAAAGTACTTCCCATCACTTGTAAAACGCTACGAATTAATTCCAACACCTAATATATTACTAAATAAATTTTTAATAAGATATTTTAAGAAAAGAAAACCAGACTGCGCCCTCTTTTATTTCAGAGAAATTGAGAGAATAAAAAAATTTCGCTTGTACAAAAAAGACGCAGATTACCAAGGGAGAGTTGAAGAAAGCTTTTTAGCTCCTCTATAATTTTTCTCATTTTTATCAATTATTTTATTAGGTGTTGGAATTAATTCGTAGCGTTTTACAAGTGATGGGAAGTACTTTCATTAATGTATTTTTTAATGCTCATGTGAAATAAATAACATTCTTTCATTTAAAAACGCTACGAATTAATTCCAACACCTAATATAGTAATAGTTTTAGAACTATTTTTTCCTTTAAAGACTGAATGAATATAGAATGAAACTTTTTCTTCCCTACTTCATAAATCCATTAATCAGCATCACGCGTATCGCATACTACACTTTATTATAAGCAGAATATAATTTATCGAGAAAAATATCGTAATAATATTATATGTAAAAGTCGTCGGCGACATTTTAGAGCAGAGTACGACGGTGAGAGGCGGTCTAATCCAGAAGAGAGAAGTGGCTCGCCGGTACTTGCGGTCGGGTAATGTTGTTTTAAGCGCGGCACTTACCACAACGACAAATAATCATTAGGCAGAATTCAGCGGCTCGCTGGGAGGTTTGGAGAGCGGTGTGGGAAAGTTGGCGGCCAGTAAATATCCTTCCGTACCGTTCTCGTCGTCGTTCGGAAGCTTCTCGCCATCCGCACGCGGATAGCCTATCCACGTTCCTAAGCCAGATTATCCCCCGAGAGATCGCCGAAATATATTTTCATCTGTACGTGCATTTCGGTTCCGCTCTCGAATATATCGGTCAGCCGAGCTTGCATCGTCGACGAATATGTATCGCGAATATACATATACCGGAGTCGCGTAGAAACGTCTCGTGAATACTATATTAAACGCAACGGAAATGGAAGGACGATATTCAAGAAGTTATTTCAAAATTCTACATGGGATACTTACTCGAATCGTTTATCTTGGAAGTGATATAAGTCAAATTTTGAAAACGATGCGTCTGAGTAAGATGTCGATATTGGCGATCCACCAATTCTAGATGACTTTCCAAAATTCATTGTGTACTATTTTTAAACAGTTCTCCTCACATGCCAAGAGTTTTATCAAAAAGATATCAATTTTTCAAACACGCTTCTCTCTTCATTTTTATCTATAATCGAATTTATATCCATCACTATCAATATTAGTTTTAATCTTAGTTTAATTTACTTTTTATCTTTTTCTAATTTTAAGAAATAACAAAAATTAAGTTAAACCAAAATTGAAGTTTATTTACGTGATGAAAAAATTTCTGGTTGAAAATGGATGAATCAGAATTTTTTTAAATTTATTAGAATTCTAGTTGAGATCGGAATTCTGATTGATATAATATTTCTGATAAAATTTACTAGAATTCTAATAAATTTAATTAGAAAATTCTGATTCGCTTATTTTCCACCAGATTTATTATTTAATTTAACCAGACTTTCTTTCTTTTGCATTGGTAAAAATGAAACTAGTCATCTATTTATTGATTTGTATAATATGTGATATATAGGGTTGTCACACAATTGGAAATCAGGGAATTTTGCAAAATTTTTCTGGAAAACAAAAATTCTAGGCTTTAAAGAAGTTTAATGTGCGTCACATCATATCCACGCAGTTTTGGAATGTTGCCAATTTAACAATTAAATGCAAGCAATGTCAGCACCCAGCAATATTAATAGTAGGTTTATATTGCTATGTTAAATTGCTCTCTCATAAAATATTTGACACGCGGTTTCCATTAGGACGAAAATACAAAAAAATTTCAAAATTATTGAAAGCATCAGAGAAAATTATGAAATTTTGTTCGGAAATCCGGGAAATGTTATGGAATTTTCGGATGAGGAATTTATGACAATCCAGATATAGTACGCATACGAATTTAATTAAACATGAACTTTGGACGTAAAAATTGGGATAGAGAAATTTTAGTTGTCAATCATTGTATTCGAACAATCCGATTTGACGAGAACGAAACACTGCGATTTTTTTTTTTTTTACAACGATACTCAGAATAAATAATTACGTTTAATCTTTCGGAAGCAACGTTTCCCCGTTTATAATTCACCGACTACACGCCCGGAGAATCGCGTCAGCGATTTAGTATCATACGTGTTAACGCTGGGTACTCGCTGCCGACGCCGTCCGCTGTCGCATCGAGAGCAAGAGACACGGACGGGAGACAGAGAGAGGGAGAGAGAGAAGGAGAGGGATAGAGAGAGAGAGAGAGAGAGAGAGAGAGAGAGAGAGAGAGAGAGCGAGTTGATGCACGAGGGGCGCGAGTTTTATAAACTGGAATGAATGCGCGGGCTCGAATGCAAACTGCGGGCTCAGGCGAGGTCGCGGGGTCAAGGGTTGGAGGTTTATCTTCCCGCAGTTGCGAAGCGATACGCTCGCCATTGAAGTTGCAGCGGCATGCGGGCTGGTGGATGGGGTGTGCGGTGCAGGGTGCAGGGTGCAGGGCACTCCCAGGATGTTACAAGTCGGGATTCGGAGCAGATTGCGTCACTCACCACGCGATACAGACTACCCCGCGCTATTGCAATAGTTGGCTTCCGTACGGCACGATTCTACGCGTCCGCACGATTCTACGGGTCGTGCAAACTTCGGGTGTTTCCCTCGCTTTAAAACGGATTATTGATAAAATGGCACGTTTCTCCGTGGTTGGGTAGTCTTAGGACGATGCCCGAGTTGAATGATAATTTTGCCAGAGGATGCGTATTCCGTCGAACCCTTATCCGGAGGGCATAATTGGAACGAGTGTGCTGCGTTATAACTAGAAGCATCCTTCCCCTCCCCTCTCGCATTCTCGTTCATTAATTGGTATTCAGGCAATAATCGTATCGATACGCTTAAATGAACAGAACACGAACTTCGGTAATGCGAAATCGGTGTAGAAATGAAAAACTCCGCGTAATTAGAATCGCGCACCCATTCCTTGCGTACGAGGCAAGGGAAATTGGCGTTTCTTTCTACTATTATCCGCGCTATCTGGAATTAATATTCGCTACGGGGCGCAATTTACAATTTGCATATTACATCGAATATTATGTGACCACTGCGACTTTTCAAGGCGCGGCGAGCGCGCGTGTGCTCGCAATTATCGAAATAATATGCGGTTCAACAATTTCGTGATCTATACAACGCGCGATATCGCGTTACGCCCTACTCCCAATATAATTACATTGAATTTAATTAAATATACACAGCGCGTGTTTCTTCGTTAGGATAGTGTGCATGCACGTTGCGCGATAATAACGATGGCGTAAACGAATAGAGCTCGTATTAAAGTTTATTTGCGTAAAAACATTTTCAAATCATGTATCACAAGAATCGCTCATATTATTATACAGGCTAGCATGTAGGCTACTCAAATATTTATGCATTATTTGCGCAACAAACCGTTCATTCATTTTATTTATCCGAAATTTAGCAATCATATTTGATTTGACATTTCTTAACTTTACGTAGTAAGTCTTCTCTATTATTTCTTACTTCGAGACGTATTCTTTTTCAACTGTCGTCTTTCTGACTGATATACATATTCTTATAACTCGATCAGCACATCGATATTTATTTCTGTTATCAAACACTTTGCCCTAATTCTGTTTTATGAGACCTTTAATCAAAGATGCTTTACTTACAATAGGAAGTCTTTATCTACATCAATTACACGCTATATTACACCATACTCTTTGTCTGAAAGAATATTTCTTAATTTAAATGGTCTATACAAATTTATTGACTAATTAAAATTGGTATTGAAATAAATAATGGAAAATTCGATTGTTTAGAACTGTTGATTGTATTTCGCTATATTCTTACTGCTAAACGGAACATTTCTATCGGTTTCACGGCTTGCCGATTATCGATGTGCTTTATATTAACACTTCGTAAAGCGCGCGCGAAATCGTGCACGGGACTTAAGAGACGCAACGATCACCGCTAAACTTCGCAAGGAAATTAAACCGATAGCCCGACGCGGACGCCGGGGCTCATTTGCATCAATTACTGACCCCCGAAGTTTCTTCTACGGCGAATTAGCCGCCGGGGAGCGCGTCGAATGCGAGATAAAAGGAAGAAGAGGTGGCGGTGGGACCTATTAAAATAAAGGAGAAAAACAAGTTTCGAGATAGTTGCGTTACGAGCGACGGGGGACGCATAACGATCCGTGCTCGGCGGTCGGCTGAGTTACGTCGCCCGCCGGGAAGTTATGCTCTCTGCTTATCTTCCGAATTCCGCGCTTGTCCTGCAGGACGTATCCCTTGGTGCTTCCAGCTCGGCGGACTTGGCGAAGCGTCGGTTGTGATAACCCTCGATAGAGAGTATCGTGAATCACGACCGTGAATGGTGGAATTGCTGGCTTCTTTCTCTTTTTTTTTGTTTGAGGAAAAAAAAATTATTATACAGCGCTATTATACAGCGGGATATTCGCAGATTTTTATTAAGCGCAATTACAAGGCATAATTTTATTCTGTTACGTATTAATGTTTGTTAATTAGGGTAAATCCCTATCTCTTTTTTGTGTAGATTATAATTTATGATGACGTTACTTATTACATCGAATCGATTCAATTCACAATAATTTCATTAATATTAATAGTAAAAAGGTAAAATCATAATACAATAATATAACAAGAAGGCATGTTACAGAGTAGTTGCAGAAAAATTCTATCCCCACTCCTTTTATTTTTTCTGACTTCTGCGGCGTAAATCCCAGCGAAGCGTATTTGCCGGAGTTACCCTAAGTTAATTAAATTAATTAAGAGGTAATTAATTAATTAAATAGGCTCATTTTGATATGCTGTTACTTATAATTGAAACTCTTTATTTTTTATATACATTATGTAATTATATTTAATTTTGTATATAATTCTTTTATATGTACATACTGTACGTTGCACTTTGTTTCTGCTGTATGTATTTAAGTATTTAAGTATATAAAAATTTATTTTTGAAGTAGTGACACATTTTTAACTCGCGATCACTATCGTGGGTCGCTAATGACCAAGCGATTCCTTATTTTTTCCTAACTTATGAGTCTTTCGGTAATTATAACTTATACTATCTTTTGTTATTCTTCAAATTGAAATTTAAACATTTGTCCTAGAAAATTGAATGTATTGTTTGTGAATTTTTAGAGGCTTTTTGAATTAAATAGATGAAAACATGAACATAAATTCTAGTGACCCACGATGGAATGAGGCACCGAATTGAGCATAGTATTGTAAAGATTAATATTTGCTACTGTTTATTCAACTCTTAATAACATTTAAAAAAATATGAAATATTATTAAATAAAAATAAAAGCATGATATAAAAGAATTAGCGCATCGCGCTAATTCACGATTGCGATCGTTCTTTGACCTGGCGCAAGAATCGTAGCAAATGTCAGATTTCGAGGGCGCATTCGTGGTTCGCATCGGTGGTGATTCACAGCATCCCGCTCGTTGGCGTTTAACGCCGAGTTCATTGATACGATCGACGCGCGCGGGCGAGCGATTAATGAAAGCGGCTGGTAGCTATAGCAGTCGTCTGGTCGAAAACCCGTTTGGTATACGATGGAAACGTGGATCAGTTGAAACGGGGACCGTAAAGAGAGGCCCGCGTAACAGACGCGGGGGTGCATACACCTCCGCTACAACACATCGCAGATACACGATGGGGGGCGGGGAGGGGGGGGGGAGAAGAGAGGAGGGAATGGGGGTGGAAAAAGGAAAAAAGAAAAACGCGAAACGAGCGGCTGAATTCCGCGCTGCAGCCTCGTCGTCGGTGACCGTAGCCGCGCGGATATTGTTGGACATTCCTCGGGTCGTGCGAATGCGGTCATCTGAATGCCGGGCGCGTAAACCACGCCGAATGGCCCCGCGAGTCTGGGTCGTGCGGAAAGGGCAGGGACCGCGGGGGGTAGAAGTGGAGGACGAGGACGACGAGCAGGGCGGTTAGGCAGGATACAGAGGAACGAACGAGAAGAGAGACGGAGAGAGAGAGTGAAAGAGGATGAGAGACGGAGAGACGGTCGGTCGTATCGTGGAAAATCTACCCACCGCTGCCGCAGCTATGCCGCCAAATCGCGTTCGCGCTATTTTAATTAATCGCCACCGTCCGGGACGCTGATTCGCGCGAGAGAGCAAATAACGATCGAATGTTTTTCGACGGGTCAAAGCGATCGTATGGAGAAATCATCCGTCGCGAGAACGGATCAGCAATGATTGGTTAAATTAATACAATCCCTTTGAAGTAAATTTTTCTTTCAAAATTCTTTTTTTTTTAGATATTTAGATAATGAACTGCCATCATTGATGTGTAACATAATAGGTAAACCCCATTTTCAAGAGAACTTAAGGGCGATCTCAAAGTGACAGAATTATCGACATTACAAGTTAGAAAGTTTTGTACACACCCAGAGAAAAGATTGCTCCGATTTAGAGAAATGTTTCTTTGCTATATGGTTAAAGAAAAAATTTCTCTGATTTGTGAAAAAATCGTTCAAATCATAATTTGCACGTAATTTCTTGGATTTGAACGTAATTTCTTTAAATCAAATAAATTGTATTTGATTTTAAAAAATAATGTTCAAAAACATTTTTTTTACAAATCAAAAAAATTTTTTCTTTAATCGTACAGCAAAGAAATATTTTAAATTGAAACAACCTTTTCTCTGAGTGCAGATTGCAAAATCCTTTTACAAAATTAAAATATTTATAAAAAAAGGTATGAAACGGTCGAGTTAACGAGAAAATCGAAAAAAATAAATTAAAAAATTGCAGTGATATTATACTGCAAGTAATTTTTAACTTTTTTTTTATTTTCTCATTAAATCGATTATTTCGCATCTTTTTTTATGTGTATTTTAATTGTATAACAGGATTTTCCAATCTGTACAGTCAATTTGAAATTCTTTCAACCCGTAATGTCGATAATTCTGTTACTTTAAGATCCTTTTAATTGGCTTAATTGAATTGAGAGGACAAGAAGATTTAATTTAATTAAAACGTATATTTATTATACCAAATTCTTTACAAAATAGCTACTTATCGAAAATAAAGAAATGATTAAGACTTATAATCGTGTATATCTTTTTATAAAGATAATAGAATAACGTTCATAACGAATAGCAATGGAATCTTTTATATGTCCATATATAGAAGATCTGGGTGCGCGATAACTATCCTTGACGCGACTGCTCTATCTTCCTATAATCCAGGCGTTATCCCGCAGCGGTGGCACGCCGTGTACATGGATATCGCCGAAGCGCACGGGACGCAACGTAACGAGACACGTCCGACATTTAACGGATCCAAGATATCCCCGTCGAATGCTTCAATCAGGGTCTGACGATGGCGGTGGCGAGGAGAGCGGGTCGTGGGCTTTATACGTCATTCAGCCGAGTATACACCGGTGTGTACCGGTGCCTGTAGAGCCGCCGGTAGGTTTAATCAAATATACGCAGCCGGTGCAGTGCGAAAGGGTGCGGCTGGTCGCGCGGAGCGCTATTGAAATGGGCACCGGTCACCGCCATCGTCGTCGGGAGTTCATATTTCGTTAGTGCAGCAATTGAAAAATATGAAACGAAGAAGGAGTGCATGTGGCAAATTGGCACCTTATCTTTTTGCACTGCAAGTTTCAGGTTTCACAATGCAACCTCTATTTGCACCTCCAGTAATAGTTCTACAATTTTTGGTAGATTTTGAAATAGTTCCGTTGATTTAATTAAAGTAAATAATATTTGAAAATTTGAGATGCTAACTTCCCGTGGCACCTCAAATTATTAAATGTTAATTTTTAAATTACATATCTTGATAAAACTCGAATAAAATATTAATGGGAATTGTAACTAAAATATTTCTTTTCTTATACTTTAGAGAGAAAACTATCATGCTACATTCGCAAAGTTAACACGCTATATTTTCAATTTTATTTTTTAGTATAAAAAAAGCGGAACCTCTTTTATGGGGAACTGTGTAAAATTATGAAAATAATGACAGTTTCAGAAGCACTCTTTTCATAGTTCTACAGTTCCGTATAAAATTAAAAAAAAGTTCCGCGTTTTTTATAGGCACTGAAAAACCACAATTAAAAACTAGAACATAGAACTCTGCTAAAATTAGTGAGGATGCGTACAAATTTTTAATTGAATTAAAAAATAGTTGTTAAGCTGGAATGGAAAAAAATCTTGCTTATAAATTCTTACTTTCATTATCGCACTAATAATTAAATAATTATTAAAAACATAATAATTAAAAACATAATAAATAAAAACTCATACGTTATAAATTCAACATTTTTTTTTAGTCAATAAATTATTAACTATTTAATATTCAATAAATATTGCACGATATAGAGCGAAAATATCAAATTAATTTACTAATGCATCAATTTTGATTGAAAGAACCAATTAAATTCTGGACGTGTTTAGTTTCAACAACGCAAAATTTAGATGTATTTAAAAAAAGCTCAGCGTTTTCATTAACCGCCACTTTAGTGAACAGCAGCAAAATGTATGGTATTCACGGCATAAAGTTTTTATAAGCGGCTATTTCAGGTTTTACATTTGAATTAAAAAATGGCTTTTCTCGCTCTCTCTTTTTCTCCCTCCCCTTCCTCCCCCCTTGTCTCTCTCGCTCTGCTTCCCTCCAAGCTTTAGCGTCTATTTTTCACAATCAGACGTAAATAATAAATAAATATCTAGATTTTATCGATATTGTATTAAATTCAATCACGTAAATCGTGATCGTTATCGATTCGATTATCATCCGTTGTTGTTATCTCACGTTGAACGACAATCATAAATTTCAGTTGTAAATATCTCCACAATGATTTTTGGTCCCTTCACTAAGTAGCAGCAGTTTCTACGTCACTAGCTCTGCTTTTCGGCTTAATTACGAGCTCATGGTTTATGACACGGAACAGGCGGGTCGACGTTCCTGACGTGTTACGACGCTTCGATAAACGCTTTGGCGTTTCGACCATAACGTGTTACATGCAGTCCTGATTGCACAAGTCAATACGCGAGTTCAGCCTCTCTTTTTTTCGATTTTCGATTGGGTCAAAGTCGTAAAGTTACACGGTGAGATTCGATACCCGTCGTCTAAAAATTTGTCTTGTTACAAAGTATGTAACAAGACAAATTTTTGCAAAGTATGTAACAAGACATATTTTCGCATTTAGATTATTTCGGATCTAGCATTCTTTTAGTATAGACAAAAAATTTACTAAATTTTAATGAAGATTTTTAATTTATAGATTTAGTAAAAAATATCTCACTACTATTTAACAAATATTTATTAAAAGTTAGCATTTTTTTTACTGTAGGAATTTTAGATAGTACTTCTGCATCGAAAAACGTATTATGAGAATAATTTTTTTGTATTTACAATTAGTTGTTAAAAATAATTTTTAAAAACGTGTCAGAAAATCTAACTTTTTGAAAAATTAAGATTCTATCAACTATATTCTAAAAATGCTCTTACAGAAATCTAACACTAGCTATAATTATTTATTGCTGACAGACAGTAATTAATTACCGTCTTTCAATATTAAATTGACTTTTGACTTTCAGTATTAAATTGATTAATATTAGATTTAGATTGACCAGTTTTAAATTGACTAAGTATTGTAGATTTTTTAAATTAAATATATCTGTAAAGATCCTAACTTTTTACGAAAGTATTTCTACGAAGCTTTCTACGAACTTTCTACGAAGCTTTTTCATAGCGAAATTCTGCTCAATTTAAGAATTATATCGGTATATATTCATAACTAAAACGATATGACAGGTTGAAAGGTGCAAGATCAAGAATTCCGCTCTTTATCGCGATGTAACCACGTGGGCGTGTACGATATTGGACGAGCGTCTGTGACACTGGCTCGTGATTACTGTCATAAAAATTTATACGTGTCGTCCATCGGGCATCAGCGACGGTGCACGATACTCGTGTAATAAAGTGAAAACGACCGTCCGAGATTCGCGTAGGAAATAAATCGGTGGCGGACAAGAACTTCGAGGAAGATCGCTCTTTCGTACTTCTCAGTCACCCGTTGAGCCCGTCCGGGGGCCACGTATATCGCGAAAGTCTTCTGGAAACGATCCCGCAAGTCGTAAACAACCCCGGAGCTCGTCTAGAGCTCCCAGATATATGACGTAATATTTTTGTGCGTGACAGATCCCACGGGCATTTCTACGGCCATCGATCGGGTCTATACGCATCGCGCTTGCACGCAACGGTGTCTCCGCGTCGCTTCTCAATCCAAACAGAAACGAAGACGAGATTATTCCTGTCGCGCAAAGGAAATGATCTAGAAATAATTTTAGGCACATACTTCGAAGTTGTCCTTCATTCTCATTTAAAAAAATATAAAAAAATCATTGTTACAGTTAATTATTTTTAACGAATTTCTCTATATGTCGTGAAATTCTCATATTATTCTGATTATTCTTGAATATGACACTGTCAGTGACATATGATAATTGAATGATAATTAAATGAATTAGATAGTAAATTCGTTTATGTCTGTTTTGATACCATGGAGGATGGTCAAGCACCGAAAAGACGTAGGGTACTAAACTTAAGAAACGGCTTGGTCACAGGAGAGTAAACAGGAAACGGCTGCCGTCGCGGCAGTATATGCCGGTAACAAGATATTGACACTGGCCGATAATGGCTGTTGGGCTAGCTGACGGGCGCAACTTGGCCGAAAAGCCGAGCGGCGACTTGAGAAAATGGGGTTGAAATTGGTGAGAGGCCTCTCTCTTCCTTTCTTTTCCTCTCTTTCTCTCTCTCTCTTTCTCTATCTCCTCTCTCGGGAATAGCGAGCTATCCGTACAGTGCTCCTTCAAGATACTTTTCCGCTCCAGAAATCGTCGCCATCGATTGGTTCTCAGTATCGCAATGTCGACTAACTGGCGACACGTTCCCACAAGATTGGAGTATTCGATTATATGTGTTACAGCGAACAAAAAAATCGATTGTAATTTCAACGGATTTTAGGCATTTCTTGAAATACCCGCAATTGAATTTGCGATCGTTCTATGACTATTCTATATTTATTCTACGATTAGTACACTGTTATATATAAATTCATAATGACAGAGTATACACAATTTGAGTAGTCACAATTTGAGTTAGTTTCAATCATTTCTATAGATCGCTACCTACTCAATATTTTATTAATTTAATTAAAACAATGGTCTCAAACAATTTAAACAACTCAAAAATAGATTGATTTACATTTTGACACATATGAAACTTAAAAATAACAAAATTTTATGCAATTCAAAAGATTGAATTGCTATCTTTGATATCTAACAGTGTAGATACTAAAATATTACATTTGACATTTTGCATAGATTTGAAATATGTGATGTACTAGTATTTGTTCTTAATATTTTATTATTAATTCTTACAAGAAAATACTGAATGTTTTAAAGTTACATATAATTCTTGGCTTAGATAGATTTTATTGAAAGTTATAAGAAATGACAAATTTATTCTTTCACTTTAGATTTCACGAACGATTTTCATTAGAATATTTATATTGTACAAATATTTATATTGAGCAAAGTGTGATCGAAGTGAAATACATATAAGTAATTGGAAACTTAACACGCGAGATAGACTTTGATTTTACGATATTCATATTCGAGTGGAACGTGTTGCATTTCGAGAAACACGATCTTTTCTTCGGGAATATCGAATAATCCAGGACACATCTGCCAGTTGAGCTAATATCCGTCTTTGTCTTCGCAATAGTTGCCGTGTGATTTATACGCTAGAATATTGGCTCCAAGATGGCGTTACATCCACAGTGATGGATCGGCACGTTTCCTAGTACAATCGCCACGCGAAATCACGACTTCCAAGTTGTTTCGTTTATTTCCAATGTACTGTAGCGTGAATTATTCAGTATTCTGTCGTTTATCCCTTCTTTTTCTGTCAGGATAAAAAAAAATATATCCACGTACAAAAGAGATTTTTCAAACGACTTCTGAGATGACGAAATTATGTTGCAGAAATTACGGGAGAGGAAGAGCTGTCGTTTGATAAAATAGTCTGGCTCCTTTTCCGCTCACTTCTTGTCGAACGAACAGATAGGTCGTCGTCGTGTCCCACTCGAACGAGACAATATTGATGTGCGATGAGTTCAAGAGGTCCGGAGCAGGCACCATGGAACAACTTGCTCACCGCCGATAAGACGAGTGTCCTCTCGTTTTTCGAGTGGAGATAAATGCGACGGAGGTCAGTTCCGGTTTTAAGACCGATTTCATCAACGGGAACTGCCTGTAACATTCTTAATGGAAACGTCAGACGGTGATCCCGAAGTCACCGCAATCGCATCTGAATCCCCTCCCCCCTCCTTCGGTAGCGTCGCCTTGGAATAAATGAAGCTGATAAATCTATCGTACCATCGTGCTAATCACTTCATATTATTCGTACTGTGAGTTATCGCGATCGAGAATACAGCTACATTTATCAAGGGTGCGCATCGCGCGATCTTATTGTTATTCTAAAGCGTTGTCTCGCGGCTTGAAGCTTACACAAATATATGGCGTTACATAGTTGAAATTTCATACATGTTTCATCTTTAATACATAACTATGCCCGGGAAGTAGTAGCGCATGCCTCGTCTAGTAGGCCCCTCGTGAAAATAATACTGCTGTACGCCGAGTAGCAGCAGCAGCAGCCAGTAACAACGGGTGCAACTTTGTGCACGTGGCTGCCAACGGCGGCGCGAGATATGTCCGGGGTGCACGCCTTTCGTGAGAGTGCCGCATTTGCAAGACGAAACGGTTTCATTTCCTGGAATCTATTTTAGCGCCTCGCCTTCTGACAGGGTATTAGTAGTACATAGCTAACCCAGAACGAGCCGATTATCCGCGCGTGAGCACCGGTGGTGTCTCGTTTGTCGTCCTCAGTAGCTGCTATTTTCTCCGCCAGTCATAGCCGGTAATGCTCTCGCACTGCAATTTCAAATGTATCGATCTTTAATTGACGTAGACCTACATGTGTTCTGCAGCAGTATGGCAAATAATTGGAGCTTACAGTACCTTACCTTTATTATTCATTATCATCACGTTTATGTTATACTATTTAATATTTCAAGTTTTCATAGATTAAAATAATTTTTGTCATAAATCGAGTATTTCTTAGATCTTGTATGGCTTGAATATTTACAGAGCGAAAATTATTATATAAGTATGTGCTTTAGAGATTATTTAAAAAAATACTCTTGTAACTTATATGTTCAGTTGAATAGCGAAATGATTACTTATGAAAATCTGACTTGAGAGAGATTTAAAAATAGATTTCCAAATCAGAAGTTATAAAACATTCTATTTTTATTGTAGTTATATTTTGTAACGCTGGATGAGATTATAATTTTCTTCTAATGTTGATTAACTAATAACGATATGCGCTCGTACAAAAATTATTTCTATATTTCATTGTGATTTTAACAATGATTGTTTTTTCAATAGATTCAGATTTATCTCATGTCGCGTGTTGAATCTTTCATGGTGCGATCTACCTTTAGTTTATCTATCTTTGATTGAGAGCACGAGATAACATTGCAGTGGTGAATGATTTAAATATTTTGTACACGAGTAACATCGACAATTGAGAGTGCTTTATAAACATGCAAGTTCACGTATTCGTAATTATCTCGATTAGATTTCATTTTTTCGATTTATTTAAGAACAATTATTCTAGAAACATTCTGAACTTTTATTAAAGGTCGCGTAATATTATTCCTCTCGTGACGTAGAAATTTAGCATACGGTAATAAATAAACTAATATATTAATAATATATTAAATTTGCATAAATATTTTCCGGATTAAATAAATAAACACTCTCGATGTAATGTAATTGCTTACTTCGCGAAATTAAGTCAAGATATAAAAGAGCGAATATTCAATGTGAATTTGTGTTATAATAAATTTCGCGACAGTTACAATTTAATAAATACATGGCCTTGATACTTGCTTTTGCAATGTACAGCGTGCAGTGTTGATGAAAAGTCACTGCTTTTTCAGGCAACAGAATAATCTAGAGAGCGAATACTGTTTTTGTTAATTTATTCGTCATTTGCAAAATTGAGTTTTTATAATTATATTGAATGCACATACAGAATTTTTTGAAGTATTATTTTGAGCATATTGCTATAATATAAATGTATTTTTACTTTTTAGAATAAGCGTAGCGTGTCACTCCGTTGCTGCGCATTGTATCGAGTACCTAACAAAATATAGCATTTAATAGAAAGATGGAGAAATAGATAGAAGCTTTATTAATATCATAGGACAAGCTCTGTAAGAATACAACCGCTAAGTACAATATATGGAAAAGTAGTTCTAAAAACAATGCGTGACAGTATTTAGATTAAGAAATCGAGAAGTAGATGTAAAAGAAAATAATAAAAGTATTATAATGGAATATAAACATGAACTTAAAGAGCTGAAGATATTTACAAAAGTACATTAAAAGAAAAGATTTGGTTGCTACAGCTATATATAAAAATGTTATGTCATATTTTACTATCTAAATTGTTGCAGCAATCAATCTTTTCTTTTAGTGTAAGATAAAAATAAGATAAGATAAATACAAAAATACAAAGATGCCTAGATATTAAGATACAAAGATATATACAAAGATAAAGCAGAGCCCGCTGACGTTACGCATATTAGATCAGGTATAAGAAAATAATAAAAGTATTGTAATAATAAAAGAAAATAATGAGAGAGAGAGAGAGAGAGAGAGAGAAAGAGAGAAATGATTTACTTAAGAGTGAAATTCTATCCATTAAATTATAACGTAAATAAATTAAATTATAAATAAGCTATTAATTTTGTAAAAGTATACATTTAACCTTGTTATGTGATACTCTATATATAATAATATGTATACAAGAAAATCTTGTTGTACACAAATAATTTCGTAATTCCTTATAATATAAATATGTATAGGGAAATATTATTCTATATAGATAATTTTGTAATTCCTCGATGCAATAAATATAACATAAAACAGCTTATGAAGCTAGAATCCTTAATATTAAACGTTTAATATAAGCTCGATAAAATTAGCATAAACTTGTTATCCGAAATATACGTCGAGGTTAATGCCTCGTTAGTTTTTTCATTGTAATTTTATACCGACAGAAAGATCTGCGTTTTTTCTTTCACAAGCAAAACATCGTGGTTACGGCACCGCCCTGACGCTGCGGGACACGCAGCGAGTCCTCGTATTTTATGCAGTTCACCGCGAAAGCGACTGGTGCGAGGCTATAAACCGTAATGTATTAGCAGGGAAATGTAAATTGAGCGCAAAACCACGGTTCGAAACAATGCTTTTAGTCATGGACGGGGTAGGGGGTGTCGGCCGACGGCCGAAGAGCGGGCCCGAGCGCGCGATACCAGCTACTTCGTAAATTAACATTAACCCATTATAAATAAACGGTAACTCAAATTAATGCAAATGCCGTATCCACGTATTTAAGCCGGCAGCGCCCGGTATTGGCCTGGCATACTCATCGATGTTGCAAGCGTATCAATTGCTGAGATTCATTGAGTATTTTCTCACTGAGACAAATGGTTGAAAATGGACCAAAAGATTCTGATTATATTAATCAGAATTTCAGTTATCTTAACTAGAATTTTAATAAATTTTAACAAAAAAAATTTTCTGGTTAAATCTACTAAAATTCTAGTTGAGATAACTGAAATTCTGATTGATTTAATCTCAGAACTTCGATTAAACTCTTCTAGTTTGTCCATTTTCAATCAAATATTTTTCTCAGTGCTGCTTTATGCAAAAAGAATGGTTTTGTTGAAATATTAAAAAATTTATGATACAGATCTGAAAAATAATTTTGTTAGACTATCAAAATAATTATGTAGAATGCTTAAACATTAATAACAATGCTGTTTTAATATTCTATTATAGAATGTTTTAACATGCTAATCTTGTGCACTGTTAGATATTAAAGGAGCAATGGTAACACAATTCCTTAATAACATGTTATGTAATACAATTAATGTAATGTTATGTGTATTATTTTTAACTTCTTATATCAAAATAAACTAAATTTGAATCAAATACATATTTAAGATATTTAATATATTTTCTTGAGTTAAGTTTTTGAATTGTATTGTTTTAGTCAAATAAACGACGATTAGATAGGAGCAGTGGTGACTTACAGAAATCATTAAAAATAACTTAAATTGGATAATTTGACATTATGAATTTTTCAGTGTACATAATTATTTTGATGATCCAGAAAAATTATTTTCAAATCTGTCTATCTAGCTACATTTTTAGATACACTAATAGAACTTACGTTCCATATAGAATATCCTCGGTAATACATACACATTTAGTTCTTTTCTTGAGACTGATATTAACTAAGGTATTAGACTAAATTAATGAGAATCTTATTTCGATTCAATAATGTTTTATTACAAACACTTACAAATTAGAAAGTTTTGAGCAATTCAATCTCAGATGGGCAAATATGTGATAAGATCTTGTGCATTATTTAAATACAAATGGATTTTACTTTGTGGGAGTTTAATTCTAACTTTGATCAAGATACTTAACGTTGAAAATGTAGAAGTTACGAAAGAAAGTGGTGCGAAACGAAAGTTTTGATAAGAAGATATTAGCTGTAAATTTATTAGTCTTGTAGTTGGTATGGATTTTAATGTACTCGTTAAATATAAACGGAGCGCATCTGAGTTATTTCAAGCTTGAAGTTGGTTTTGATACGGGCGTGTCATGTGTATTTTTGCACATGGCACTTCACTGCAATTATGAGTGCGAGTGATGGAAGCTCGCATGAAATTGACGAGAAGGAATTGCGCGCATACGAGACGCATGATGGTAAACGTGAGACGGGAGCGTGTGATATCGAATTTCGATACTAAGACGATTCGGGTGTCGTCATCGCCGGCAACGCTTTCGTATCTGACACGCTGCCTCGGTTCATTATACGGCGACGCTGGTGGCAGGGTGAGAAATGAGGAAAAAGGGAGAGGGAGGGGAAGGGGGAGGGAGAGAAAGCTGCAAAAGGACAGATACGCGAGAGGAAGCGAAGATGAGGCCGAGGACAAGGATGGCGAAGAAGAGAAAGAGAAAGAGAGAAATAGATCGAAGGCATGAGATACGTTATCTGAATTCAAAGCAGACATTGTAACAATGTTTCGCTTTTGCCACCGCGTGCATAATACAAAGTATCGAATTCGGGAACATACGAGCATGCATGTGCAGTTAGATCGCTGGTGGCATCGGTTTGCTGTGATATTAAGAATGAAGCGTAAAAGAGATAGAACGCAACATGTGGCCGTGTTACTTACAGTTATTGCTTCCAATAGTTTTCTTTTCTATTTTTTTTTCTCATTAAATTACATACTTGCACACTTCTTTCACTTACTTCTGAACTGTATCTATTCTATGTTACATAGAAGTTACTGGATGTGATATTTTGAGTAGTTTTACAGAAGCTTACGCTCGCGTCGTCTAAGTAACTTGCTTAACGCGGAAATATAATTTTATACCGCTGTAAGTTTCTAAGAATGTCGAATGTACTCGAGAATATACTCAAGCGAGGATTATTCGTCGCGTTTTATCCTACCTCGTCTACCTCTTCCTCTATGCGTAACCATCTACGTAACTTGCGTCTTCTGGCGTTAATCCAGTTTGCCACTCGTGGCAAACGCAGCCTCGCGAACGAGTTTGTCAGTGAAACGGTGCACTATTAAATCCTAACTGCGTTCGCGAGAGCGTGCAGGGCAAAATTCGCAACGCGCGCAATGAACGCACACATTGAATAAATTAGAGAGCTGTATAAACACACGAGAATCAGCATCAACATCCTCTCCCCGCGGTGGAGAATGGTGTGCACCACCCTATCTCCGGCCTCTCCGCACTGGCCTCTTCGTTTAGTCGTTTGCAACGACGTGCCATTTTCATCATTGTTACCTGATGAAAGCGGCTAACGCACGTTACTCTCGTTCTATTTCCACTATTCTGGATAGAGGCGCGTCGTAAACGCATAGAATTGCGAATTCTTCGTTGCATTCCGCATCATTTAAAAAAAATAGCAGTATTACCAGGTTTGCAACTCGGTTCGTTCGACACACGCGATGTATTTAGGCTACAAACACGGTGCACAAACACGTAGTTTGGGTTATACGTGCATAAACACGACGTGTGCGAAGTACATACCGGAAGATTTACAATGCATGTGAATCGGGCGTTTTGATTAACGACGAAAACAGCGATGCGTCAGTCGGGCGTGCGGGGTAATTTCTCAAAGCGATTATCCGCCCGCAGGTCGTGACGCTCTGCTCCTGATGAGACTGTACCTCACGGCGGTCCATAGTATTTAGACCGTGGCCTAACCCGCTACAGGTCCCTGGCACAGGGAGGCTGGGGCGGAGAGGTGGCAGCGCAATGTAATTAATAGGGAACACAATGGCTGTCTTGCGGAGGCCGGGACGGATGGGGGTGGTTACGGAGGCAGGCGGTTGCAGAGGCCGCCAAGTAAAGCGAGGGGTGGTCGTAATGCGTTCTGACGGATGCCGGTTGAGGGAGGCGACGTCTCTTGCGTGGCGGTGACTTCTGGGTCACAATAGGGTGCTCCTCTTCTGCACATTGTGCACGGCGAAGCGCGAGTGTAGAGCCTTGTACACACGTACGTCAGGCATTTCAACTTGTTTCGCGAGGAAAACGAACCCGCTATTCCTCGCTATGGTCCTCTTTCGTCTCCCCCTTGTCCCGCCCGAAACCGCATTCCGTCTTCGCCGCAAGCGTGACGTCAACTTACTTTCGAGAGCTTACATGCTCTCTGAATTTTTTCGGTGAGAAACATCAATTTTCTTTTTGTAAAAATTATGTACGTTGAGATACAAAGACGGCAGAAAATATCTCTGTCGTCTGAGGAATTCATGATAAATATGGGAGGAGAAGGGGAGATTTTCTCACATTACTCACTAATTAAATTTATTTAACTTTACTTACTGGTTGACAGTTTAGTTTTGAAAAGTCTTTCTTTATCTTTTTCTTTTTCTCTTACAATTAGCTGATACTTTCGAAAAAACATCTATCATTTATGGTAGGATCATTTATATATTCTACTACTAAAAAAAAAAGATAGCATTTTTAATTGGCTGCTGCAACCAATTAAAATTGCCACATTTTACCATCTAATTTGCTGCAGCAGCCAATCTTTTTTTTCAATGTAGAAAATATGGATTTAACACTGAGATGTCTATATAATTCTCATTTTATTGATGTTAATATTAACATCAATGTCGTGTGGATTTAAAACTCTTAGTGTTTATATTAACATCATAATAGTGTTAAATCCATACTCATATTTTTTATAGTGTAGTAAGGAGAGATACAAATGTTTCTATTTACATACTGTAGATACCGTGATGTAAGAGACTTGCATGTTTCGCATTCGTGTCAAATCTTTACATGTCGCGTATCAAGTTATCGCATTGCCATGTACTGAGTACATAACTCGAGCACGCGACTTGCATCTTCGCTTCTTCGAGACGCGCTTACGGATTCAGGCACCGCGCCTGTGCCTTATCGGCGTGCCGCGTTTCGGTTCTCAGTACTTATCGCGGTCACCGGTACATGGTCTGCGAGTGTTATCTCCAAACCGGAATTAACCAGGCGGTGCCGATGTATCCTGTTCGTGCCGAAACAGCCCGGATGGCTCGGCTCTGACGCCCCTCTAATGGTAATTCTAAGCACGGGCCGACCTTCCCACACGGCAGTTCCTCAAAGTCTTGGGTAGCTATGCCCTCGTATCAAGACGAATGTTCACGATGCGCGCACGAACCCGGTGGTTGTGTTACATTCCTCCGCGTCCTCCCCGAAGGCTGAGCGCGCAGAGAGCTGCTGCGGTCTATAACGGCTAAGCATGCACGGCTGAGCACGGATAAATGATTCAGAGTTTTAGAAATATGGAAAGTGGAATGGCTTTAAAAGTAGGTGGATAGGCAAAAGTGCGGAGAACGGAACGGAATACAGAGGTTGGAGGTAGGTTGTCTATCTATCGAGGTAGGCGCGCACGATTGCCAAGAGTGCTCTCTTCTTGGACTCTACGACTCTTGAATATGTGTATACACCTTGCTCGACAGTGGTGGTCGATTTCTCTGATTCGCCAAGAATCCATGATACTTTGCCTCTTTCGGCTCGGCCGAAATCAGTTCGTGAAATATGTCCGCTCGCGTTTACGCGTATAGATCGTATAGATATCGCGCGATTCATGGCCAGTCGGATCTATTCTCGATTTGTAATACCGGCCGATATTCGGTACTGAATACGGAACTGGAATTGTATGGCCCGATGTATCTCGCTATCGCCGCCGAATATAACGAAATTTTGCGACGGGCCAACGATTTTGACTAATGGGCAGGAAATTGCTGGGTACTCTTCATAAATCAGAGAGTCTAGACTTCGATTATGCGGTGAAACGTTGAGTGCGAGTTGCTTTATTGATCATGTTCACATCGATCGACGAAGTTGTTATCACGTTATAAACAGGCGGCGCAATCGAAACGCAACGATATGTTCAACGTATGATTGAGAGCTTGGCCGCGGTACAGGATCTAAATATTATTACCGCAAAGTATCGCCGGTATATTATTAACTAGGAAAATTGCGGAAATTCTTACATCGTTACATATCAAAGGAGCAACGGTAATTCATACCTTGAAAAACAACATTTTATTATTTTAACTTCTACGTGAATCAATCCATTTCTATAATTAGTTCCAAAGTTAAATCAATGTCCATATTAACGTATGCACTTAAATAATAAACTAAATTTGAATCAAATACATTTTCTTGAGTTAAGTTGTTAAATTGTTTTATCTTTCGGTTTGTCTATTTTCAAACAAACTATTTTTTAATGTATAATTAAAAATAACTTAAATTAAGTATAATTTGACTATGAATTTAATATAATTTGAATTTAGTATAGGCATCAATTAAAAAAAATTGTCAATTTAATAATTGTACATTGAAAAAAAGATTGGTTGCTGCAACAATTTAGATAATAAAATATGGCATAACATTTTATATATGACTGTAGCAACCAGTTTTTGGTTGTAGCAGCAAATTTTTAGTTGCGTCAGCCTATCCGCAATGTCAGTATATGATTTCGATAGACTAACTAAAAATTGGCTGCTATAACCAAAAACTGATTGCTGCAGCCATATAAAAATGTTATGTCATATTTTATTATATCTAAATTGTTGCAGTAACCAATCTTTTCTTTCAGTGTACCATATTTAAATTTTAATATTGTTTTACACATTTCGCGGTCCGTTGTGCTTTAAAACAAGAAGAGATAATGAGTAGGAGAAATCACAGCGAGCCGCTCTTGCTATTATGTTAATTTCGTTTTCCCTGAGAGAATAAATTTTCTTTCAATTTATACCAACGCTGCCTGGCCTGGTTATGACCGACCCAGTTTACTGCCGGTGGATGATATTCCGGCGTTGAGCGCCTTCGCCCCAGTCTGATCCGAGGCTTACCAAACTTACTCATATCACGCTCTCCATCCAGCCCTAGTATGTACTTATGTACAGGATTGTGCCTATACCGACCGGGCATTTACCGAATTCGGTGTAAGTGTGGGCGTGGAAACGATCGGAAATTAGGAACCATGTGGCGAGAGTCCCGAGTGTCGGAATTTCAAAATGGTCCGACAACTCGCCGAGCTCTGGAAAGAATGTGAAACTCGCTCGAACTTTATACATACATGTCATGTATGCGCGCGCGTATATGTACGTGTAAATATAAGTGTAGTTATATGTATATGTAACGCAAAGGATGGGAAGAGAAGGATAGTGCCTAGCGGAAAATCTGTACTCGATATGAGTTGAGAGAGAACTGACGCGTTTACATATTATTTATATCCATCACGAATACAGAAGTATGAAGGGTCGTATAATTTAAAAAAAAAATAGAGAAACGATGACAAATATTATCTCAACATAAAGATATAATTTATATATAATGATATTTACAATATCTTTATGATGTTCGATACTTTGTCAGACGTTGCCTGAAAAAGAGGCGATAATGCCTATAGAAGTAAACACCATTCTGATTTATTATTCATAATTCAATGCATAATTCAGTATACATCCGAAAAACGTCGTCAGCCCTGTATTTAGTCTCTGTAGGAGGCGGTCAACAATGATGTCACGCTTCCATTATGGAAATATCCAGTCTAGTCCAATTTTGTTTTCAGTAAGCAACGCTCGAAATTTAATCAGTTTTAGCCAAATGCTGTACCGTATAACCATGTAATGCGGGTAACGAAATTCTCATAGTACCCACGGGAGCACTTTTATTTCCAGTTTACGTTATCGAAATAGAGAAAATCAATTTATAATGCCAACGGCGGTTATAGATTGCATGTACGGTTTCCTGCACAATTATCACGTTACGTTAATTTTACTACAGCCTACAATTAATAGGTTATTGCAAATTTAATCAATCATTATATTATAAACTTCCCAGCCGTCCGGTTTGTTACGCATATAAGAATGGTTTCGCCATCCAGCGAAAACAACGGAAATACGCAGGGGTGGGCATTTTAATCATAGAAAATTTATATTAATGGTTCATACCATAATTGGTATATTTCATAATTCGCCGGTAACGTCGACGATGCGGTCGGGTGCGGTTTGACCTCACGTGGGAGAGCCACGAGTCTCTCTCTCTCTCTCTCTCTCTCTTTCCTCTCTCTTTGTCCCTCCAAAAATCAAAACTGTATGTTGTAGCCAACCGCTCTACTCACTGAGTGGTTGCCCTTTTTTTGGCGAAATAACGTTAATTGATTGGTAATCGCTTGCGCGTGGGTTGCTACGTCATCAAGAATGCATAAATATTTGTTGTTCGGGTGTGGCGGATAGGAGAGAACGCTGTTAAATGCCGCCGTCATATTGTGGCTGTACGGTTATTAAAGCGCGTGCGAGTTCGTGGCAGCTTTATTCGAATAATTTTCAAGTGGCTCGCTATATATGCGGGCTCGACCGGCTGGGGCGGAAATTTAAATCCGGATGCGTAAGAGCGGCATGCGTTAAAATGTCACCGGGCGTTTGTAAAAATTATCCGACTATATTCATTGTTTTAATTCTTGGCATGCTCAAATCGCAATCTGCATGATGTACGAATAAATTGCGACCGCATAGCATTTATTTAATTTGATTTTACCGTGGAAAAATACTGTACCCGGGCGAATGCTCGCATGTCATGATTTTTCCATATATTTTTCGACGAGCCCTCCAGCGATAAAATCACGAGGTTGTAACATATTGAATTCTATGGCTCGGGAAATTGAGGTCTCGGGTTTACAACGTTCTTGCAAGTAAATCGAAAGAATTACTCGCCCAATACACGTGTACGTCTATCCCGGACAGGGAAACGCGTCGCTGCATTCGAGTTATCGCACTGGCGTTGGCTCTGTCACGATTGTTTTTGGTTCGAGTGCCAAGACTGTAGTCGCGTTCAGGCGCGAGAGCTTCTTTTCTCCTTGCTTCTCATATTTTTTTCTTCTCATCGTTGATTTACTGTCGGTAATTCCGTTAAGAGGCCACCGTCGTCGATTTACGACTCGTCGAATGTTCTAATTCACTTTTCCGTCCCCATCGCACGCTGTTTCACCGTCCGCGTTTGCTATCTCTCGCGCGAGATGCGTGTTTCACTGATATACGTTCGCTGTTACTCGCGAGTGTGCCCTCGGAACTACTGAAAACACACCCCATCGTTCTATGGCGCGCGATCGTTTTCCGTCTTTCTGCGGGCTGTGTGCACGTATGCACCTGGACGTGTGTATGGGAAACGATGGCGAAGGAGAGCAGTCCGATAATTGATTGGCTCTAATCCCAAACTCTCGTGCGCATCGGCAGTTCGGATGTAATGCGGCTTTACGACTTTCGACGGTACGACGTCGTTGAGCTGCTTTCTAGGTACTCTCGAGAGCGCAGCACGGTTGGATGCGAAACGAGGTAAACGCGCGATGGCGATACGAGAACGATGAGGGAGACAAATTACATCATTTTAATCAATTATTAAACTTGTCGGAAGAAACGATCGTCCGCCCGCTTATCCAAAAATTTTGGGTTATTTGCTGGGTACTAAACTTTAAGACACTCTTTATTTCTGTCCTGCAGTCAATGTATTGATATGACTCACGTCTTATAAACGGAAAGAACGATTTTGTTCTATTTTATATATAATATAATATAATATTATATATAATTTTCTCTTCAAAAGAAAATAAATTTTTGAGTAATATAATATAATAAGTTTTTTTTCTAAAATTTATAATATAAGTATATTTTAAGACTATTATCAAGAAAATATTCTTTATTAGAGATAATAGTTACACTGAAAGGAAAAATTGGCTGCTGCAGCTATTTAAATGGTAAAATATGGCATAGCATTTTTAATTGGCTGCAGCAGCCAATTTTTGGTTGCAGTTAATCTTTTCTTTCAGTGTACTTAAAAAAAAGAGAGTAATCACTTTGCCTAACAATAGAACGATATTTTTCTGTGTGTAAATTTTTAGATACTTTAAAATTGTTTTTTCCGTATAAAGATATACGAATTTAAATAGATAGGTTCGATTTATAAATATCCAGAATGAAAAATGAATGTATTGAACGGTAATTAAAACAATACAAGTTTTATGTCGTCTTATATGATGGCAAATAGGCGATGTATCTTACAAAAGTCTGAGTGATATGAATAAATTACATTCAAATGATGATACAAACGATGGGTATTACATTTTGTAAGTATGAGCTTACTAATCCGGGTCAAGCAACATTATAATGATAACGAGAAAGCTACCTTCAGCGCAGAAGACCCAGCGGAAGCAGGTTTGGGTCAGATCCTCGTAGGAGCTAGGGATGGTTACACGCAAAACATTAAGTTGCATCATGGCACGCTAAAGATTTCCTACTTAAGAAACTGTTCTTGGAAACGTGATGTACAAATAATCTTCAACTAATTCTGCGTTAATTGGTTTTTTTGAATTAATCTTTCACGGTGTATGAATGGTAAATATGTTTCAAACTTTTATTTATTGTAAAACATTTGTTGAAATAATTTGTTACTTATGTAGAATTGAGGAGATTATTATAAAATATTCTGTGCCGGTTTTAGTATAAGATTTTTCTTTTATTTCTGTACATTAAATATTCTTCAGTTTGATATCAGAATAACATTGCATATTCAGCATGATTCTTATACATAATTTTAATTCAAAGCAGTGCTGTAGTGATTTTTTCTTTTTATAACTACAATATATTTTAAATTATTTATTAGACTCATACAAAAAAGAACTGGAGTATCTAAAAATTCAGCTAAATACAGCTAATTACAGATCTGAAAATAATTATAAAGGACTCTCAAGCACGATGAGCAACGTTGCAAAAAAATTTTAATATTCTTGCAATCATCTTGAGCATCCTACATAATTATTTTGATGATGCAACAAAATTATTTTTAGAAATGTATCTAGTTCTTAGATAAAATATTAGTTAATAATATTTAATAAATATGAATAAAACTGTTCTTTTCGTATCTTATACTGTTAAATCTAGAATGTCAAATTTGACCTAATTTAAGTTGCCACAGCTTCTATTCAATATATCGTTATTTTATACTAAACAATGGAGTTAAGCAGTTCAAATTTAACCCAATTTGAACTGTTTAACTCCATTGTTTTAGTATAAAATAACGATGAGTAAGAACAGCTCAAATTATATTAAAATCGACACTACAGATTTAATAATGTAAAATAGAAAAGAAATATCTTCCACATATTTGTGTTGATATATTTTTGTAATATTTCTGTATCTAAAGGAATTAACAGACATTAATCTCTCTACATTTCGGATAGAAACCGAGAAGAAAGCGACGAAGCGACAAATAATTTTCGGAACGTTGCTAACTGGTAGCATCTTGCTGCATCTGTTTGCTAATGTTTAGCGCTAATCCGGCAAATCCCTTGCGCATTAAAGTCAGCCTTAGATGAGCTCCGAGATGGTAAACGAAGAGAGAACGAAAGGGGTTAAAAGAGATAGTTTCCAACAGGAAAGAGAAGCGCGGATAGAGAAAAGGAAGAGAACAAGCTTATAGGAGGCTAGAAAGGACGTTAGACGAAGGAATGGTGCAAGGGGTGGGTTGTATGATAACACCACTTGGCGATGAGGCTAATATGCATGCGCTCGACCCGGCCAAAGTTCACTTAGATCGCATTGCATTGCATTACGTGGTATTACAACGGTGCTCCATCTTGTACAGTGCGACCAATCGGTGGAGGAGGGTGGGAACAGGTGAGAGAGGAAGGAACGGAACCTCTGGTGACCTCGAGCGTTCCTTATCACCATCTTGCGTCCCACTCTTCCACTAGTCCAAGGATCCTTTGACCTTTATGTTCCCCCAATGTGGCCAACTCCGTCCAACGTTGTCCTGTTTCTCGAACGGCAAAGGGGCAACGCGTGCTTAATAATTTACACAACACAAGTGGCCTGGAACTTTACCGTGAGTTATGTCATACTTGCCTATACATTCTCGCGCGCGTGGACACGTCAGCACACATAACTGTACACCCACGAGGTTGGCCAATACTAGCTAGATGATGCCATATACTTGCACGCGCGCGTAATGTGTGTGTGTGTGTGTGTGTGTGTATGTGTGTGTGTGTGTGTGTGTGCGTGTGTGTGTAAGTCGGAGAGAGGTGCTAGGTAACAGCATCCTACATGCGTGAATTATTGCACGTAGGCTTTCTAGGGCATATGTGCCTGATATCGTAGAGTTATATTTTTCGGGTGTCTTTCTCGCGCGCGAACGTGGAGGAGAAGCCGCTGCTGGGACACGTTAGGTTGGTATAAACCGCGGGTATACACCATGTAATACCATGATGCAGAGAGTAGGCCCCGCGGAGTGTGTCGGTATAAATCATGCGTGACTTAACTCGCTTTCGGCGTATATCGGGCGGTGAAAAAACGTACCGTGGACTAAGTCCGTAATTCCACTGCATGAGCTACCGAAAACGTTGCCTCTGACGGTCCGAGAACGTCAGATATACATACTCCCAATACGAGGAGAACGCCGTGATTAATTCTCCGGCGAGAGTACTTTTCTCTGAAAAACGGCTGCGTTCCATCTCCCAGCTCTGGAAACTGTTAGTTCTCTTTCGCATTGCTCGATTCGTGTGTGTATCGGTTTGCGTAAAACCAATAAAACGCTTTTCTGTATACACGGTGTCTAGCTTTCAAACAATTTCTTTCGTATGTGATATTTTTACTTACTTGGAAATTTATTTTAATTTTTAACACAAACGTCATCATTTTTTAACTATTGAGTTACTAAAAATCTGAATTATTTAATTTCATAGATTAATTTTTAATGTTAGAAACACACAGATTGTAAGATACGTCGCTCTTCATTTTTAAATATTAACAAAATTTAAATTGAAGTTTAGATATTGAGATATATTTGCAACTTGATATGGAAAGTTGCGAAACAGAGTGGCGTGCAATCTATGAAAATTTTCTGGAATTTGATGAAGAAAAGATTTTTTCGCAAGTAAAGATTTGGCAATTTTGAGACACCATGTATAAAAGTACCGATGATCCTGCTCGCACTTTTTGTCCTAATCGTAACATTATCTACGGACCATAGCGCACTTTTTGCAGATCACATTTCGCATCTCCGCCGTTCGGTGAGAAATTCGTACACTTTCGGGCAATTTCCTCGCTACTATAAATCAACGTCGACGTCGTCGAGTTTATCGCGTGTACGTTGAGCGTTGTCGATGTCGAACATTCTTCGCACCTTTTTCGCCATGGTTTCATTATATCGAAAAATATAAATCAATAAGATTTACAGGCGAAGTCGCTGCATGTTACATCGAGCGACACGTCATTGATCCCCCAATATTTCGAGATTGACGTTACAGTCAAGCTTGTCTCGATGTCAGCGAAATCTCGGAAAGCTTTCCAAACTGCGTCAAATTTTTCATGAAAATATAGTGAGTCGCGGAGCAGAATTACATTGCGCATTAATAATATATTGTCATGAAGCTTTAAAATTGAATGAAATAAAACAATGATATAGAAGCATATATTATGAAGAAAAGCAAAACTGAGTTAGCATATATAATAAATCTGTCAATCAGGATTTTTTAAACTTCCTATTGTCCTAGTTATTTAATGCATCAAAATTCAAAATTTGATAAATTCAAAATTTAATAAATATTCATAATTTGAAATAAATATTTACGACAAAAGCTACTATTCCAACTGAAAATAGTCACTAGAACTTGTTTTGCAGTAATAAACATGCTTGTACAAGATTTTATTAAGTTTTTATAAGAATTATTGCAGTTTTAAAATATTATATCCGTTTTGTATACAATAGATCTATATTATTATCCTCAGCGCTTCAAACAAATGTTAAGAGGATTAAAATCATTCGCGGAAAGGTGTTTGTTTCGCGGTTCTTCATCTCGATTCACTCTCGCGACGATATTTCAGCTTCGATGAGCAAGCAAGGTAGCTTTTCAAACAGAAAGAAACAAAGAGCTACTTCATCGGTTGGATGAACGTAATGCTTGGCTAAACTATTGTACTGATCGCATTTTTTTCCGAGAGATGGGAAACGATGTTTTCTTTCTGTCTCTGAACTTGCATTAACCTCGCTTACCCTCGTTTTCTCCTTAGAGAAGAACAGGATCGATAAGCGTGAAGCCTGCACATATGTTCTAACTAAATTTGGAGATACGTGCGCCCGATGTTACTTCTCATGCGTATACATGCAGACACCAAATTCCTGGCAACAATGGCGGCAGCGCCCCGTTGCAGCGCGGACCGTGATGTTTAAATGCAGGCGTTTTGCATCGCGGATGTTCGCATTTATAGATATCAGCCCGGTTGGTTGGTAGTTGTCGTTTCAACGAGGCTGAATATTGTAACGTAGGAAATGGAACGAAAAAGCTTGTCGCGAAAAAAGCCAGCCGTACACGCGTGTTCCCGCGGCGCAACGTTTCAGAGACTCGAATAAATAGACCGTCGCATAGCTTTGTATTCGGTTGAATGTTTTCGATTTTATAACACGGCGAATAGAGTCGCGGATTTCGTTTCCGCATGTACATATAAGGCTCTTGCGTGCAGAAATGGATCTCGTCCATACATACACCCATACACACGCGCGCGTGCGCGCGAGGGAAAGTCATTAATGAGGCGTGCACGTTTATACGCACTTGTTCTAGTGTGCGTGCTTACCAGAGGGTCGGTTTAGTACGACGCGATCGAGTATCGTACGAGGCGATGACTCAGCTCACCAACCCCTGTAAGACAGGGGACTATTATGCCAGGTACCCTTTCCAATGTTATATAGCAAAAGCAACGTCCATAAAAGCGGCGTAACGCCGATTGCTGTGATATATGCTTATCGAACGTGAAGACTTAGAAAGAGATCCGGTACGATTTATTTTCTATATTTCATTGATCAGCATATGTTACTTTTAATACGTCATTATATCTTTTTCTAAAATTGCATTTGATATATAATATATATAATGAAACTTCTGTTGAAGTTACATTAACAGAATTTCAAACAATATTGCTTCAGCTTCCTAATAATTATACACCCAGAGAAAAGATTTCTTTGCTATATGATTAAAGAAAAAATTGATTTGTGAAAAAATTTCTTTGATTCAAACATAATTATTTTTTAAAATCAAATAAAATTTATTTGATTAAAAAAATTATGTTTAAATTAAAGAAATTTTTTCGCAAATTAATGAAATTTTGTCTTTAATCATATAGCAAAAAAAATTTCTTTAAATCGAAGCAACCTTTTCTTTGGGTAATTCTTACAATTTTTTAGGAAAAGATACAACGATGTATTAAGTTCTTATATTCTTGTTAAAATTTAATAATTCGCTTTAACGTTTTTACGTATTTTTTAAAGTGAGCTTTTTGACTTTGCAATTACACGTAATCCCTAAATTTTATTATACCCTTCTTATCTCTTTTAGAACCGTTTCCCATCTTTCATTTCCGATAGTATCTTGCTCGATGATCGCCGGATCGATCACCATGATTAGAAAATCCGTTTTGCCAGAATCCAATTTCAGTGCGAATTCGGGTGAATGGGGCATCAGAGATTAAGGGCGGTCCGTGAAAATGGATGGTGCACATGCTGTTGGGGATGGTGGGTAGGCTAATAAGAGGGAGCAAAGACGCCCTCGCCTCGCTCGGCAAGGTCTCGGCAAAAGGGGAAATGTGCCCCCTCGTATACATCGAGATGGGGTGACGTCGTCGTAGGGGTGGCAACGCAGGACAAGATGGGTGGGATGGCCGTGTGTATGTGTGCGTAATTTCCCCGTGGACGGTGGCGTCAGGGCGCACGGTGCCGATCGGGCCGAGGGTCGTTCAACCATCAGTGTTGTCTCGTGTCTCGTGCAGCGTGTCGTAGTTTCTATTCTCTCGTGATCGTGAATGTGCCGTACTTGTGATCGTTTTAGATTAGGATATTGTCTAAGTAGAACGACTGATCGTCACAGTCGCCACTGTGAACTATCGGCAAACGCGACGGAAGTAATCTGCGCAACTGCCACCGGGCAGAGATATTCGACGTGATAAACTGGGTCTCGGAAACTAGATCAACCACGTATGCGAAATTAAGAATTAAAGGGGAAGCGCTCGGACAACTATACGCGTGGGAGTCGCACTACGAGTTATCGCTCTCTTGCTCTACTGAATTTCGTGATAAAATCACTGCGTGTTTGGCTGATATCACTGAATTCCACAGTGGCGGATAGCGAGATACTTTGTCGTCGCATCTAAAGAAACACATAAAAATATCTATGTTGTAAAAGTGTGGTTTCGTGATCATCGTGCTTCTGATCAATCTTGTGGTCGGATCAATTTGTTATCGGAATTATTTTGCGCAAATTTGAATTGGAAATATTACAAATCTTGTGACATCGAATAGGAAAAATCTTTTGTTACTGTTAGAAGTGATATGTCGAGTGATATCGATACTGTATTCGTTGAATGCACCGCGTGGTATTCACGCACATGCGCGTGAAATTGTCTATCTATAAGCTCCGATCAGCTGTAGACAAATGCGTATATGTTAGCACACATACACGATCACCCTGCATGTCGCTTGATTCCATGATATCGTAACGTAATGAAGGTACTGTCGATAATGGCTTAATTCGATTTTATCTACGTGCTTTTTATTCCGTGTGGGCATTCATAGTGGGCTTCCAATCTCGTATCATCACGTCTCTAATGCATACGAGTGTATCTTTAATAGTTGTCGACTATCTCTTGTGCCGTGTTGCAAAATTCATTAATCGTTGCGTGCGCATTATTGTGTCGGACTTTCTTCCGTCGGCTTTTCCTCCTATTCTCTATCTCCCTCGTTTTTCCCTCTCTCGTTCTTGTTAAACATTTGCTTTCTTCTTTGCCATCCGCATTAGCCATTCTCCACCCTCTTTACGGTGGTTTTATCTCGTTTCTGTATCCTTCTTTCCTTCTCTCGTTGTCCCCCGCCCACTCACGTCTCGCTCTGTTTTTCGTTCCTACAAAGATTACGTTATCGTGTATTTTTTATCGAGCTCCTGATTAAAACCACCCTCCCAACCACCCGTTAGCTCCTCGTTGCTTCGTGACTGCCGTTTTCGGCGAATAACGCCTTCGTTTCACGACAACCTTCTACTCCCTCGAAGACGAGAGTTAACGAGTTACCTCTGTGACGGCTAGTTTTTCCCCTTTACCCTCCCTGCTTTACCCTCTCTTCACGTGTCAAGTAGTCTCTGACTCCGTCGCGGTCGTGCTTTATACGCGTGGCGATAAGTAATCAACGAGCGCCATCGTCGTCTGAAGGCCATGTGATGATTAGTGTCTGTCTTTGAAGGCAGTGGGAAAAAGAGAAAAGTGCATAGTGCGGGTGCGTGAAAGGCAAAATTTGTGAGGGGAAAGGTGATAGCGAGACTTAGCTCCGTGAAACTTCATCTCGCTTGAGCCAAGAAATGCTGATACCCGTGTCGACGTCGCCGTCGTCCAGCAACGGCGAAGGAGCCATCAAACTCTTTGTCGGACAAATACCACGTCATCTCGAGGAAGACGCACTTCGTCCTATGTTTGAGGAGTTCGGCAAAATTTACGAATTCACCGTTCTCAAGGACAAGTACACGGGAATACACAAGGGTAAGGTTCCAAGAAGTAAGAAATATAAAATTTGTTGCGTAAATAATTTAGGAAATATCGCTTCTCCTTCCTAAGAATTTATAAAATGTCTGCTTCTTACGTTTGGTTAGAGAGGGAAACTATTAAGAAATGTCCTCGTTTCAGCGAGATGTCATTTAGCAGTAGCGCCACGTCGCACGTTAACGTTACGAAATTATTTTTACGAAGCACCGCAGTCGCCAGCCACTAAATCCAAGCGGCCGGGCGCTCATTAATTTTTCAGCCGCGCAAGGACACGTAGAACTCGTTGCGCCGAGTGAAGCGTAATTCCGGCGGTAACGATGAAGCAAGCAAGAGCACGCGCGCGCACGAGCGAGCGAGAGCACCCTCGGCGGCTTTCGAAGCGCGACCGGGAGATTAATCAGGATTTATTCTTTTGTCCCCCGCGACGTGGTGTATGGCGTCTGGGGAGCCGCGGTCAGGGTCGCGTGGAGAAGAGCGAGAAAGATAGAGGAGAAGAGAGATAGAGAGAGAAAGAGAGAGAGAGAGAGAGAGAGAGAGAGAGAGGGAGAG
>NW_011627679.1:107033-220550 GCF_000204515.1 Acromyrmex echinatior | reverse complement strand
GTGGAGAAGAGAGAGAGAGAGAGAGGAGAAGAGAGAGAGAGAGAGAGAGAGAGAGAGAGAGAGAGAGAGAGAGAGAGAGAGGGAGAGGGGGAAGAGGGACGAAGAGCCGTATAGCGGAAGGGAAGTCAGGGAAGGGCTCATGTGGGTGCGAGAGCGTGCTAAGCCGCGGCGAAACAATAAATTTCGCGGGCATTCACGTCGATCGCTGAGAGGATGAGCCGACGTCGACGATCGACGGCCTTTGTTGGCCGACCGTAAGCCACCCTCTCCTCCCTTCACCTCGATACAACACCCTACTGCGCGTCGTTTCCTCCTCGTCTCCCCGTCTCTGTTGTCCCCATCTCTCGCGCGATGTACCATCCAGACGTCGACGGATCTGATACAATGAGACAGCGCTCGCGGACGCGTTTCGGGCTGTTTCCGCGGCGGAAACTTGTTTCGGAAACGGGGACTTTAACACCGACGTGCCAGGTTACCAGTCACAGCCTCTCTCGGGAACGAGCTATCCAACGCCATCATTCGATCCCCGGTGCTCGAATTACGACAGAAGCGTGTTACGCGATACCATCGTATATGATGCTTGATGGTGAAGAGGAGGTGCAGGCGGGATGTGAGGGATATACGCGTAAAAGAGGGCAGGCGTCGAGAGGAAAGCTTTACCGTCGTCGCGCCCAGTATTACGGGTATGGTTGGGATTTTAGAAGGGTATTTGGAAAAATGAGACAACGCGCCCCGAGACCGGTTGGATCGTCTTCATGAATTGTACATCAGTCGGGAAAAACCGAGCGCCGAGCGATTCCGCGCGGAAATTCGGTCCCGGCGGTCGCTTCGTTATTCCGGAGCCGATTTTGTAATGGAGAAGTCATGTTATTCGATACTTATCAATAATGGAGGACGCGCGCGATATGGTGGCGAAAATTTCAAACGCTAGTTGTCCACGTAGCCGTATAAAGCTTAGCTTGAAAACGTGAGCGGCTGCCGCATAAAAATTCGCGGTTAGAAATTCGCCGGTTCTAGAAATAACGGACTTTTGCCGGGCTCTACGGACCACCGACGTTACCCTTCGGCGGCCTCCGTTTATTTAATTTGCAGGAAAAATGGCCGCAATCCGCTTGCCTGACCGTGTAGCGTCGGGTCGGCGGGGAGGAGGAAGGGGAAACGTAGGTATTTTACAATAAATATCCGGCCGATAAGCTGCACACAATCCCGGCGCACCGGAGAGGGATGAGGAGGGCAAGCGCATTTTTATTTTTGTAGGCATGCGGAATTTATGGTTGACGAATGGTCGTTCGAGTTTTTGCCTGGAAATAGCTCGTTAATCTTTCGAATTATCCTCCCTTCCAACTTCGTTGCCGCCACCGCTCTGCTCGCGGCATCCACGACTCAACGACTTTCCGTTGTTCAACGGCGGAAATATCGAGGTTCTGTATTTTCCTTGAATGACATTATAAATAAACATTCACAAAAAACGTTCATAAAATTTTTCAAATCTAAAATCTGCAGTATACATTTTTGGAAATGGAAACTTTACGACCGAAAAGCTGAAAATAATTCAACTCTGAAAAATTATATTTTTAAGATTTTATATTTGAATTACGTAATAATTTATAACCATCATTTAGTAAAGTAATAATTTTGTAAAATGAAACTTTAGTTATGTATAATCGGATATAAAATGTAAAAACATCCCAAGCGAGCGTTTATATAAAAAAATCAAGTAACTGTTTTCAGGTTAAAGCATTAGCTTTAACATGGGAATATACTCATATGATTTTTTTACGTAAAGAATTATCTGAAATGTTTTTGCACTCTAATTAAAATCACTATTATTAACAACATATTGTATACTATTAATTGTTTTTCGATTTATTAGTATTTGAAAACATTATGGATATGGATTTCAATCATAATTTTTTGAAAAATTAAATATAAATCAAACAAATATTAAATAATGGAATAAGCACGTTAAATAACTGATTATGATAGTAAGTTCTAAAAAAATAAAAATATATAAATAGAAATAAATAAATTATTACTGTAAGGTAAAATTGTCATAGGTAAAATTGTTAATCATTAAAGTTAAAATTACTAAAATTTTTTTGTGTTTTTTTTATGGAATTCCATATTTAAAGGTTCGTAAAGAATAGTTATTAAAACGGAAAAAAAATTAAACAATATCTCCACACATGAAACAATATTTTTCAATAATTCATATATTTTTGTCGTTGGCGTGTAAAAATACCTCAGATGATTATTGCCGAGTTAAAGTAATTTTATATTTTATGTTGCAAAGCATACGCTTCAATAAATCAATTTGCAAACTGTGCGTGTATATCTTTTAAAAATTTAAATACTTTTCAATGGTTACAATAAAGATTTGTGCCGAAACATATCGTCGGACTAGCGTATATTGATCTGGTTCACATTCGGTGGAACAAACGGTAGACGGGGGGGAATGATTTTATCAACGTCGAATCAAATGCATTCGCTCGCATTGACGCACGTCCACTAAATCAAATAATCCGTGTCTACATATATCATGTGCGTCGGACTTAAACCTGCACGGATACGAATCAACTACACTGCAGTCTTTTGCAATAATTTTGAAAATATGCTGCTGAAATATTACGGTGTTATCGAAATATTCATCATTAAAAAATAAAATGAATGCATAGTCAGTTTGTGAGATTAATTGCTGATCGTATATACATTGAACTAATTTATTTATGCTTCGTTACTAGAAAATAAGTTGCGATAATACCTCAATTAACTAGCAAATAAGAAGATAAATAATTTAGCAAGATTTAATACAATACACTGAAAAAAAATCGATATATTTATAAGCAAACTAAAATGTTACATATGATGTTTTTCCTCGACATTTATTGGTTATAAAAAAATTTTACTGTGATGACAAAATATATATTTCTGTAAAATATATCTCATTAATTGTAAAAAATGAAACACATAATTTATTTGCTATGAACAAAATTTTATTTCGTTTTATATTTAAATAAGAATTTATTGATCAGTGAAATAAAATATTTTGCAAATAAAGTTTCTAAGTATTTTTCTCAGTGTATCTATTAAAAGTTTGAAATCGTTTGTTTAAACTTCTAAATTCAAAAGTCTGATTTTCAATGACCAATTTAAACACATCGTATTTACGACATTCGTAATAAATATTCAGCAAGATACGCAATCGCAGAAATTACTGAACGTCGTTGCATGATGCGTTATATGGTTTTTCCTTAACAACCGTCTGCAAGCGGCCCGGAAAAGTTTCTTTTTGTTTCACCCTTTCACGGGACCACTGCGACACGAAGGTAGGAGGACGCGAAGGGACGAGAGGTCGGACCGAGTTAGGGAAAGGTAATGCTCGACGGTGACAAGGCTGCAACCGACACGGCAGTCTCGCAGTTTCGAAACAGCTCTCCAATTTTAATGAGACCCGTCTATTTCCCCGCGATTCTGTCTCCGTGTTACGGTTTATCTTTGTGTAATTATATTTTGATTCCCCCAGCTGCGCGCCGCGTCTCTTTTCGGTTCGTCTCATTCTCTCTTCGCCTCACGCAGCCGCGGATTTTCAGTTTGCCTCTTCGTTATTGTTATCAATTTATGCGTCTTTCCGTCCGTTTGCACCATCCAGAATATATGCGAGCGGTTAGTAAGCAAGCATTGCGTTCATTTCGTAACGGTACCAGAGGCTATTGTTCTCACTCTATCTGGAGACATAGTGACCTACCCTCGGTCTAGTTACCCTCCATTTCGTTCTCTTCGTGGCACGTTCGTCCTCGGATTGAATTTCGACTAGGGGTAAATAAGAAAAAGGAAATACTACTCCACCTTCGTCGACGAGAATCTGTTTTGTATCTTTATTCCGATGGCCGCTCCATTGGTCGCTACTTCGGCATCCGTACTTAATTATTAGGTAGTTACGATACTTCGGTGACCTTCTGTCGTCGATATTCGAGAGGCGTCCCCATCGTTTCTGTTCTCTCTTGTCCTGCTGCCAGCGTTGCTGTACTACGTACTAATGAGTGCGCTGAATTGTAACTTCGAAGGCGAGTAAGGAAATAATTTAGTTGTTTTGCTACAATCATGAATATTCGCGCAATTCATATTATGATTTATTAATCGAGTTACATATTTCGTCGTGGAAGATTACGACTAGCTTTTGTCCAGAATGAAGTAGCGCGGTTTTCTTACGATTTACTGTAACTTTTAAAGAATAAAGTGCTGGTTTTTCAATAATGAGGGTTTTGGAGTTATTGTCAATTCAATGAGGATCTAACAAAATGGGTGCATTTTCTTTCAATTGCGAGCACTCCCTCGTTCACGAGGGAGGATTTAAAGAGGCATCCTCTGTGTTCGACAGAGAGAGAGAGAGAGAGAGAGAGAGAGAGAGAGAGAGAGAGGGATTTGCCGGTATATACAGTATATCGATTCGAGTGATAACTACGAGTTTAACTCTCGCGAATGGTTTGCTCGTTTCAGCGTATTTAACAGCAGAGCGTACCAGAGGGCTCAGCTGCCGGGGTGGTTGGCACATGGGGACCATGGCACACGCCATTACAATGGCAACCAGCCCCACTACCGACCTTTCCGCAATCTCCCTTCTCTTTTCCTCTTTTTGTCTCTCTCTCTCTCTCTCTCTTTCTCTCTCTCCTTCTCTCCGCTTCTCTTTCTCCCTCGTTCTCTCAACGCGAGGTGCACGAGGGCTGTCCGTTCGTCTGTCGGTCTCCCCCGTCGCGTGCACGGACGTATGTTATCCTACTTTTTTGCCGCAGGCTCTCTACATCCGTCTCTCTTTCCGTCCTGTCCGACCGATCGATCGAGAGTGCATACATCGCACTCTCACTCATTGGGAATTGGTGAGATCATACGACAATGTTAGCGTTCATGATGAAACGTTGTACCCGCTTGTCACGTGAAAATCTGTCGACAATATTCTTTGCATGATCAAACGATTCTTATCGCGGAAACTAATGCACGTTATAGCGTGTAATTCTATGTAAATATTAGAATGACATAAAATAAGATTTTATTATAATCTAAATTGAAAATTCAAATGAAAATTTAATGTAAAACGTTTCGCATAGCAATTTCATCCATTATAATGATTCATAATCGTTTTGCATCTAATAATGTGAGAATATATTGGGAAGAAAAGAAATCCAAGCCTACATTCTTCTATCATCGTATCACGTCGCTTCTATTATAGGGAAGATCGGGGACAAAAATAACATTTTAACTTTGAAATTATAACAGTTAAAATATAATATTTGTATTAAAAAAATATGTATCTTTAGATGTAGAATTTATTTAGCTACAAAATTTTCTTTTTTTAATTTTTTTATGCACTGAGAAAAATGATTTGGTTGGATTAAATAGTAATTCTGATGAAACGAGTCAGAATTTTTCTGATTCGTTTATTTTTCTGATTAAATCTACTAAAATTCTAGTTGAGATAACTAGAATTCTGATTGATATAATTATTCTGGTAAAAATAAGAATTCTAGTAAATATTTTATCAGAAATATTGTATGAATCAGAATTCCGGTTATCTCAACTAGAATTCTAATAAATTTAATCAAAAAATTCTGATTCGTCCATTTTCAACCACAAATTTTTTTCAATGTGTAACTAGAAAAAAACTTATGTTTGTTTAAAGACTATGGGCGGTATTCATAGCCCGTTCTTATCTCAAGATTGTTTTAAATAATGTCTTAAGACGCTAATATGACCCTCTGATTGGTTCATGACATTTTAAGACTGTACTTAAGACGGTCTTGAATATAAGATTTCACTATGAATTCTACCCTCTGAAGAATTTTGTTACAACCGTCCCAACTCCCAACCTTGTAGACGTATGTAACAGTAGAGGTGGATAATTGTACCACCACGTTTTGCCAGAGGTACATAACACAATTACATAAGTCATACTCTTTCTTGCAGTTATATGAATGGATAATTGATCCTTTATATTCTCTTTAAATGTCTGTTTGTATAAAGACATTTCTTTTATATAATTTTTCTCTTATCTGTCTTGCGTTTTTTTGTTAACAGCATTTTATGAAGAAAAATACAAATAACATTGTACAAAATAATATTAAAATCAAGTAAATTCGAGGATAATTGTAACGTTACAATTGACTCCAGGCATCGATGTTACTATTATTGTTAATGTATTTTATGATTTATAGTAAATTTTTTAAATAAAAACCTAAATAAAAATCAACTCAAATGTGCGAACTATTACCGCAGATAATCATTAAAATACATTAAGATAATACATTATACTTTCGTTGTAAAGAAAAAAAATGATTTTTGCATGCAATAAAACTTATTTGACGTATGAAAAAAATAATTTTCACGCTTTTGCACTCATGCACCTTCCGCGAGAAACAGCATGTAACGATTCAATGCCGATCTGTCTACAGAATTTTATCATACAGCCGCATACACATATCTATTATAGCTTAAGAAATATTAACGATGTTACTATTGTCCCTTTGTTACTTTTGTCTCCGATCTTTTCTACATATCGATAGTCTTGTCCTGTGAAAGCATATGAACAATGCGAAATTGAGAATATAATATGCGAATAGGTTGTTTCGGCATAAACATCAGGCGAGAGAAGTGAGAGAAAGAAAGAAAAGGAGCAAGAAAGCCGAGGGCGCGATGGTGGAATGGGTTATGGGCGAACATTCGCGTAAGAAGGATTTGCACGATAGAAGGGGAAAGACGCTGGGGAAATAAGGTAATACCTGCGGCTTTGTCTCGATCGGGGGCAAGGAGAGTCGCTGTAAAGGAAAATACGGAGAATAAGTAGTGCTGCCTTTCTCTTCTTTCTTTCTTTCCATCTTTTTCACTCCTCCCACTCCCTCTCCTCCTCTGGTCTTTCGTTATTACATCGAAAGGAGAGCAGACAGGCCGCACGGCTATTGCGCTGGTATCAAACTAAAATTACGCTCTCGCACGGCACGGGGCAGTAGAGAGAAGAAGTTCAGGCCGCCCGGCGCTCGCCGAAGCCGCCTGCCGGAAAATTCCGGGCCGTCGAACGCGAAGAATGGGAATTCCCATCGAGGTAGCGACGGGAGGATCTCGAGATGGGAAGCATAACCGCTGCATTTCCCGCCGTTCGTTGTTCCGGCGGACGCGAAATCCGCGCAGTGCGGTTGCAGCGGTGCCGTCAGGATTCATTCGCACGGGAACAGGAATTTTTTGGAATATTGTGCATTTTTAACATTACAAATTATTTTTATTTCAGTAGGCATACTTAAAAGATATATACATTAATCTTTACTCGTTAATTATTTAGAGAAGAATATTAATCGTCAAGGATATGGAAACTATCTTTTTCTACATTACATATATTTATTACGTTGAAGACACTTTTTGAGTTATAAATTTTTTATATTATTATTATTTCGATAGACAGATAAAACTTAAAAGACAGATACAATTCATTTTTAATTGTTAAGAATTGATAAAAACATTAGTCATCAAGGATATGAAATGTAGCCTTTTTGCAATACAAATTTTACGTAAGATATAATTTTATTTATATATACAGTATTTATTTAAAAAATAAGCACATACACTGTACAAATTTTATGAAAGTAAAAATTAGACTCATTTCTCAGTTAAAGGTTTAAGAACTTGTGATGATGTCGTATAAAACGAACAGGAACGAACAAGAACTAGTTATATAAAAAAGTTTTACATGTGCCATAGCTTGAAACGACAGAAGAAACTTTTTCGCTGTTATCACTACAACATAAAGCTAGTGTTGTGTACAAATTAAAATATGTACTGAACTTTCTCGCGTATGCACGCTTTTTTTTTAAATACCAAATAGTGTTTACTGTAATTTGTATTTTAGAAATACGATATTATCGCGTTTTTGTGCAAAACCAACAAATATTCTCCGCTGGCTGCACGAACAACGGCTATATTTGTACGTGGTTAGACCTTAAACGTGATAACCGCTACCCAACTGAAATTATTTTATACGATGCACGCGAGCGGCCGAATTTTCATGCGCAACTTAAATATTAGCGTCATTTTAGGTTCGCACACACAAGTGATTAATAGCCCAGTACATGAAATAATTGAGACTGTAGGAAGAACGTCGTACCTTTCCCGGTAGCAAGATTCCTCTTTTACTCCTTCGTCGTCGTCTATATTCACTCTTCAGTTTAGGAGACGTGCTTTCCCCTCCTTCCATCCCTTCTTCCCTTCGTAGTCTAATGTCTTAATCTTCCGTGTGTGAAGAATTGTGCCGGGCCAAATGAAATTTGCATAGTCGTTACCAGCCCTCCTTTACCGAGCGATAGTTCCGTAGATCCGCCCCAAGCTCTTTTGGCTCTGAGAAAAGAAGACTGGTACAATGATCCGTTTGATTG
Source organism: Acromyrmex echinatior (assembly GCF_000204515.1). Next base: position 212,139 of record NW_011627679.1, on the reverse strand, counting down.
CTTAGGATAACATTCTTTTCTTCGGTGATCCGAATTTTCAATGAAGAAAATTTTAAGAAATACACATTTTTATAATATGGCTATTACATATAAGAGACACACAAAAATATAAACAAAATCACAATTTTTCTCTGATTATATTCCGTCTTTTTAATCCAATTTCAAAAAAAAGATCTTAATTTTGCACATTATGCTTCTATATTGCAAGAGGCTATAATAAATATTTGCCATTCAATCGAATCAATCAAATTGTTATAAAAGTACATGTCGCTTTACTACGTCGTACGCTACGGTTCTCAGTAAATAAATTATGTATGTGGTGAGCGCGCCAAACGTTTCTGGATTTCCAAGTTATATCCAATGTGATAACGTGGATAAGGACATCTCTGGGTTCTCGATCGATCTTTAATAAGCGTTCTGTTCCAAGGATAAGGATTCAGAGTGTATTGCAGGGGAGCCATCGTGTTGTCGGAGCGCACGGTATAGAACATAGGGGTAACGTAGAACGCGTTGGCTAGGTCAGGAGGTTTAGGAGCTACGGAACCGATAAGGGTTTGCCAGGCATGCTCGTTAACGACTATGTAAATTGACGGGTCTATTTATTCTAACCATCGTTATCGAAAGCGCTAGATGAAGAAATCAGAAGCCGGTAGTACGGGCCATCGCTCTTCGTGACGCTACAATCAATTACACTGATATTGCATTAAAGCGCGATTATTCCAATGAGGGTTTATTATTTGCGATCTAAAATTTCGAATTAATTTTGGTACATGCTTTTCCACTGCACTCATCGATACTACATTTCCATCGTCATTGATAATATACGCGTCTTATGCCGAGCGAAATCGCAAATAAATTTAGTGCCGGCAAAATAGCTTTCTCGATAGGTACTCGATAAGAGAGTAAGAGGAAGAGAGAGACAGCACGGGCTATCATAACGCGCTGTCCAACCATTTTATTGCAATGCTAAAGTAGGTATTGATCCGAATCTAGGAGAATCACGAACTAAGGTGCTCGACGACCATCGATCCGTCGTAGGGGGATGAGATGAAGGGAGAAGAGGAGGAGGAGGGTAATCATTTTCCGTGTCCTCCTGCTCCTCTTTCTCCTCTTCCTCCTCCTTCTCTTCCTTCTCGTCCGTCGGTTATCCGAATTGGGTTCGAGAGGGTCTCGTAGCAAAGTTGGGGACTAGGAGAGGACACAAACACCTCCGTTCGGGCTATGAGGAGGAGAAGGGTTCAGTAGGGCCTCTACTGGCGAGGAGAGGCGAAGAAGATTGAAGGAGGAAGAAGAGGAGGAAAAGAGAAGAAGCGAGAACACTCTCCATGTCTTTCTCGCTCTCTCTCCCTTTCTCTCTCACTCTCCTTCCTGCTTTCGAACGAGAGGATGCATGAGAGACTGCTCCAGACCGTGGAGAGCGGAGAGAGGGTGCTGCCTTGGGGTTCATTATTCAGGGCTATTGATTTCCATCCACCTCCTACCATCAGCCCACCCAACGCCACCGGCGACCGTGAGTGAGGGAGAAAGAGGGATTGAACGATGGAGATGGAACGAGAGCGAGATTGACGGGTGGCTGTTCTCTCTTGCGAGTTTCCTATCTCTCTTTCTTTCTCTTCCTTAGACCCTCAACATTTCTGCTCCCAGCATGCTGCGTCAACCTACATACTGACTGACATCTGTTAAACCGAGCCGCTCGTTCATGACGAGCTTGCGTCTTATAATATTGGTCCGTTGCTTATGGCGCCCCTATTTAATCCGTTTATCGATTGGACATTAAGTCGATAAGATCAATTTTGAGGTGGAAAATGGAAATCCGTGAACGAATAATTGATTGTAACACGTGTCTATTTTATTTTAAAATAATATTTGTCAGATTTATTTATGAAAATATGCGGTTTACATGCATATTGTTATAGACAATATATATAAAAGGAAGGAATATATATTGTTCTTTCATTAAAAACGCTACGAATTAATTCCAACACCTAATATATATATATGTAATAACAGTATTATAATAATTACTGAAATAAATCAGAATTACTTTTTGTACAAATTGTTTGTGAAAAATTTCTGATAGATACGAATCAACCTATAAATGTAGGTGACAAAAATATATGTAGAATAATGTTCGGTACTAAATTCGCTTCTCTTTCTTTCTCGAAATTGTCTACTTTTGCACATTCTCGCGGAGTAGCGTTATCCTTGCCGATCCTTCATCTCGGATTCGGATTTCTCCGTCGTTTCCTATGGAGTTGACGGAGTTGGGAAGAAACTTCTACCGAAACTTTCCACCCATAACGACGGTCCGATAGGGCTCCCAAGCTTTCTCTTCGGAATTTCATGCCCTGGGTTTCCTGTTTGTGGAGGATCAGCTTGAGGATCATGGATAATACCGCAAGACCAACGGCCAATCGGTTTTATCCCTTTGTTTTCAAATCAGTATAGATAAAATATCGCATCGTCTACCCGACGAGAAATTCGTGCTTTATCGTTTCGATGATATACGTTATTAAATCTTTTCATTAAATGTATTTCATTCGTAATGTATACGCGGTCATGTTAACATCATGGTACATTTACAATGAATGATTATTAATTGAAGCGAATATGGCAAAAATAATTTAATATTAATATACAAAATAATTCAATATTAATATATGAACTGTTTTATTAACAATCGTATAAAGTTATAATCATATAATTTTTATATTGTTAAATGAATTTTATGTGTTTTTCTTATCTCTTTTTTATCTGAAAATAAAATTTAGTCACCATTCAATGTGTTTATCAAACATTCTTTAATAGTAAGTTATTAGAATAATTAGAGCGACGAGATTTATTGGTATGTCTGACCATATTTCGCTTTTACTACTTACTCCAAATAGAAATATGAATTTGTGAAGATTCTGGCAGTTGTGTATCATTATACATTGAATATTTCGTAGATATTTCTGTATTATATCGATTTCTAACGTTCCTGTATTATTTATTAGAACTTATTATTTTAAAAATAATGTGCAATATTTTTATTATCATACAATTCTTCATCACAGAAAATAATTCCAACTTGTCTCAATTAAAGGATGTATTAATTTATATATCTTGTTTTTTTACCATATTCTTTTCTTTATTAATCTTTATATGTTCTGAAAAAAAAAAGTTATAAATTCTATCAGAATCACATGCAAGATCGAACACACTTCAGATTACGATATGCACGTGTACAATCAATTACTAGTCACAGGTTTCTCGTTTTTCCTTCTCGAAATTGATCCAGTATGCGGAAGCAGCACGGGTTTGTTCTCTTTGACCGTGCCCAACGTGACGTAACGTAAAACCCCATTAGGTGTTAGCTCCTCCGTCGACGGTTAAACCGTTACTCGGCTGCCGTTCGTAGGTGGAACGAGACGCGCCGGCAGTATTGGTGGACGGGATATATACGTAGTCAGCGTTGGCAGAAAGAGAGAGAAAGAGAGAGAGAGAGAGAGAGGGAGAGAGAGAGGAGGGGGGAGGGAGGAGAAAGAGGGAGAGAAAGCGAACACATCGGCGCGCAGGGTTGTACTGGCACTGTGCCTATAGGGATTGCAGCCGCCGCGGGCGCCGGCGCGAAACCGTCGCTCGCGAGACCACCTCCGCGTGGTGGGCTCGTGACGTCAGCTATCCTCAGTGTGCGGAGAGCGACCGCAGTGTACACCATCTCCACGTTTTGGTAAAGGAGGCGGCGTCGTTGCCGGAGTGCACGAGTTGTACATCGCCGTTGATCGTACGACGATCAGCTGGAGAGACGCAGCTTGTCGTAGCCCCCTTCATTTTCCCCCCATCCCCTTCCGTCGTCGTCACCCTCCCTGTCGTCGGTTCGTGATCCGGAGGGATCTGTAACGAGACCTGATACACGCACACGAGGATTTCGGACGGATTTTCGTCGGTGGGAGAGGACGCGCCGTCGTCGCCGCCAGCCGCTCGACGAACTCGCGTTATTTTCTTCCCGCGGCTGGCCCGCCGTCCGCTCGTCACTCTGCTCCGTTTCGCTCCGCTCCGAAGTGACGCGGCTCTTTCTCCTTGATGTGTACGACGACGACGACGAAGCGTTTCAGAGTCGAGTGACACCTAGCACGAGGAGGGTTCGTTGCGGGGACAACAGGGTGGCGAGTTCGGTACGACGATATTTCCCCCGCGTATCGGTGGTGATGTTATCGATGTTTTTCCCTCGTGACGTTGGTGTTTAAACGTAACGAGTACTGACCACGCGCGACGTTGTCGGGCTCTCTCATTCAAACCGCGAGCTTACGATTTAGTGCTATTTCTTCGTTCCTCGTTCTAAGACACGAGATTCGTTCCATCGCTCGGTGCACCGCGAATCAACTCGACGTTTTCGTAGACCAGTCAGTTCAAGCGTGATCGAGGACACGTGGACTTGGAGCGGATCGCTCTTAGCTCACGTGGTTGTCGGCTGCGACGTACCGGCGGCGCTCGTGGTCGTACGACTGCGATTCTCGCGTATATTCCGCGCGTAGTTTAACTCGTTGTGAGTGATTACACGAATAGGAGAATTTTTTTCCTCCTTGAGCAGTACTTGATATTCATGGTGCCTCTGGCACGATCAACGTTAAATCTGAACGTGAACGTGAACTGTACTCGGTGAGTGTTTGCTTGTGAGGACAAGCGTTTCGTTTGTGCGCGACTACAACGCGTTCCCCATTCAATCGTTGACGAACGAAGCGTACATGTCGCGAATAGAAGGAGAGGGATGACGACGAACGACCATCGCGATTCCGTTGAAGGGGACAACGTGGACTCGTGAAGAACGGCGAACGCGATTGTGTGACTACAAGACGAGAGACACGGCGGATCCATTCGTGGCTTGCGACTCTTCGTGGGACTTCCGAGATCCGCAAGCACGCGGAATCAACCAGGCAGCGTGGAGCGCTCGGCGATTGTGTGGCCGCGCGCCGCGGACCTTTATCTCTATCAACCAGGTATTGAATATAACCCAGGAAAATTACTTCTCGCCCGCAATCCAATTAGCAAGCTATTGCGTATACCATATGCGTACGATACACTATTATTTTCTTTAGTTTCCCTAGTCAATGTATAAAGTTTGGAATGGGTACAGTTTCTATAGGTATAGTTTCTATAGAATATCATAGATATGTATATAGTTCTATGGAATTATTACATAGTTCTATAATTTTTATAGGTAAAGTTTCTGGAATATAGGAACACGAGCACATACAGTATGCACATACGGCTATTCTTAAAATTGTTGCAAATTTTTATCATCTATCTGGTAGAATTATTGTATGATACAAACACTCAGACATCTTATAATGTAACAAGCTTCTTAAATTATTCCTGAAATATTTCATTACTATGCTCCTTTTAGTAAAACTAGTCGAATAGTTGGGCTTTACGTGCTTGAAATGACAGTAGGATGTTATTTTTCCACGGGAAGAGCTACTTTGCATCGCTTGCTGTATATCTATTTATGAAGGGCGCGAAGGATGGAAATGAAAAGGGATAAGTTATTGCGTAGATACTTGACACGATTTATGCTCCGTGGGCTATCCTCGTTTTAATATCCGCTCCCACGAATTTTACATTTTCTACCTTCACAATTTTACATGACGGCGCAAGCCTCGAAAAAAGATGGCGAAGAACTTCTCGCGGTATGTCGGCCCATTCTTCAGTGACTACAGCTGCGAGCTTTCGCCGCTTCGCGGGTGCATTCTTGCACCGTCGTCTGTGGGAACATATTCCAAGTATGCTCAATAAGATTCATATCCGGTGACAAAGGATGTGCTATTTTTCCCGTGACGTTGCATGCTTTGAGTGTTTTTCAGCGAAACGCGTATTTTTCACGAGTCGAGGCATATCTCTTATGACGATAATGAAATCTATCGGTAATGTTTTACTAATATATATGTGCGTGTGTGTATGTGTGTGTGTGTGTAGAAGCTAGTGGAAAAATTAATGGAACCGACTGAGATTTGAACTTGGGATCCCTTATTTACACACACACACACACACACACACACACACACACACACACACACACACACACACACACGAGATAAAAAAGAGAGGAGTGAAAAAGAGAAAGAGAATGATCCATTTATAAGAGCATAAAATATTAACAAAACGAATTCTGGCGAAATGCTAATGATATATCAGTAGTGTAATATCTCCATACCGCATAAATATTCTAAGCATCAAATTCGTGCTCCGAAAGGGAAATGGCTAGTGGGCGAGCTGGGAAAAGTTTAAAGGTTACTGATTTTCGGTCAGATTGAACGAAGTGGTAAGCTATCTCCTTCGGATCTTTTCGAGCTGTGGTATAGGTTTACGGATTTCCAAATAAGTTACGCGCGGTGGAAATTGCTGGATAAAATCGGGAGAATCGGTACGATTAAATTTTCGCGTTTTTCGTTTACCTCGTGCACTTGACGCCCGGTGCCACTTGAGTTTTGGTTTTGGCAGCGCCTCCAAAAGTGTTTCTCTATATTTGCAATCGAGGCAGGTTACAGCCTGACCCGAATCCTTAAGCCAGACCACGGTCACGGGATGCCTCGGCGAACAGGCACGTAGTAACCTACACGCCAGGCTGTGCCAGGAGCTTCTTCCTTTCTTTCTCCTTTTCTGCTGCTCGGTTTATTCCTTTCTTTCCCATGAACCTCGTCTGAAATTTCGCCTCTGGTCGGTCCGCTCCTTTCTCTACACTTCGCGAGAATACTCGATATAAAAAGCGACCAAGTCTAGATATTATATGAGCTAAAGGAGACTTTGAAGCAAATATAGAATAAATATATTAAATGAAAATTCTACATCCGCCAGTATTGTTTCTCCATATTAAAATTTACTCTTTGCCGCTACTTTGAAATATTTTCTCGAGTAAGAAGAACATTATATTCTGTAGCATTGATTATTTCCTATAGTGCTAAATTTTACCTTTGTTAGTTCTACGAAATCTTTTGTCATGAAATAATGATATTTTACAGCAAAGAAAATCTAATCTCATTCGTATTATTCTTCTGTTCTATGCTCTTTCTATCGAAGCGATTGGTTTCTTTTTTTTGTTGTAACATAATATCCTATCGCAATACTTGAAGAGGTCTTCAGTATTCCGAACGCATTTCCAACGCGATGTTGGTAAAGAGTCGCACTTGTTGGTGTCCAGGGACATGGGGACATTGGACGTGGAACACCGAAGAGCCGGTAGAGAAAAGGTAGTAGTGGTAGAGGGCGAGGATCGTACTCGGAGGAACACTGGAAAGCGAAGCGAGTGCGCGGTGGTCAGCCCTGGAGGGTCTCTTGGGAGATTTCTGGACCGCAGTCCTAAATCAGGTTTCATTCCCCTGGCGAGTCTCTGGCACCTCGAACCCTTTCTCTGTCCATCCTTCTCTCTCACTCTCTCTTTCTTTCCCTCTTGTACTTGTTTGCGATATATCGAATAAAGCGTACGAGTGACTCGCTGCAACTGCTTTTTTTTTCTATGTCTGACAATTTTCTTCTACGTGCCGAATAGCGTGAAAGACGAAGAATAATCCAAGCTGAAGAAATACTCAAATACCACGACCTATAGATTGGACGATCAGTCTTCTATCATTTCGGTTCAATTTTTCGAAATGGACCACGAGAACGTTCTTTCTCGCGGATTAGCTTTGATCGTAGTATTATCTCGCGTGTGAATGTGTAAAGTCGAAGGTAATGAGAACATCGCTATAGCGAGGGGATGATCGTTCGGCCGGGAGATCTGTACTAGGCACATGCATTATCACAAACGATATCGCCGCAGCGCAGGCGTGGGTTACACACACTAATACCACACATTCGAAGACACGTGCGCGTAATAAGATAGCGAGAACACGCTCCGATACGAGACATTGCAGGAACGAAGGGAGGTAATTTCTCGTCTTGTGCAAATAACTTCCTCAATCTTCCTCGGTCTTATCGACAGCTTTGCAGGAGGTGGAGCTTAATCCTTCGCGCATTTATAAATTTTCTAGGAATCAGTAATAATTTGCAGCAATATTTTGCGTCTTCTTTTTATCATCACGCAATTACACATGTAAAAATGATACTGATATTTATATAATATGTACTGGAGTGCAAATAAATTAATGACACTAGTTTACAAATTTTAAATAATTTTTAATGCAAAAAAGAAACAATTATTATTAATGTATTTTGGGGTACTGAGTTCGAATCTGCCGCTAGAAAAATTTTATCAGATCGAATTTTTAAATTATAGCATGTCAATTTTAAGATAAAACATTTATTTTTAAGATGTATTTTACGATACAGTATTTCTTTCCGAATAATTGGATGTGCGACATGTAATGCATTTCCACCAGGATTTGATGATAATTGAGAAATGTTATCAGGAGTATTGGGACGGAGCCATGCTAGACGATTACTGTTGGACTCTAATAACATAAATAATCAAAATCATTTTTGTTTTTCATGTAAAAAATAAAAATTAAATTCTAACACTTTTGATTTGTTTTCTACTTTCGATAAAAGAAATATAAAAGTATAAAAAAATAAAAAGTTTTATTATTAGAAACATTTTTTCTTATCTCAAAAATCGGAACTAATGGCAGCATTTGGACTCAGCCTCAAAAATTATCCTAGAAATAAATAATCATCATATGCTCTTGCACTAAAAATCTTGTAAACTAATGTTTTAAGTAAATTAAAAATATTTAATAAATTAAATAAGTTGATAGGAAAAAGAGATAAGAGATGTACATTATAATATAAAAATTAATTAAATTATACCTATGTGATACCTATAAACGGAGATAGCAATTTTCGAAACTCGCGGAACAATCCTTGGCATGCGTGTGTCAAAATGTTTCACGTGTGCTTACAAAGTGCCGTCGTCATACATTCGCGAACACGAACAGGAACCGAGGACCGCCTTTGTACTATTACGGCCGGAACATTACAGAAAGAGATACTCGCGCTTTCTCTGCGCGTCGTTGCTTCGTATGCAACGACGACGACGGCGACCTACGCCGTTACGCCCATAAACATAGATCAAGCTCAACAATAGCCTGCCGGTAAACGTATTGACATTTTATACTTCCCACCAGCCGCTGACTGGTTGCCTCCGCGAACGTCGGTGTGTTACTCAACTGCGATACCAGGACAAACTGCAGGATACGCTGTCCTCGCCGCGATTCTACGCACGACGAGATGCTAATGGACGAGAACGATACGGCGGGTAGATTTATGAATGGTTGTGATCGAAGACGCGTTCGAAATGTCGTTAGTTTTGTTACAGATTTGTGATCGAAGAAGTCGAGATTGGAGAAGGTGAAACAAAACTTGTAACTTCATAATAAAATCAACTGACTCTCGCTTTACTGTTAAATTCATAATGTCAAATTATATTCAATTTGAGTTATTTGTAATTATAGATCGTTACTGCTCCTACTCATTAATTTAATTAAAACAATGAAGTTAAACAATTTAACTTAAGAAAATATATAATTTGACTCAAATTTAGTTTATTATTTAAATGCATAAGTTAATATCGACGTTGTTTACTTTGAAACTACAGAAATGGGTTGATTTACATTTTGTATAAAAGTTAAAAGTAACAAAATATTATTTAACTCAAGGAACTGGGTTACCATTGCTCCTTTGATATTTAACAATGTTCTAAATGATACATATATTTCTATTCAATCTTTTTAAAATTTTTTAGCGTTAAATTTAACAAATATTTTTTAATTTAAAAATCTTGCGAAACATTTTCCTTGTTATATATTTAATATGGTATGTTACATTACTAAACATTTGATTTATCCGTATATATCTAGCTCGCGTAAACTCAATTGAACATTCCATGTTATTATTTTGCATAAATGGAGCTAAATCAGATTGATAACCGATAATCCCTCTCTCGACGCAAGGGAAGATACCTCGTTGAGTGGTTGTTAACCTGATTCTAAACCATATGGCTGATATTGGGTTAATATGGTGAAAGTTTTCGGAGGGAACTTCTCATAGAAGTATGTTACGGGAACAGCGACGTCTGAACGTAACGCTGCGTTCTACTTAGGGCGCGTGATATTAAAGCGAGTAGATAAGGGCAGTGCATAGTCAGACATGACATACGTTTCAGTGCGTCGTCTCGTTTTTGTGCTTTTTCTTGCGAACTTTTTCTTATTTATGTCATATTGTCTTTGTAGAACTTTCGTTTGACATGTCGTAGGAAGTTGTCATGCTTCTGATATATCTTTGTGAAATTTTGAAAAACATGAAGACTTCGAAATCTTAGTGCTTTTTTTTTAATTTCGAGAATAAATTAGCTACAAATATTCTTTGGGAATGTCATCCTCTTACATAATTTTAAATAATCACGTTATTGTTAGTTGAATGCCAATATGTTGCGAATGTTAGCGCAAGATTGCGTCATTATAAACTCTTTGTGAAATTTTGAAAAACATGAAGACTTCGAAATCTTAGTGCTTTTTTTTTTAATTTCGAGAATAAATTAGCTACAAATATTCTTTGGGAATGTCATCCTCTTACATAATTTTAAATAATCACGTTATTGTTAGTTGAATGCCAATATGTTGCGAATGTTAGCGCAAGATTGCGTCATTATAAACTCTTTGTGAAATTTTGAAAAACATGAAGACTTCCAAATCTTAGTGCTTTTTTTTTTAATTTCGAGAATAAATTAGCTACAAATATTCTTTGGGAATGTCATCCTCTTACATAATTTTAAATAATCACGTTATTGTTAGTTGAATGCCAATATGTTGCGAATGTTAGCGCAAGATTGCGTCATTATAAACTCTTAATCTCGCACGGAAGGAAAGGTAATCTGTGCTAGCGAAGGGTTAAATATTTATCACAGTCACGCGCACCGCATTATTCACGCTAGACCTTCGGTCATGGTGTTATTTCTTTGGTAGACTTAATTTAGAAATAACAGGATTCCAACTCACGAATGTTTGAGAAATTTCTTAATGAGTTTATTTACCGAGTGCATTACATCTACAAATTCTATCTCTTTATTATTTTATACAGCGGTTTATTTATGTCTTTTAATCTCTTTGAATTTTTTTGAGTGGAATCTCACTCTAAAGAGTGAAAATTCTGTCATTCCTTTTCAAGAGTGGCAGAATTTTCAATCTTTAAAAGATTCCACTTCAAAGAATTTAGAGAAATAGAAGAAATATTTATTTAGATAAATAAATATGATAAATATGATATATAATATATAAAATTTATTATTTACAAAGATACGAGACAGATAGATATTATTTACAAAGATTTTGAGATATCGCACACGGTTATGACAACGATAGGAAAAACAAGCAGAGATGGAAAAACGGATGAATAAGTTGCCAGTCTCTTTATCCACGTAAACACGAGCACGAGAGCTTTCACACATCAAAAGCAATTTATATGATTGTATGCATGACGTCTTGAGTACTCCTTAATCAAATAAGATGTATTACGTTGCCGACGGTAGAAAATGAGAAGGATGTCGTGAATCGATGTGCCTCGACTGAAAAATTTTGTCTCACTTGATTCAACATGATGCATATATAACGCGACCAAAAGATTACGTTGTTCTTTAATATTATGGAAAGCGCGAAAAATTGCATCTTCCAAGTATTTGCATTCTATCATCATTTCTTGAAGAGCAAAGTTCTCTCACTAGGACAAGTTAGTATTATATAGTATAACACGTTTTTCAGCATTAATATTTGAGTGTATATAAAGAAGTATTTATAAAGTATACTTTTTTATCGCGAGATTGCGGTACTTAATTTATACTATTCTCCACGATATTATTTCCATTAAGAAAACACAAATTACAAAACATAGAAAAAGAGATTAAGAAAGTTTGTATCAGATATCTTTTGTTATTCGAGATGAAAAGGAATATTTACGGCGAACTGCAGTTTATTTCAACGTGATAAAAATCTAGTCGATGCGTTAGATTAGAATAATATCTTGAATTTTTGGGATAACGTATCGCGTGTTATACTGGAACCGGCCGTAAAACTGTGACAACGGCAGGTGACGGAGGAAAGTTTTCTTCACGCCGTGTGGCCCTTCAGCTGTTCACGTCGGATCCGTTTACGCCGGTCGGGGAAAATGTTTTCGAATACCACAAGTTGGAATAGGCTGCCGTCGACGGTGGAAACGGTGCCAAAATCTCAAGAGAAACGCGCCTGTGTTCCCTCCCTACCTTTGGCTCGACGTATCCTCCCTTTCCGACGGCCTCTCACTCCTCTCTGCCCGCTCGCCTCGCTTTGTTATGTTAATTGTTTCAAACTCAGGGCATCATCGCTACGTTTATTTTCCATTCTCGTCGCCTTCCTTCCTCTCTTCCGCGCGGCACACACTCGCCGGCCTCCGTCGACACAAAGCCTCGTTTTCGTCCTGGGCTATTGAGCCACGAAGAATACGCCCTTTGTTGAGCAACATCCTCCTTTCGGATATCACTTTTGATGGTCGTTTAATCATATTTTATTCCCCAAGGAAATACCATCCTTTATATTTTATCGTAACGTAATGTATCTTGGATTTTACGCGTATATTTGATTTTACGTATTCCGTGCGAAATAAAATAGGTGAATTCGGAATCGGTTCGTACTATTGCAATACAGCTGTCTTGCGTGCGAAAAAGAGTAAGATTGTATAAATCATGTTCGCGTAAGCATATTCCAATCTGATGCATCTCTTTGACTGTGTATGTATTTTTTCTTTTTTTTCCGTACTTCTCATTCGTTTCGAGTTGTAACGGTTGCGTACCCGCGGACTCCATATATTTTAATGTTCACGTTGTGGAATGCAGACGAAACAGTTATTACAGTTTTAATTAAACGAAAATCATATCATTCCATACATACTTGATAATAGTCTGGCTGCTGTGGGACATGCTGATGCATTCAGCGTAGCTGCATAGCGTGCCGCACAACATCCCTGATGGTTTTCTGTTTCAAATATTGTATGCCTACTATCCTCTGGGAGGTCGCCGCTGCCAACTTTCGCAGCGCCTCGGCGAGGCTCGTCGGTACAATTTTTGTTCTCCATTTGCATTGAGAAGCTTGTTTAAATGAACGTACAAAAAACGTATTATTTGATATGAGCGTATTAAGCATGCTGCTCGTATTTATTATAAAATATATATATATATATAATATATATACATATATATATATACATATGTGTGTGTGTGTGTGTATGTGTGTGTGTGTGTGTGTAACTTGGGTATATATATAATATCCTATTGAAATTCTTCTATCATAAGGTAATATTCATGGCAAACCACAAATATTAAAGGAATTTTGTGTGTAGCATTCTAGAATATTTTATGTACGCAAAATATGCCGGTAATGGGTCTTTCATCTTTGAATAGGCATACCTCGATATCTTTACATATAGGAAGGCCTCGGCCGCGGTATGTGGAGTACGAGAGGTATTTACGTTACGACCATAAATTCAAACGACGTCTCAAAACGAGGTTAGAAATACGTTAGAGACCGTTTTCACATGCATATCGTTTTTCCTCTCGTGCGTAAAATCGCTCGACTATTTATTTCGATCTAAAAGCTTTTAGTAATTACATTACATAGTATTACAGAAACGAATGGAACTCGGGAAATATTAGAAATATTAATCTGATCGTATGGCTGTGATGATAATATTTTAAATAAGCTTTAATATTCAGAACTTGCGAGTTTAGGCTTCCTAGATGTATTATCGGCATGAAACTTAGAGATGGCTAAACAAGATCCTTCGTTACGAGGACATAAGATTTAATAGCTCCGCAACTAAGGATAGAACTCACACACTGTTCTCATGTTGTAGCTTGTGCTCAGTAGCCGCGTCATTTAGCAAGATACACCAAGCCCAGGTGCGCTCGTTTCCGTTGCTCGTCTCGTTAATTCAAATTCTGGCTTCTTGGACGGAACTGTGCCGTAATTTGAAAGCTTCGTAACGGGCTTGCGGAGCTTTAGTAAGGTGTAGTGTTCGGTCAGTCAGTTTCCTCAGTCTTCTGGCAAGGTCACGTTGTCTCTCTTCGGCTTCTCTTCCTTCAGATCGTGTTTGCCTCTTTCCCACCTCTCTCTCTTTCTCTCTCATTTCGTCGCTTTTGGAGAGTGAGGGAGATGGACAGAGCAAGCAGCTCTCCTTTGGTCTTTCCTGTAAGGGATGACCGCAGGATCTCGGGCTATCGACTTGGCTTGAGCTCCGCCTGTACAGGAGAAGGGTAAAGGAAGGCCAGAGTTTGGTATGGTAGTCTGATGTTGTGTAACGGACGGCCTGGCTAACACCAAAGATGTCAGCACAGCATAATATTATCCTAGATGCCTCGCAGTTCGGAATTTACTCTGAGATACATAAGCTCGTGGTTAGCTAATACCGGCGCCTCTTCGACCTTTACATCCTAGAAGTTGCCCGCTTGTATTAGAGGGAGAGGAGGAAATAACCCTCCCCCCTTTCGATATTCAGCCATTCCTTGTAAAATCGATCACAACGTTGGCAAAGCGAAAACTGTTCGGGCAAGACTTTCGTGACCGGTCGCGACGTTACGTGTCGTACAGGATTTAGTGCGTATCGCGAAGGGTGTAATATCGATCCCTCCGAGTTCAAGCGGAATTGCCGTTTCACGACGAGAGATGTAATGGATCCTGTATACCATATAGGTAGGTTGGTAGAGGTGTTAGGATAAAACTGCGAATTATTGGAAAGCGGGAATGCGGGTTTGTTTCGAAGCGACGTGTCGGGCGCAAGGGTGCGCATAGGACGTATTATCTCGCCCGCAGTTCAATAGAATGGACCGAAACAAAGGGGGCCACCGAGCAAAATAATGCCGACGTTCAGGGGACCAGGAACTAACTGAGAAAAGGGATCTTGGTGCCATTGTGTACGGACGCGTAGATATTTATAGATGGCAAACGCGCGTGTTGGTAATCGCGTGAGATCGTGTGGGTGGAAAATGAGAAGGACTACGTGAGGGTGCTACCCACAAGGAGTGGAAACAATGGAGGAAATAAAATGAAGCTTAGGCAGTAATCGCAGGATAGAAAGAGAAAGCTCGAAGGTTGGAACGTGCTTTTATTCAAGATAACATGAGAAGGAAATAGAGCCGGAGCTAAATGGAAGGAAGCGAAAGCCAGACCTGCGAAAAGCAAAACTCGGACTCCCTCTTTCGATTTTTCTTTTATCGCGAAATTAAATATCACCTTTGAGACGAACGGCTAACAATAACTTTTTAATTCGCCAAGTTAGATATAACGAACAACATGCCACCTGCAGCGCGCATCGATTGTATGAATTGAATCGTTACCCTCGAACATTACTTAGGAATCAAGGTGTGCGGCTGCAAGTGGCGAACACGGTTTACGTGCCGTGGCGCTTTGCTTTCAATTCCACTTTCAAACTTTTCCGCCCGCCACACGCTGCTCTCAAACAAACCGTACCGAACTGCCTGTTTATTTCTCGACGGGCACGACATCCGTGCGGCACGTTTTAATGCGGCAAGAAGATATTCTTGGGCACGCACGCGTTCGACTTCATTATCATTGTCAACGCATAGTCGCGATACGCCTCATACTATCATCGAAACTTCGATAACGGAGCTTCCATTCACATTGTGAACAATATAGTATATTAGATCTCTCGTTATTTCATTTTCGTCTTCGAATAATGGGTAAGCATAGAAAGCAGAATGTATCATCTCTTCGTTATCTTGGAATAAGAAATTTGATTTCAGTACGATTAAGTTAAAAGGATCATGATAATTACGCAAAAAAACGAGGAGACAGGATAAACGCAAGAACACGTGCGGGAATAAAGCCGGACGTCGACCCCGGTCACCCTGTAAGCTGTCCTTCTCTTTCCCCTTAACCACGTCACTGACATAACCACCCTTGGCTCCGATCAATCTGGCGTCTGCTTTGCTATCGTCGCCTTTGGTTTCCACTATGTGCTACTCTGCGTTGGACCGAAGCAAGTACCCATCGTACATCAATGTGTCTCGAATCTACGATGATCAACTGTCAAAATCGGTGATCTGTAAGCGGCGTTTCTGTCTGTCTACGAAATCGATGACGGATAGTTAGGGTCGGTCAAAGATATTACTAAGGACGCCCGTACATAATCGCCTAAGCTGTATAGATAGATTGCTGTAGGTTTGGCGACATCGGCTTAATGATCGTCATCAGCTTAATGCCTTAATCACTTCATCGAGATAGCGCGAGATATGTTACACATGAATGTATAATCAATATATTGTATCTTTTTAACACTTTCTATAATAAATCTGAATTAGTGAATATCACCGATTATCAGTTCCAAATATGCCATTATAATCAATGAAATTTAACTGAAAAAGAAAAAAAGTTTGAGAAGTGTATAATTAAAATACTGATATTTGCACATCAATTCTAATACTATATATATATTAATACTATATATAATCTAATACTATTAGGTGTTGGAATTAATTCGTAGCGTTTTACAAGTGATGGGAAGTACTTTCATTAATGTATTTTTTAATGCTCATGTGAAATAAATAACATTCTTTCATTAAAAAACGCTATGAATTAATTCCAACACCTAATATATATGAATTTATACACTAAAGCAAGGTTAAAAATTCCAGGTTTCATTGATTTTTTAATTTAATTTCATTGTGAATTCATTAATTACCAGTGGCATATTTGTGACCGATAATATAATCAGTGATTATTCACTGGTTCAAATTTAGAGAGCAATTAAATGAATAAGGTGATATTCGATAAAGTAAATTGATGCCTAAAGATAGTTTTGTATCTTTCCAATTTTACGATTTCCAATTTAAGAGAATTTCTAATATTTTTCGCAATAAATTCTCCAGTATTTAAAAAATGCTCATTAATATCAATAATATTAAATTGTTTGTCAGTTTAATTAATAGTGCTACATAATCCAGCTTCAGTCTGGAACTTTCAAGATTGAAAAATAATTAGCGCACTGTTTGTGGAAATTGTAAAATTTACACAAAAATATTATTAAGTACCAAGATCCGCTTTGATTGAATGTGATTTTCTTGGTTGACATTTCTCGATCGATTTCTATTTGGTACTTCGTTAATTTAGCAATATTATACGTAATAGTACTGTACGTATAAAATTTGTAATTTTATATCTTTCAATTCACTCTATGAATTTTATTATTCTTCGTAAAATTTAATATCTGCTTTACAGAATTGGGATATAAGTGGTCTTGCTATTTCTTCATAACTCTTTTCGAACGATCTGTCAGAAGAAACGAGACCACGATTAAACCGCAGAATATCGTACGTTTTCCATTAGGATCCTCTATCGCCCGCAATGCTTCGATAATGTCTTCGAAGTGCGATCGTTCATTCTCTCGGGGCGCGGGTCAGATATTCGATAAAAATTCGTCCGATTCCGTGAGTGCGGCCACGTACAGTTCGCTAGCACGATAGCGCGATTTCATACGCGTTTGCAGTTGGTGCGAGGCCAGACCGACGTCGGGGAAAGGTTGGCTGGCCAGCCAGCCCGGCCTGCCGCAGTTGGCCATCCGTGAACGGCAGTTCGCTTTTTGGCCGGTACGACCGGACAGAAATGTTGTTTAGCTTGATTGAACTTTCGCGGTGTCGGGAGTCGACTTTCAAAGCAACGCGGAGCAATGCTGTCTATGCCGCCACCACCTATCCACCTGCATAAACCTCTGACCTCTTCTCTGTTGTTCACTCTGCTTCTAGTCTCGTTTCCTTACTTTTTTTATTGCACGCATTGTTGAAATCTCCCTGTAGCAACCGTGCAATTTTTTTGACGTTCTCGCAACGTGGATTATAACAGCTTTTCTCAATATATACTTACAGGTATGTCGCAAGTATCTTTTATTGCATAAGAACATAGTATTGCGATTTCTATCCATTTTAAATTTTATATGGAAAGAACGATTTTTCTGAAGTATCTAAAAATTTAAGTAAATGTAGAAATAACTTTAACTATTGCAATAATTATGTAGGAAACTCAAGCATGATAAGCAATGCTGTAAAAAGTTTTAACATTCCAGCAACTAGTTTAACCGTTTTATATCATTATTTTGATAGCCTAACAAAATTATTTTCAGATCTGTATCTAGTTAAATTTTTAGGTACTTTAACCAAACTTTTCTTTCGTGTATAAAGTTTCCAGATATTTTGACATTACTTCTTTCAAATTTGAGCATATTTATTTGATTCTAAATAAACGATAATTATACTGGAAGTTTATATGTACATTCGTTTTTCATATTTAATGAACATTATTGTTATTACGAATTTCTTTTTGTTTTTTTTTTTTGAAAGTCTGGGATTACAACATCCTGCTAAAATGAAGTCTGGAATTGCAAAGCACCTTTCCATGAGCACGTAGCATCCACCGCGGCTAGACTTCTCGATCCCTCATACGTGAATCGCATAAAGGGTGGCGATAAGATCGGGATGAAGTTCGCCGAAAGCATCAGAGAGATAGATTCTCCGTGAGGCTCGATATTACTTGCACACTTTACGCATACGAAGTAATCCTTGGAGGCGGCATATTGAGCGAGCATCATCCCTCTCTTCTCGCTCGCGGGGACCACAGAGAGAGATCTCATCTCGGAGGAGTTTGTCTCGGTTTACCGAGAGTGAAGCTACGGTAACCTTTGTCGCTAATATTATTTATTCGGGACCACGTGATCCACCCGGTCGCCCGCTTCTTGGCGGGCGATGCGTTAACGCAAACGGCACGGAGACGCGACTCGCCAAGATCAACGGCATTCATATTGAACGAGGCGCAGGTTCTGAATATTCATGCCACTGTGTAGGGTGAACGTCACCGGCGTCAGACTGCAAGGTGGAGACGACGAAGGGGTAGAGGTGGACTTAGCCGCCGCCGTGCAGAAGGATAAAACGCGCCTTAATGCCTCGGTGATGTGAGCAAAACATGCCGCGTGGTTGTTACTCATAGACGCAAAAGATTCGCGTTCTACAACGTCGTATATAGGGTGATTGATACGGCGATACGTTAACCTTTAGCGTTCACTTCATCCTGAGAGGGGACTGAAATGGATATCATTCGAACAAATTAATAATTCTTCTTAGCTTGTCTGACACTTGTTGTACGTTTCCTTAAACTCTTGCACACGGAAGGAACAGTTTTGCTGCAGGATTTAAAAATTTAGCTAAATACAAATCTAAAAATAATTTTGTTAGCCCATCAGAATAATTGTGTAGAACGCTCAAAATGTTGTTAGAAAATTTTTTGCAACATTGCTCATGATGCTTGAATTTCGACATAATTATTTTGATAGTCCAATAAAATTATTCTTAGATGTATCTAACTAAATTTTAAGGTACTCCAACAAAATCGCTTTTTTCGCAAAGCTGGGAGATGTATTCATCTAGCAACTATTATTTCATATTAGATATTATATATTATTGATTGCTAAAAAAGTAACATTTATCTATTCAGATCGCCATGTATCTTATCATTATTGTCGTATTCAATATGCAGATATGATTAGATTGGTAGACTTGATCCGAAAGAACCAACGCTTCGCGTGCCGTATACGTCGCCTTGCATGTACGTCCTGCTACGGAAGGGGGCTGAAATTATCTATTG
Organism: Acromyrmex echinatior; assembly: GCF_000204515.1. Next base: position 192,499 of record NW_011627679.1, on the reverse strand, counting down.
ATTTTGAATGGGTGGCCACTATGGCGGATTAGGCTGACCAGCAGGTTGCGGTGATTGAGGCTGTGTCTGGCCTTCTGCCTCGGCCGTCCGCCAGCTTTATCATGCGCTCCCACCATTGGCGCGGAACACGTGTAATCAGCCGCCGATCAGCCAAACATGAGGGCCAAGCCAGCCGCATATTATTTTGCGACTTACGAGTAGACGCGGGAAAAATTTATAGCCTTGGGGAAGAGGGATTCGCTGGAAGAGAACAGCGGGCCGCGATCAAATATCCTGCAAAACTTGAAGTTTTCCTGGGGTCGAGTTAGATTAAGTTGGAAACATATGGATACTCTATATGAAACTTTGTTACACGCGAGCACTTTAATCAGGAACTTTATCGAGCGAAAACGTGCCTCCCCACAAAATTGATCGCGCCAAAGATTTGGTCTCGTCGTCGCGATCTGTCAAATATTAATCAAAACAGAATAGCAGACACCTTGCAGTTGATTCTACAATATATCTACTAATAAGATTATCTATTAACAGATACGTACCCAAAATCGTAAAACTAAAGTCACAAAAACAGCTAGCTGGGCCATTTATCGAAACATATCACTGCAAAACGATCTTATCAATTGTCTGACTATAAGTTTAATCTGGTCAAATTTACTTGGACAGATTGATTTAAGAGAGCGGAAGGACGGATGCGGAGAAATACGATGGGATGCTGCGAAATCATCCGGAAGCGGAAGTGCGATCAGAGACGCGAAGTCACAGCGCCGCGAACGAACCGCACGTGAGATAAACGTTTCCTCACCGTACCGGAGAACTGTCCCTAACCCTTCCTGCTCTTGTTCTACAAAGTGGCTCTAATTAAAAGACTATAAAGAGTCAGCCGCCACGTAATAGTGGCGAAAGCTCACGTACGGTAGACACAGGACGGTTCGATGAGCGAGAGAACGGGTTGTGGGGTGGAGTGAAGTGTCTGGGCGAGCATGAACGTTTCTTTCATGTCTGACCGTCGGTGTAACGCGCTCGGATAGAAGGGTTGTTTAAAGGTAGAACGGGTAGCGTGGATTCCTATCTCGTAGATATGATATAACGAAAAAGGGAGCTGGCGAGAACGCGAGTCATGCCCCGAGCAGACTGTATACACGTTAACCGGTCTCTCCAATTATTTTTACGTCGGTTTGCGAGTAACGACTGTATAACAGGATTCTATTGTTTAACCGTTAATTTTTGCGGCGTGCGACTATTGCGAGTTTTCGAGCGACGAGCGGCACGCGAAGCATACCGTTAACTTGAAACGTTTCCTCCTCTAAATCCTAAATCTCTTTTCACCATCATGCCAGTCATGGGATATTCGCCCTTCCCGTGTATTTCCAAGATAATTCTATCGTTCGCTAAGCGTATCCTGAGCCTTTCGCGAACTCACCCAACGTAACGTATACTTCCATGCGGGAAACACGTCAGCGAAAAAATGATTTCATAATTTTTAATTCAGTTATTGAGGAACGATACGGGAAAGTGCAGTATCTTGTAATGTCAGCGCGAGAACAGGTGGAGGCTGTCTCATACAGTATCATTCGCGTGTCTACAATCTCTCTAGTTCAGAAAGAACGCTTGTATATAAAGATAGTCTAGTTATTACATAGTTTTCATACAAAAAGATAATTTATTAATTACAGCTGTAGAAAATTATTATTATTATTATTATTATTATTATTAAAATTATTATTATAACAATCGAAAATAATATATCATATTTTTTCTTAAAATTTAACCGACATTCTTATTTTATCACAATTAACTTTTACATATAAATAAATAAAAAACAAATACAATTATTAAAAAAAACTATGATTAATCAAAATTTAATGCTTCTTTACTTAATTGATTTATTTATGTAACAGTTTAGTGTTTAGTTCATCGTTATTCATATAATGATCTTATTATTGTTAATTAATTATATTGTAGACTTTAACGGTATTATTAGATATATGTATATGTACGAGGTAATTGATATAGCGACCTAAAATTTGCAGACATGTTCTTGCATGAATTTGAAGCTGATATCTTCTTAGAGACACTATCAATAATTTCTGAACTAGCTTCGTATGACTTAAAATGTCAGGACATAAGAAAGAGAATTACAAATTCTTATTTTATCTTTAATTTTAGATAAATTTTATTTTATAAATCAAAATATATGATATTAAAAATAAAAAAATGGGAAGGAATTGGTAACTTGTCATGAAGGAAAGGTCAACTCTGAATCAGTCAAAAAATTCGTCTGAAAATATTGGCCCGTGTTCAGTTAGTTCTTGTAGACGACACTATACTACGGCGTTGATCGAAAATATCGTTGTATCTTCTAGAAACGCGCCGGCGTTACGACGCTTTTAAGGGCAGCGATCCGATGCCTTCCTCTTTAATGAGACGAGCGACAGAGCTGTGCGCAGAAGAGGGGGAGGAAGATGTTCTCTCGGTCGCCCATGTCCCGTGGGGTAGGTTGATGCTGCGTATACTATCTCCTTTCGGGAGCGCCGGGGGAGATGGAACGAGATGGAACAGTCACGATGAGACGGGGACGGGACGAGGCGCGTTGGTTCGAATAAGAGACAGATCTATAGCACGAGGGTCTCACCGGGGATAAGGGAGGAAAGCAAGCACGGGCAAGGAAGCAAGGCAGGCAGGCAGGCAGGCAGGCAGGCAAGCAAGCAGGCAGGCAAGCAAGGCAGGCTTGCGAAACGTTACCTATAGCAGTAGGCCGTGGCTGTATTGATCAAGACGAGGCGGGACGGCGGAGCCTCCCTACGCCTCTATTTCCGTTGTTGGCCCTGTTCTTGCCTCTCCTCGCGCCTACGAGGAGGAGGGTCTTGTTCCTTCGATCCCCCGTTCCACGCTGCCCTTCTTTTCTTTGGTACTGACCGCAACCTCCATGCTTCCACTGCTGGGGGGTGAAACGCCGCCATCATCAATACCAACAGTAGGCAATCTCTCACGATCAACATCAGTGACCGGTGGTTTTCTGAAACCTATTCGTTTTCAGATGCCTAGACTGCGGGAAAAAGAGCACGGCGCTTGGCACTCTGTTTTTCTCGCCTCATCGATTTTTCTCGTTCTCGTGTATTCATGCCGTGAATAATTTACGCGGATAATTTTGTACCGATTTCTCCCCGAGTCACACCTTCCGTTTGATTGCTTAGGTCCTTGAGTCAAGTTTGATGTTTCCACATCATTGCGCCGTTTCAGGAGCCTATTATTTATAGATGACCTGTTCAGATAAAGGATCTTCGGTTCGATGCATCTCCAGTGGAGTGGAGTTTATCAATTTGTCACAAAAGAAAAACGCATATATAATATTCAATTTTGTAAATTATATTTATAATATTTATACATGTATTGCTGTATACAACAAATTTTTCGAGGGGTATAAATTTTTTTATATATAGTACGTTGACTTCGTACATATACAAATATACGTCTACAAAATGAGCAGCTGATGCAAGCTCGATTCTCCTTACCGAGGACTATTTTACTCTCAATTTTCTGCGTCGTCATATTTCATTTTTCCGTAAATTCTGAAGAATTTCATAAGAATTCGACTATGCTCGTGTACCACCTTCTTCCAAGATGATGCGACGAACTAGCGTGAAACAGCTGTTTCGCGATTACAATCCGCAAGATACAATTTTTGCGAAGTGTCGCAATGTAACGCGACAGTATTCCCAAAGCTGCTTGTACGAACTATGATTAAGGTACATGCGTTGAACATTTCGCGTACCTATTTCTAGTTACAGTTAAACCAACACCGAACTGGATATGGATATGTACACAGTTTTAGTCGGACTTTTCCAGGAAAATATCAGAAAATTTTATTTCGCCCGGTGTCGTGGCAGGCATAAACGGTCAGGATAACAAAAAGAAAGAAAACAAAAATGTACGGACATCCCTTCCGGAGTGCGAACGAACGAGTTTACGTTTCAGCCGCCGCGGATCGAGTAAATGTTTTCGGGCTGGATCGAACTGGAGAGAGAGAGGGATGAGGACAACACTGAGGGAGGATTCGTGTCGCGGGGACAGGCGACTCCCGTTTTGAGGGTGGCGGAAAAAATTTCGCACCCCTTCTCTCTCTCTCCCCCCCTTCCCCCCCGCGTGTTCATGCGTGTGGGTGTGCGCGCCGGCACGTATATTTATGCGATACATTACGTATTCGGGTAAATGACACGTGGCTTGATTTACCGCCGTCGGAATACGGCGGCGGAATAAAACGCGCGAGCGGATGGCACCGCGTGATTCCTGAGTAATGCACCTCGCGCAACGTCGACGCACGCGCGTTACGCTATCTGCATTTTAATCGTCTGGTTCCGTCGCTAATTAATCACGCCGCGCGATGCCGGTGCGTTCGCGGTGTATTTTCCGTCACGATTTATTTACCCGAGAGCAAATTACGCCGCCTTATGATCTCGACCGCTCGCTGTTCTCTCTGCTTGGCGCGCGCGTTGTTGTGGATCTTTTTGCGGAGAACGCATCCAGAAACATACACGGACCGGAAAATAATGCTGCAGTCACATTGGCAACTGCTAATACGCTATATTCATATTTTGCGCATCTGTTGCATTGTTCCGACTATCCGACATTCAAATAAATATATATATTTTCATTGCGATATTTTATCAGCGCCTTTTCACTACGACGAACAAAATGTATCGTGACGATTACAGGAAATAATTACGACCTACCTGTGAATAAAAATTTGCTACGAGGTATTATGCATAATGGCAAGAACAAAAACATGGATTTTTTTTAGTTTCATCGAATAGTTGGAGAACATTGTACCTGCATGACCACAGCGTTGATGAGTTGTACTATCAGCCATTCTGTATTTTGCGAGAGATGTAATAGCGATAACAGCAATTTACAGAATCCAATGTTAGCTGCCCATATCACAGAAATTAATGAGTAACAATCGTGATTTCAAACAGTAATTAGATAGGTAAATTGAAACGTTACGAATGTTATGTTGAGCGTATATATTTTGTATTTTCGTGTGCAGGCAAGCGAAACGTTTTACATACTAGACACAATACGTAATTAATCTTCCACGCGACAGTGAAACAATGCATTTAAGGGCTAGAAGATATTTCATCGCTCTTGTTCCTGGAATTTAGCTGTCTCTTTAACCATACAATTCCGGATATAGTTCAAAAGTGTGGCGCCGCGTCGCGAGATTATAGTAGCTCACTTTGAACAGTGAACACGGCGTGGTATAACAAACCAGCTTGGAGAACGACGGTATTTAAACGTCGAAAGTTTCGTCCAGAACACGCACCCAGTTTAATTCCCCTTTTGGCTTTCAGCTCTTAAAACTCGCGAACCGACGGCCACGTCTAATTGATGTAGTTTTTATCGACTTACGCACGCCTCGAGCTGTGGCGTTATTCATTCAATGCTTTTCGCCAGTCGAGGGTTGAAAGAAACCGCATCGTTTACCGGCTTCCACAGTGTGCGCTTTCGCACCCTATTCTATTCTCACCTTCTTTGAATGCTTTCTACTTAACGAAATCAATACGCTAAAGTGACTTACATATAACTAACACAAACAGAAAATGACCAAAGTTGTTAATAGTTTCTCAAGACTGTCAAATGCTTGTAATATAATTCATAAAGAAATTTCTGAATGTAGACAAATTAGAAAAACAAAATGTTATTGATGCAAAAATATATTTAATTTTATAATATATATCGGTCTCTTATTTAATAAGTAATACAATTAAAAAAATTAAGTTTCTTTTTAAGAAAAGAGAGAAAATTATTTTTTTACTTAATGATAATTATTAACTAATCAAATAATAAAAGTCAAATATTATTTCTTTTCGTTTCACAACTCTTAAAAAAAATCATCCTTTTTCAGTTGTGATAATTTTGATATCCTATAAAACTAGTGCAAAATAATCCATTAAAAGTGTCATAATATCATCGACAGTATATATTTATATTTATTTTGATCAGCTAATATAAAGATTTTAAATTCATAATAAAACAATTTTTTTTCTCCAAATTTTAAAATTGTCTCAATGTTTTAAATGTTCTCTGTAGAAGACTTTCCTTTTTATTTACAATACGACACAACTTAAAATGTCTCTCTTGTAGAAAGTATTATAATCTCTTTAGAAACTTTAACAATGACACAAGCTTTCGACGGACGGACTGTGAAGTTGAGTTAGTTTACTTTTGATGATTGATAGAATAATCTTTATCTAATTTCTTCATGATAATAATTGGAAAATTATATTTTTTTTAGTATCACTTTTTAAGTGAAGGAATGACATTATTATAAATCATTCTAAATATGTTGTAGAAAAGAACAAGAAATGTAAGCAGATATAATTAGTTTTCAGAAACTCAAACATTAAATTTTTTTGTCAAAAAACTTGCTCTAATAAAATATTTTTTATTAGAGTATGCATCCATCAGTTTTATTTCTGTACGATTATTAATTTTTACATACTTAAGTATAATTACTCAAGCTTATATTAAGTTAGTTTTATGAGTTAAAATTTTTGTTATGCTGTGACACATGTAGAATGAACGTAACGAGGTAGGACAAAAGTAGTCGCCGGAAGTCTGTTGCTCCGTGAGACCAAGGCAGAGGCCAGAGATAGCGAGATAGAAGGAACTCCTTAGGAAGAGTAGTCCGCTTCCCCGCGATTCAGACAAATGCACTCCAGTTGTTTTCTCCGGTTCGTTCCGTTCGGTCTTTATCAAATCTCCTCTCCCATAGTTGGGTCGGAGGCTTTCCGCAGTTTGGAAGACGCGGCCGATAAGGTCCCCCTCACTTGCGCGCGAATCGCGCTTGACGAAAAAAGGACGGAAGGACGAGCGGGCCATGCCCGGGGGCAGGAGAAGCCACGATAAATACTTTCTACCACGTCGCAAAACAGAACGGGAGAGAAGATGAGGGCGAGGATGACGGTAGTTTGCGAAGTGCGAGAGAAGAGAAAAGAGGAAAGAGAAAGAGAAAGAGAGAGAGAGAGAGAGAGAGAGAGAAAGATTCTTCACATCTCTCCGCTCGTCGTTCGCAATGGAGTCAAAAGTTTCCACCCTGAAGGAAACTCGAGTAGTTTCAGCGATCGAGAGGCACTCTACTTGTGCGTTCGCTTTCTTTCTTTCTCTTTCTTCCTCTCTCTCCCTTTCTCTTTGTAGAGATGCACGTCAGTTAAAATAGAACTTTTTTAGTGGTCGAATGTTTAATTGAGGCACTTTGGTACAATTAATATTATAGTTTCAACGTACATTAGCGTCATATATCAAGTATTTATATAGAATAAAAAATACACAATTTGTCACATTAGCAGAATATTGCTAAAAAATATTATGTACAACTGGGAAATTTATCTTGGTTTACGACTTTAATTTTAACGAATTAGTCGCAACTTTTACATCCGCTTTAAGTATGAATTATACATGCACTGCAATGCTTCATACATTAAGGCCACATTAAGGAACGAAAGGGAAGGTTGTTGATTTACGGATTTTTCGCGACGTGCACATTATTTCATAGCTGTACCCTCGCACAGGGGGGGGGGGAGGAAACTTAGCTACGGCTATGGAGTGAAGTGTAGACTGTGGGAAAGGGAAGTAAGAAGAGAGGAAAGAACCGGGGAGTAGCTTCTAGCAGACTGGAGGATGGCGCGAGGATGGAGCTGTCCCAACGGAGGGGGTGCGGAATATCGTCTCGGTCCTAGCCCTCTCTCGCTGCCGCGAGCGCAGCTGCCGTACTTTTAATATTGTTCTACCAGACTTAAAATATGAGACTGCGCCACAACTCCGGCCTCGTTGCAGGCTTCGAGGTCCGTTTCCGTCCTCCGGTCCAATCCTCCTTATGAAGAGGGAGACGCCGTGCCGCGCGCCGGGTCCAGTAATCTACTTGCGCGTAATAGCTTCGAAAAATCTCTCCTCCACCTAACTCGCGACTCGGAGAAATTACATAGCAGCAATAATCACTAATTACCGAAGAACTTTCTCCGGGAATCTCCTTATTAAACAGCGAGTTTCATTTATCTCTCGGTGGAAAACGGACAGTCGCCGGCACGAATACGGCGTACCCGTTTCCTCTTTTTGTTATAAACGTTACGTCCAACTACGATAACAACTATACCTCGTGTTGTTTATAGCCATCGTGAATCTGCGCAAAGTATCGTTCCCGATATTGAACGCAAGTGCTGACCACTGGATTCGCGAAACTCCAGAATGTCAACGCTCAAGTTTGTTTTCACGTCAATACATTTATCAAGGATATTTTTGCAACCGGCCACAATTCTCAGCGTTGGGTCGGTCATTTTTTCCCTGATAAAAAATAGGAGAGCTGCGCGGCGAAAAAAAGCGAGCCAGTAGGACGTATTTGTGGCACGCCGAGTGCGCCGGGGCATGAAGTACAGCCTGTTTGTTTCGATACGTCCAAACTGCCGTTTGTCTTAATTGTTTACCAAATTTGCTTTAGACCGTGGCACCGCTCTGTCACTCGCTCCGAACTCTGCTGTTCGCCCAGTTCTCTCTGTATCGACTGCTTGCGTGCATGCCCGCGGATTTGTTTGTTCGCAAAGTTCCGAGTGCATTATATCAGAGGTGTCTGTCACGGTCCTGCGATTCCGCCGTTGCGAATCCCTACGTTCGCAACTTCGTAGACACGGCTCCGCGTGCAACGCGTTATATCTACGTACATATAATACATATATGTAGCATCTGCACACTTCATAGAGATCTCTCGCTTAGGTGACTACCGGTCCGACAAGATGTATCACTTCTCTTTCCGACCGCTGCCGCGCAAATACCGGCGCGGATAGTTTCCGTTCTATATTTTATCGGTATTTTGAAATTCAAGGAACCGCGGCGCATTCTTTCCGAAATTCGACCCGCATGGACTCAACTTGCACTTTGAAATTTTAACATTTGCGCTCGACAAATTGCACTGCCACGCTCGTCCGGGTAGACCTTATTGATGTAGACCTCGGTATAAACAGCATCTTCTGCAGATAATAGAATCAGCTCGATATTAAATAATATTTTAATTTTTCTTTACACTGTTGTTCTTATTAAAAGTTTTATTAGGATACATGACGTTGAGTTTATGACTGTAATATCGCTGAAATTCATATGTCAAACATCCCGAAATGTATACATGTAGACAGCTAGTAGAATTAATACATGAAATAGGCTATACAAACTCCGAATTGACATAAAGTGTATATAGTCTATTGGTACTTTAAAGTTGTAACTCTAAAGTTGTAATTCTAAATGTTGTATGTTAATACTCTAATGACTAATATTACATAAAGTTAATATTACGCGTACTACATGTAATATTATAATTTTTTGGAATCAGATTATTGCACGGAAAGAACGATTTTAAAGAATGATTTTCTAAAAATTTAGCGGAATGCAAATCTGAAAATAATTTTGTTGGACCATCAAATTAATTAGGAATCTTAAGCACGATATGAGCAATGTTGCAAAGAGTTTTGTCTAAGCTTCAACTAAATTTTTTAATATTTTAACAAAATCTTTCTTTTTTCGTGCGAGAGAAAGTAAACAATTATGAATTATTTGTTCTGATAAACTTTATTTTATTATCATTTCTAAAATTCGATTTAAATAAGATTTCTCTTAAAAATATATATTTGAAATATATAATATTAGTTGAATATATTATACTATTCTATAACACTTAAACTTCTTTAACATAAAAAAATCTAAGATAAAGTATACTTTAAACACTCTTGTTAAAAATAAGTACATCGTCATCGAATATTAATACTCTATCGAAGATTCTCGACACAGATGCAACGAAGCTCGATGTCGCAGGTTTGCTACGCAAACAGGGTTGGCGCCTGCCTGTGCCATCCGACAAGAGAACTGAAAATCCTCCGATAAAACGCGTTCGCGAAATATTCTGTGTCGCGACACAAACGAAATGCAAATGGCCAGGCTACGCACAGACGTTTGGCAACACTGTTTGGGTTTCGTCCGAGGGATGGTTTTGGCAATCGGTAGGTGAATATAGAGGGTGATATACAAGGCAGATAGAGCCACGAGGACGTACGGAAGGGAGAGAAAGAGAAATAGAGATTGAAAGGGCGAGACAGACTAAATGAATGAAGGGTATGAGAAAAGAGAGAGCGAGTAAAGGGGGAGGGGAGGGAGCGAGATGAGAGGCAGGCTAGCTGTGTTGGATCATTGTACCACGTCCCGTCCGTCAACACCTCACCGCCCTCGGCCAAGCGAAACTATAAAATACATGCGACATCCCCCACACTGCCACCACTTTTTGGTACAGCGCGAACGCGTTATATCCGAGTCGATCGACTACGTTGCCGATGCTCTTCGTTGGACTTTGCATTCGATTCATGTTGTTCTCTTCAAATCCGCTGTATTTCGGATACTCGATTACCGAACGATGATTCACGCGTTCGGCATACGCCTGCGCCCGATAACACTGTCCGGCTAACTGCCGGATAGTGAATTTACGATGAGTTCCAGATGATTATCTCTTCGTGTTCGGCGTCGCGCAGCCGGAATTACTCGCCGCTTCGCATTCGCACGCTAATTGAAACGATCCCGGCCCCGCGCCCGGGATTCAAGCAATTTCCGCGGACGCGTTATTTCACCAAGTAGGATGGAGGTCGCGACGACAGCTCAAGGAAGTTTCGCCGACGCAGCCGCCGTCGCCAATTCCGCCGGCAAGTAATTATAAGTTGGACGAGAAGCGAAGAGAAATGTGCGAAGGAATGAGCTGGTCAAGCAATGAGCGGTCCATTCCGGCGTTACTTTAATATTTCAAGATTTTTTTTGGTACACGGGCGTCCAATATACATTTTAATGTTTAAATCTGTGGCCTAGTAGTGTCGTGATCGCGTGGCTTCAGTTCTATAGGGTCGTTGCAGTGAAAGGATCGGTACACCGAGAGATACGTCGGACCTACAAAATGGGGAGTGCGTGTTTTACGACCCATGTAAATCCTCGTGCCTCCGTGTATTTGTTGTTTAATTTAGATGTTTTCTACTTCGCGCCAGTATATTCGCCATATGGCCCATAGTGTTTCTCTCTCGTGGCGCAAACTCGTTGAATGCAGGCCCCTGCAATTAGTCTTTTCAACGTACGCGATAGTTATTATATATAGAGGAATCGTGTACGTTATTACTAGTAGCAGCAACTGTTTCTCAAACGAATTGTTTCTTGAATTCTTTGATAGATTGAAATATAACAAGCAAATATCATATATAAAGAATAAGAACGCGTCTATTGACAATAACATACAATTTTTCTCTGACACTAAGGTAACTGTACGTATTAAGCTGCTGCCAAATGGAAGAAAGTCAGAATTGTAGAAAATGTCCCTGTAATAATATATCGGTTGGATGTAACGGCGCGGTATTGGACATTTGCGATTTCCGTGGAGACCAGTAGACCGGTGGTCTATCGTTGTTGACAAACGAAGGAAGGCTAGGTTGAGACGTCGAATAGGATTTAGACGATCTGAGGATGGAATGGCATTGAGAGGGTGGGTCCCCAGGAAATAACGTCGGCAGCCCGCCGAATGGCAAACGCTACACAGGAGAAAACGTGGTAGCACAATCAGGCTTGATGCCAAACAGTTCTAGCCACTCCCAACCGGTTCCACCCGTGGGATTGGTTGGCAATTACAAGATGTGCGATAATCCGCAGACTTGGCAGCGGGCGCCGCTTGCGTTAACCCACCAAGATTAACACTTACCTACACGTAACTCTTGGCTCCCGCTTGGCTGCCGTTTGGCTCTTCTATCTCTTGCTTCTTCGTCACCAACCACCGCGCCGTTTCGCCTCTTATGGATATTAATAACGTATCTTCCTGTACCTCTAAGAGTATTACCGCCTGTAAGACCAGCAAGAAGCAAGTTTCTCGTTACCCACAAAGAAACCACCTGTCTACCATAATTTTCTACGCATCCGGAGCGGCAGGAAAACCGGAGAAAATTGCATAAGTTCCTACAATGTTGCATGGTGAAGTGTTAATTGCAATTTTTGTCTCATTTATGATATTTCATATCGTTCCTCTTATATCGCTGCGATATATTTCCAACAATTTTCGTAAAAAGAATCTTTAATATTTTCTAGAAAAAATATTATAGGAATGTGAGTTCAATACGAAATTGATTAAGGAGTAGTATATATTTTCACGCGACATTTAAAGCATCCCGCATCGATTTCGACCGTTATCAGCTTCCATAGTGAAGCTGCAGGCTTCCGTAGAGGAGTTCTACGTAACTCAACCAGAGGAGAACTACCGGGGGATTAAAGTTGCTCTGGCAAAAGTCCCTGAATCTTGCGGACTATGTCGGCCGACCCTCAGCAGCAGAACTTAGATTTATGCCGCGAAACCCTTGGAATTACCGAATCGAGGATTTATTTCTCTTTTCGCTCCCGTTCGCTTTCCTCACCTTCGCGTATAAGTGGAACGCATCTAATCCTGCGAAAGCAGAAATGCAGAGAATAGTAAAGTGCAAGTTAATATCTTTTCCTTTTTCTCTCTCTCTCTCTCTTTCTCTTTCTCTCTCTCTATTTAATTATCAGACAATAGTACGATAGTAATAATTCTTAACTGAAGTCCAGCTTGCCTCGCTATTGTTGTCTTTTCTGATATATTAAGCTATTCTCAACGGAATACGAGAGGTAACATGCGATTCAACTATTACATCAGTGTGAAGCCAGCGAGACTCATAATCGTTACCGCCATTTTCGAGCGTATCAGCGATAACTAAAGAACTTTTAAAGCCTGAAGCCCGGAGGGCGGTTGCTGTTTGGCGGGGAAGATAACTGGTTTCTAATTGTGGATTTGCAGTTTCATTTAGCTATCGATTTCCCGCGTTAAAGCCAATGGGAAGGTACTGCGTTATATCGTGTAACCGCATTCGGTGACGTTACATTAGTCCCGTAACAGACAGACCGTGGTTAAATGTCTACTCGACCGGAAGTCAGATAGCAGATTGTCATGTATAGTACTATAAGCCATGATTAATTTCCATCCGAGAAACTAAGAAATTAAGCGCCTGCATTAACCATCAGACTTTGCTATTTTTATCTTCGATTTAAGTTAAAGAATAATTTATCGTGTGTTCTTTAATTCTGCACGAATAATGTAGAATCGTTCGTTAGATTTTCGAGTTTTTCTGAAATTAGCGCATGTAGTTTTGCTAAATTAAATTTTCTTGATATGAGACAGAATTATTAATTTACTCGTATGTACGAGTTTTTGCTGTTTCTCAACACATTAATTGCGTGCTTTTAAAATGGACACGACGACTCTGAGAACAAAAAAAAAACGGACGAGTAACGAGGGCAGAATGTCCGACGGTACTTTTTACACTTGTCGCATACATTGGGCGTGGTATTTCGCGAGCCGCGCAACTGCAGGAAACGTTTCACGACTAATGCAGATGACCACGTCAGACATCTTAAAGGTTAGCATGCACGTGAGCCATTCGTCGAAGCGTGGTTAACAAAGTGTACCTACGGCGCGAAATTCGTAAACGGAAATTTAAACGATGCCATTGCGATGTTAAATTCCATCGGTTGATGTAGAGACGCAAAATATACACAGTCTTTTATTAAATACATGATGGCGTTCATATCTATTTAATGAGAGTAAAATAGAATGGCAAGGAAAGCATGATAGGTACGGATAAGAGTAACGAGTCTCTGTGAATCTCTGTGGCCTCTACTGTTCTTCGTTAATTTATACGTGTACACCTAATTAAAATGAGGGCGTGGATAGTACTCGTTTCTCGTGCACCTGTGTTATCATAACGGCTCGCGCCAGTTTTCCGTTGTTTCTCTCGATCGCAAGTTTGCTCACGGATTTTAGGCGACTGTTCTCCCCTGCTATTTCTCGCCCTTATCTCTCGTTCTCTTATCCTCATGTCGCGATAGTTGGAAGACTCCAGACGAGTCGGGTAAATCGAAGATCTTCGCAGATGAGCGCGAGGTGTTGGTTCGCAATGAGAAGTTTTAACCTGTTATCTCAGCTGCTCAAAATCATTTCTTTCAAAGATGCAATTCTGGAAAGGTTTTTAGACGATGCGATTTATTGTTTAGATCCTCCTTTTAGATAATGTTTATCGATTTTGCTACACGAAAAGGACGGTTTTACTGAAGTGTCTAAAAATTTAGTTAAATACAGATCTAAAAATAATTTTGTTGGATCATGAAAATAATAATATATAACCATCAAAATAATTATGTAAAATGTTCAAATTGCTAGAATGTCAAAACTTTTTGCAGCACTGCTCAATTATGCTTCAGATTTTTACATAATTATTTTGACGGTGCAGCAGAATTTTTTGAGATCTGTATCGAGCTAAAATTTGTATTCAACAAAACCGTTCTTTCCGTGTACATAAACAATTATGATGCACATTTCTGCATTTTGATCATTCTGACGCGATAAACGAATACATAAAAAGCTAGCATTTTTTTCTAGATCTAGTAGTGGACATTCAGTTCATACACGTTTAATTTGCAGATATGTAATAAAGATATTTGCAGAAAATTAAACCTTTCTCGTTCTAGAATTGTTTGTTTACTTTCTACTTCTCCACAAGATAAAATCTATAAAATCATAAAATATACCTTTTGTCGTGCACATGTTGTGACGATCATTCGAGCGAGAAATTATCATTATGTTGGATCGTCGTCGTGAAAGAAGGAAAGAAGCCCGTTCTAAGTTCTATCAACAAAGCAAGAAGTCTAACATCGTCGTCTTCACCGTAACCGAAAGATAGAGCACGTGCGATGCACTAACGAGATACAGTCATTAGGCGTATTTAGTTTATACAAGCGTAGTGGGGCTTCGGGAGAGTCTTGATAGGCAAAAATTCAATAGACCTCCATGCGATAGAACACGGTTCGCTGGCACTGTTAAACGGTCCTCCACTCACGTAATGCTTCGCCACTTATAATGGGCGGAAGACGTAGGAGAGAAAGAAGGAGATTGGACAGCTAGATATTATATAAGTTTTATAACCGGGCCGAGCACCCCTCATGAACGCCCTTCTATCTTCCTGCTGCTGAGAGCGTTGTTGTTTTCGATTTGCGATGAGACATTCATTATCGTTGATAACTGTTCCCAATTTATTTCAGATAGCTTTGATAAATTTTTGATTATATCGTAAATTAGATGATACTTGATCGCAAGGTCTATAATCTACGGATAGAATATTTATTATATTATGTACAATTTTACTCTTAGTTCTCTTATTTAGCTTAGTTTATTGAGACTATATCTATAGTCTCAATATATTAAGAAGAAAACTGATCGTGATCTGGATTTTCAATTTTAAGTAGTGGAAAGTAAAAGAGACTGCGTGAATTCAACCGAAGAAAGCACATGAAATGCTATTATATACGCCATACTTCGATATTGCAAGAAATCTGGACGTTAGCGGATTTCTGCTGACTGTAATGAAATAATATTTATTGTCGATCTACCGCACACAAACTTTTCGCACAATGTCGTCTCGGTTGATTCCACACATCCCCGGTTTGCGAGGGAATGTGGTGTTCGACGATGGTCGCCCCATATATATCGCTTCACTTTCCTTTTTCCATTCGATTTTCCCTTCGTTCCACTTTCGCAGCTAGTGAGCGTGCACGTAACCACGGGCCGGTAATTTGCGAAAGTACGAACGTTTGTTCAGGCGAAGGGACGACTCGTGGAATATAAGAACGCGGGACTTGTTGCTGGTTCCAAGCGGCAGCCCGGAGTCTCGCAATATACCGGAGGAATTCGATAGTTTATTGGCTTTCCTTGGACGTGGTAGAACAACGGGCGGAAGAAGAGGGAAGAGAAACGACGGCGGGCGGAAGAGCAGCGAAAAAGGAAGAGAAATGGCAATGGGCGAAACAGAAAGGATGAACGGAAGATAGAGAAGGAGAAAAGGGACGGTGCGAGAAAGAACGAAGAAGAGACTGGTGACTATAGACCGCGGCGTCGGCTTGTTTATGGGAGTGCCGATGCGCACCATCTGCTGAAAAAGACTTGTTGTTCTAAATGTGTGCACTTCGCGTGCACCCCGATGTGCACAGACCAGTTGGCACAACGAAATCACCGATCGTATCTCACTACGTTTCTACGTTTCGGTCAGGTAGAGCGCAGGTCATCGCTCTCTCATTTTTCGACAAACGCCAGTCGAGGGGAGACCGTCTCACAACGACGATTAACTTGTCGTCGCGGCTATTTCGAGGCTACAAATTTTGTTTCGAGCGAGTTACGTGTGTCGATTGTGCAGCGGAGATTCGCGTGGCTGTTTAACGAAAAATGTTTACTCTCTTCTCGTTTCTCCCGAACGGATTGCGTATTTAAGCATGTTTTACGAAGATATTAGATATGTATAATTGCAAGGTTTTAGGAAATCTTAGAAGTATTATAATAAAAATAGCGAATTCGGTTGGACGCGCAATGGCATGATCTAATCTAAGGATAAAAGTGAAATGTAAACATTTTGAATTACAAAATACCAATATTTTATCAAATCGCATAATAAATATATTGAGAATTTCGCGGTTTACTTTGTTTGTATTTATATTTATATTAATTTGTTTCTATATTTATATACACACATTTTTACACAATTTATGTACGATGATTTTAACGTTACAGAGTGTGTCCAATCGAATTTGCTATAAGTATGTTAAGTTCATAAGCAGATAATTACTTCTTACATCGGCATCATCGGCATCATCGGCATTTCTCCACGTTGAGAGCTCCGTGCCGTTTTGGGTGCCACTTTATGGTGATTCCGGTCACGCGTCCGGGTACAAGAAGATCCATTCGCGTGGGCGAGGACGGCGTTCGACGACAAACGTTCTACCGTGCCACGCGCGCCTTCGGTGATGGTAGTGTTCACCCTGCGGGGAAAACAAAGAAGGCTCTAAACAACAGGTTCGGGTAGAGAGGAGTTTCCAGCGAGCGCCTCGCGCACAATGGCACAGTTAGGGTTACAAGCTTCTTGACGAGTTGCCAAGTCGCGTCGTTGACGGCGAGCCCTCTCCTTTGTCGCCGTCGCCAGTTAGACGTTGCCGAAGACGGTGACGATCGTTCCTGCAAGCGACGACGGGGACGACGATGACGGCGGTACGGCGCGGCGGAGGAGGCGACGCTGGCGGCGTCGACGTTGGGCGTCGTCGTCGCCTTCGACGGCACAAAGTACCCGCCACCGCTTCCCTTCTGCCTGCTTGGCGAGCCAGCCACCCGACGACCGCACGTCGGCGTTTGATCCGCTGGCTGGAATTGAAACGGAGCCAATGAATCTACCGAGCGGGATTGCGACCCGAGAGGAATCAAACCCGGAGGATATCGCTTCGTCCGAGGCGCTTATTTCTTTTCTTGTCTCGCCAAGGGGGGAAAAAGTTTGCCGACCAAGAGAGATGGGAGGATATACCTTCTTCAATGAGGCGGATTTAAGTACCTTTATTTTCTTTGCTCCCATCATGGCGTTTCTCGTTGGCGTTCGTGATTCATGCAGTTTACTCATACTATATGTATTATGTATATGTATCGCACGTACGATCGTATACTTTCTGATGTAGAGTGAGTTAAAGAGAGAGATATGCTAAAAGGAAAACTAGCACTATTCGAGATTACTAGAATCGTTTTATAAAAGCGACCTACTTGGATGATATACAGTGATACATTTGGCCTTTTATTGAGTATTCGATAAAGTCATCCTATTTTTACACTCGTCACCTTATCATCCTTTTCCTTTTAACCTCAATCATATGATAGTTAATTTCCCTTTGTAGGAATGATAGGAAATTGTCGAGGTATCTTATCAGAATGTCGCGTCACCGATATGCAAAGAAACAGTGACCCTGCCGCTGACTTGGGATTCCGCGGCAGTATTTCAACCGTGAATTATCGAAATTGCACTTTAAGTCGAATCTGATTCCACGGAGTAAGCCGAAGCTCGAGCGATTCCGGAAAACGTGTCCGCTTTACCTTGTTGAGATCTCGCGCCGCCGCAAAAAGAGAATCCAGGCGGTTTATACCAACACGAGGAAGCTTGGAACACACAACGGCTATACGTACGTTGGATGTGCGGTCGCGCGGATAGGTATATGTACACATGTCTACGTGAAGGTACCTGCGGACAGATGCTGGAATGGAAGTTGAGCTTTGGGAAAGCCGCGCACGTAGCCGCGGGGGATAGAGACGACCGTAGGTTGGCTTGGCAATGATCGCCACCCGGTGACTGTGCCAGCCATTAACGGACACGTGTCTCTATCTGGTCCTTGCGCTAGAATCGCGAGATTTATCGCCTAGAACGACACGTCGCACCGTCGAAGACTCGAGTGTATTTTTATCACGCGTCATCGATCGCTGCTGTGTTAGTTTTCTCGTCGACGGACTCGTATATGTGCGCACAACCCAATTGATCGTTTCTGAACTCGCATTTGGATCATTAGAGCATTTTGTTGAACGTAAAATTCATTCTACAATTATATAAGAGTAGTTGTAAGAATTGACCAAACACAATCGAATATTCTCCTCGTATTCATCTGTGATTGGTCAATCCTTACAACTACAATCACTTATAATTGCGCTTACGTGATTGTAGAATGAACTCAAGGCACTTACTGCGATGTTCTGCGTTTCCTTAAAGAGCTGACTTGCTAAGCACTTCACTTGGGCTTTCGAACAGATCGAGTTTATCTTTAATTGCCATTAAACGGCTGAAGTCCAAAGTATAAGAGATATCTACACTTGGTACTCTAGTACTGGAGTAGCAGGTGTTTCCAGACAATGAAGTCACTTTTTCTTTCACGTAGAGTCTCTCGGTACATTACATAGATGTGTAGACGAAATAGAAAAAAAAATTATTTCTTGTACTTTGAAAGAATTGCTTTGATAGATACGTCAAATCGCATTGCAAAATGGATTCTCTATTTTGCGAGGCGAACGAATAGTTGAAATTTGTAGTGACAGATATGTTCTTTTAAACGGGGCACGGCTATTAGTAGCATGCGTTGCCAAATCTCCGTCAATCACATAAGTTTCCTCGAATCGCGCCGCCATAATCAATATCGCCGCCAATATCAGTTTCAAAGGATACAATCGTATCGGTGAACTTATTGTTATCGCGATAACGGCGTCGCGCTTTCGGCTATGCTGGCGGGTTAATGTTATGCGTTCGCAAATAACGGCGCGATTCATTTTAGCAGCCAGAACCCTGCAGTGGTTTGTCAATGGCTCGATAGCGGCGTCGGCGCTCGGCTGTTCCGGTCATTAAAACTTGATCCATCGAACTATTTGTCCGTCCGTACACGCTGCAATCCCGAAAGTCTCGTTTTTCACGATATCGCCTCCCCGACGTGGCTCTCGTTCACATTTTTTATGCGGTCGCCTATACATCATCGTAACGGTGAAAGCGAAGCGCGACAGATAATTCACGTGGAACCCGGACAGCGCTCGTAAAGCGCTGATAAAAGTGGCAGAATGACTTATTTTAATTGAAACGTTCGTAATCATTTCGCGATTGATCTGTGTATACGAGCGCGACACGGAACAAATGACCATAATATCTCGCACCATAATAATATCAGTGCAAAAATAATGACACTCGTAAATTGAATGGAGCGTAATCCGGTTTTGTCAGCGATTTTCCTTTATGGGGAGTAAGATGCTTATTTTTGTACTTATTTTTATTAATGTATATAACCTATATAAATCTATTTGAAGAACAATAGAATTTTCTGATTTCATAAACTAAACATTAACTGAAAGCTATCAAATATTTATTGAATAATTGAATAACTTGGTAAGACATAATTAGTGTTAATCTATTGAAATGCGTTTTAAAATAGAGTTTGCGATTTCTATTTCTAAATCTTGCTATTCGCTCTTCTTTCGCTCTTTGTACGAGTTTTCGTTAGTAATACGAGTCGAACATGCTCGATACTATTGTGGCTTTTATTGTCATGCAAAAGTTCGAGCTTATGCTCGATGTGGAGCAATTCAGCAGTCGGTTGAACACAATAGACCGGACAGTCGGCCCGGTACAAAATATGCAAATTTGGCCGACGTCGGGGCCGGTCTGACAAAAACAATAAACGCGAACGATTGCATGTGTTCATACATCGATGGATTCATAAAAATATCCATACGAACACGGGCGTGGATAGAAAGGGATGACAATAGTGGTCGGAATGGACCAAAGAGAAAAGAGAAAACACCGCACGGTGCGAGAGGTGGAAGTACAATATTATTTAGCCACAGTGTGAAACCGTTCGCGCGTTACATTCTGTACGGATTGACTACTAGCGAAATTTGCAGATGAGAACGAGGCGTTTTTCCTAATAGCTAACATAGAAATAGCGATGGCGATGCTTTTACATTCATCTGCGTACAATATTTTTTATATAAATGCGTTATGCATACTGTTTTAAAAAATTGCAGCGTAATGTTGTATCAAAGGCATGAAACATAAATTCAAGTAATATTTATTATGGAAACAAACATAATGGACTGAAGAGAACTTTTATATCTGCGTTTTTAACTTTCAGATCTGTATGAAACTTTTTTGCGACACTGCTTGTAGTTTAATGGCGTCCTTGCTCTTCAAACCATCTTTATCTAGCCGGGTGACGTTCTATTTAGGTCACGCTTTTCCAAAAGCGTCTGCCTAAGGCACACTTGTTCCATTTTTTGTTCTCTCCCGACAGTTTAACTGTTCATTTTTCTTTGAACTTTTTTAATGTTTCTTTAAACTTTTCTTTCAATCTGTTAAAGATTTTATCGTTCGTAAGCGACATATTTCGAAGGAAATTTTTTTCTATTTGCTTCTATATTGTTTCTGTATTCAATTTATTTCACAATTTAATCTGTAAGAGGATTAACTAAATAGATAACTGGACTAACAAATTTATTAACGATTATCTATTTTAACTTTAATTTAGTATTAATTGAAAACTAATTATATATATAGAAAACTAATATATATTGATACTTTTTGATGACTTATGTATATTGAAAACTTTTAAATATATATATATATAGAAAGAGACGTTGAAAACAATTGTAAACAAAGTTGACATTCAATTCAATTCTATTTAAAAATTTTCAATTTTTTTATATTCGACGAAAAATCTACAATTCTATGCGACTTTAATACGCATATACCTATATGAGTGTATTGATATTGAGCGTTGAATGTGCGTCGATAGATCCTCTTAGAAGCATTTAACTATTTCTTCCATCAAGTGCGCTGAAACCTGTCTTCACCTTATCTCGTCGAAAATCATCACCGTTACAAATCGTGACGAGCGAGAAGCGTTCGACGAGAACACCCGAGTGAATTCTGAGGATGCAGCTTCTCTCGCAACGACGAGCAGGAATAAAAATGGCGCAGATTGGGGAACGGATAGAGAGAAGCGAATCGTTGCTGGGTCCCACAGGCCGATTTGACGGGTTCGTTCCCTTGATGTTTCATCCGTCCGCACTGCCCTCCACCCTCTCGCCACTTCGACCATTTGCTACCGTCGCTTGTAAATATGAGCGGTCCTTCATTCGGACAGAGAGCAATAGCCCTAACAACGTCTTCCTGCCACCGTGCTCGGATGCCCGTTCAGTGCGACGGTGGTTTCCCTCCGTTAGGGAATGTACCGTCATTCCTTTCCTCAGGGCGGCAGACTGTAGAAAGAGAGAAGCGGCCGGAGTGGACGAAGAAAGGGGACACGATGCTAGAGAGCGCGAGGGAGGAAAGTCCCCCGACAATCAACGTCTATGGCGCCGCGCCATCGTTCTTCCCATTTTACGTGGTGTCGTAAAAGATGCTTGTTACGAGCGGCGAACGGACAAAATGACGGATCGTAATAAGTTCTCGTTCAGCCGACAGCGGCATTGTAGGCCAGTCTCGCCAAGGTCCAAGACAACGGCGGTTGTAAACGATCGAGGTAACCCGAAAATGATGAACGAATTTTGCGAATCATTCGATCGTTTAGTTGTTATATTTTATATCCAACAATGAGTGATATAAGTAAGTCATATATACAGCACGTATAAGATATTTAATTATTAATGGAACATTGAAGTACAACAGTATTTTAACATGATATGATGTATGATATTCGCTTACGATATTCCATAATTTGGATATGTACCATCTGTGTTCCATAAACTTTAAACTTTAGCTTTAAAGAGCGCGCATTACGTAAATTCTCGCAATTTTAATCATTAGACACTTTTAACGTCGCGAACATGATTTATTTTCTATCCGTTTCTTCGTGGTTAGACAAATTGCAGCGTAATAAAGTTTTATAGCACGCCTCGGTTGCGTGCGGCTGTAGCCGGTTCCTTCTACATACATACATATACACGCACCTATAAGGATGCGCGTCCATTGCTTGTGTGTCCGTATAAATTGCCAAGCTCACTTAGCCGGCCAAATTTATTCCAATCCCGTAATCCACGCCTATTCATATAGATGCAAATCGGAGAAACGTGTGCCAAATTCGTACGCATCCTTCTGGAAACGAGATATCTCGTGGGGGAAGGATAGCCTACCTCGTAGTCCACTGTACAAGCTACGCCGAGAATGAATTAATCCTTGCTGAGAGGAAAGAGGGCTAGGAGGGAGAAGCGCGACCTGAGTAGAAGCCGGTGTAATACAACGCATTGTCACGGTCCCACTGGAAGCTAACATTCGAGCTTTCGAACATACACCACGCGAACATTACGATACGCGACGTATGAGCTCGTTCAGACCATCGTGAATTATTAAATGCCCGAATTAAATGCCGCGCTCGATCATTAAACTGGCATAAGTTACACTTGCGTTCTAGCTGCCGCCGATGAAATATTAAGCTGGAATTCTACGATGAATATATCACGGTCGACTCTATTATCCGCAATATTCATTTGTTTACGATCTTCCATGCTACTTCGCACTATGTAAACGCTACATGCATTTATAGAAAAATGTATACATATATATATTTTTCATATATATATATAATATATATCTGGGCACTTTGATAAGTCAGTAAAATTTTTTAAAATCAAAATGAATATTTTGAATATTTTATTCTTCAAAATGAAAAATTTTTTTATTTTCAACATAGTTTTCTTTTAAAAAGTTACTTTTTGCTTAGCTAATTACCACGTGTGTGTGTGTGTGTGTGTGTGTGTGTGTGTAATTTTTCGATATATTTTTTCTTTTTTTAATATTTTTCCGAAAATTCTGTAATTCTGTCTATATCTCGATTCGTCTCTGGAATTAATCTAGTATTTACATCTGACGTCAGCGTTGGAAAGACC
Source organism: Acromyrmex echinatior (assembly GCF_000204515.1). The sequence continues at coordinate 169,167 of NW_011627679.1, read as the reverse complement.
AACGAATTGCCTGTAAGGCACATTTCCATCGACACGCGGTAGGCGCAACTTAAGATGTCTGGGGAAATGAAGCTATGCGGGTCGAAGCCGTTTCATCTTCCTGCAAATAATTTAATCCTGGCTAAGTACATATTTATATCTGTACATAGGTAAAGCAGGGCCGCAGGTATATAAGCGAATACATGGTTTAAAACTATGTATTCGTCATTTTATATGTAAAGAACGCCACGTCACGCAGCTTGATGTCATTAAAATTAATAAATGAATTTTTAAAAAGCTTAATTGGAAAGATAGTATAAGATTATACCAAGTCACGATTTCTCTCCAAAAAATGCTTCTTTATTTCGGGAACTATTCGCGATATCGAAGATTCCTTTTCTTTTTCCTTTTATGTATCTTACCTCTCGTCTCCTTCTTCTATGACGATATACTGTGCGAATAAAGTAGTTGAAATTGGACGTGGCAGTGCATCTAAGACGCTTCTGAATATCCGAGGAGTTTCCTCGGAGATTTTCCCAGCGTAGTATTTAATTTGGTCGTTGTATAAGAAGAAGCGGATGGGCAGGGCAAAAGGCGGAAAGGAAGGAAAATGGAGAAGACAGAGAAAGATAAGGAATACATCGGTAGAAAGAAAACTAAGATAAAAAGAAAGTAGGAAAAGAAAGAGAGAAAGAGAGGTCCCTCTTACTTGCGACGAAAACGCTTCGGCAAGGTAGCCCTTTCGGAGACTTAATAACTTTGTAGGTGGACTATTTTTACATTTCTACCATTCGTGACTTTCAAAACCCAGATTTAAAGTAAGCGTCGCTCTGCCTGAGCGTCGCGCTTTGAATAAAAATTGCCTTCAATGGAGCATTTTACGTTAATGCTCTCCTCTCTCCGAAACGTATTTATAATGAAGAAAACGAAGAAAGCAAGCAGAAATGTTGAAAGAAACGAAGGGTAATGGTGATTTATTAGTAATTGCAAGAGTTAATTAGATGAAATTATTGTTATTCAGAATATCACAAATTTTGAATCGTCCCACAGGGATAATTGATTCGCACAGTTATTTGGGTTTAGCAAACCTACAGATCTGATCTCAATATATTGCGATATTCACACATATTTATGTATGTAGTCATAAATATTTGCAAGAAAATGATATCCTATTTTTCCTCAAATTTTTCTTAGCTTAGAGCTTAGACTAAATTAGGAATAGAAAAAAAAAATACATGTATATGTTTAATACAACGAATATTAAATCTGAATTTTATTTCTACACTGAGAGAAAAGTTTTTAGTATTTGTGACTATAATTATAAATATTATTATAATTATAATTTGTTATTGCTATGATGTTAATCATAATCACAATCAAAATTAAATATGTAGTTCTGTCAACAAATATATATAGTTGATACTGAAAATGATTGTAAATTATATAATTATTATTACGAAAATAGTTACAATTACTATAATTTTATTATATTTTAATTATAATTTATAGTCATTTTCTATATAGAGATCATATTTTATATGATAATATATAGTCACAAATATCAAAATCTTTTTTCTCAGTGTAATCTATCACAAAAAAGATTCTGATTCTATTTTTCTGTTCATGAGTATTAATAATCACATCACATTCTATATTATTTTTTGAAATATTTTATTCGTATTTTATGAATAAAACAGAGCAAGAATGTGATCTAAGAAATGTCACTTGTAACGCTTTTAATATAATTTTTCTGACATGATTCAGTACGTAGAATTGTCAATTTGGTTATTGATTGACTGAACTGTCCGGTCTATTTCTATCCACAATGGGTCAAAAGCATTTCTCAAAGGCTGGCAATCTTTGACCGAGTTCCGCCTTTGATCGGATCCGGAACAGAGGTTTGCGACAAGAACGATTTCACAGGTCATATGATACTGTATCACACAGGTCCGATAGATAACCATAGCAATAGCTATGATAAAGTTAGGTAAAATTAGGCATGTGAATTTTTATTAAGAAGTAAAAGAAATATATCAAACAGAAAAGTATTTCTAACGCTGTTTATAATTATGAGAAATCATTCCGGCAAATTTCGATTAATCCTTTTTAATATAAAAGTTCGCCCGTCACAAAATTTATCTTTTACGGAGCCTTTCTTCGCGAACATTGCAAGCAGTTGTCGCGTAGGTCGATGGCATGGAATACTCGCCGTTCCGTTTCGTGCGACCACTTCACTTATGCACTCGTCGGCTTTATGGACCGAGACTCCGTGGTTACAGTAGTCTTCTTTCTCCCTTCCTTTTCCCTCGTCTTTGCGAAGAAACTTCAAACCGTTCCGACATTACGAGGCTAACTTTTGCGAAGTGCCAAGGAGAATAGAATTAACTCGACGTCTGATAATAGCGCGGTTGCTAATCGCCAGGAACGACCGACAAAGACGAAATAGGAACGAATGAATATTCATTCGCGTTCAGTGACGCGGAAGTCTAAGCGTGTGGTCTCGTAATATATGCATTCGCGACATACGTTTCTCAGTTTCGAACGATGGCCTGACATAGAACGCGGTAGAAGTCGTCTCGCGAAACGGACGGGCGATCGCCTTCTTGAAATAGTAAACACCCCTCGCCGCTAGTCGGCCGAGCGGATACAGTGGGTACAGGATACATACAGCGGGAGGGGGGGAGGGGCAGAGGGGGATAACCTGCTGTTATCGATATTCAAAAAGCCCGTTTTCGACGCGGGGTATGTCCGGTATGTTGACGATAAACGCCGATGCACTCCGCGGACGAAACATCAACCTTCGCAGAGCCGACGCTACCTAGCTGCGGTTATTTGCATATTTCAATTTCCTCTGCGCAACACCGACGGGGTGCCGTCGACGTGCGGCTGAAATACACGGACGTAGAAATACTCGCACACACCTTCACGCGCACACGTACTCGCTTGCTCTCAACCTTTCCGTTTTCACGCTCGTGTGCGTATCGTATCATTGTCTGTGTGCGTGCGACGATGTGTCGCGAAGATCCAACAGAGAAAATTCCGTTGTCATGGACAACCATTACCACCCCGGGATATCGCGAGCGTAAGTACACATACCGGCGCAGAGCTTTTTCGTGACGTGTTAGTGTACCTTTCCATGTGTATAAAGCCGCGATACGTCTGCACACACATCTCGGCGATGTGTACGTACCGTCAGTTAGAAACGCTTCTTGTTCCGCTGCTGCAGCTATATTACCTGCGTCCCTATTATAAAAGTCATTTCGCAGGACACTCTTCCCTGTTCATTGTACCGGTGCATTTCAATTTTCGCCCAAGATGCAAATTCCACCTCTGCGTGGTCCCCGACAAGCCGGTCCCGACACTGGGACGACGACTTTCGTATACATCCCCCATAACGGGGGTGATGTGTGGGTGCGGCCGGTGGGTGAGTCTGCCGGAGGCTCGTTTCGTTTCAATTCATTAGGAGAACCGTAAAATCCTCATTCCCAGACTGCCTACTACCTGGTTAAGAGCAATTTGGTTGGCACGACGCGCTCTTTCTTCGACTACGCGGTCGGGAAACTTTTCATTCCTGTTCACCGTGTCACTTGGGAGCTTTTACTTTCCAATTTTCGACAAGCAGTGCATGATTCGATGGTTAAAAGAGTTCGCTCTATAGACACCGTCGGATTTAACTTTCGCGCGTTTCTTTTCACTTTGGGATTTTGAACTTGCGACAATACACGCAACTTAGTTTGAAACAAAATTTTATACTTTTCTTCTTACTTTAGATTTCTCATAAATGCTAATTTTTATTTACAAAATGCTATTCGTATAATATCAAAAAAATATAATAGATGTGTGAAATTTTAGTGATCGATATTGAGAGAATGAGATTATATTATCGTCTTTTCGAAAAACGCGAAGAACAAATCGGTTGGATTCTTTTTGTCGTATTCGAGTTTCCTCGAATGAGCGATGTGGACTCGCAAAGCCACCCTCCTTCGAAAGGTATGGACCGATATAGGGCATCGGCGGACATCCGACAGGAGGGCGAGTGAGGGGAATGGCGACTGTCGGAAAGTGTGTGTGTGTGTGTGTATGTGTGAGAGAGAGAGAGAGAGAGAGAGAGAGAGAGAGAGAGAGAGAGAGAGAGAGAGAGAGAGAGAGAGAGAGAGAGAGAGAGGGGGAGAGAGAGAGAAAGAGAGAGCGAGAGAGAGATCTCGTTGTATCGATCGGCGTCATAAAATCCATTTTATGACTTGGACGCTGTCCAGTGACTGGTGTATTAGCCGTCGCATTGCCTCGCAAATAAAACGCTCTTCTACTCTTGAACCCCCTTTAACCACCTCGCCCTCGTCGGACGATGCCATCAACTCTCGTTTGTATCTCTCATCCTGCTTTCTCTCTCTTTATCTAATATGTCTCTCCCACTCTTTTGCGATACACGTCGGCAGGTTTATAGGCAAAAACTCACAAGCTAGACAGTCCTCCTTCACGGTCTCATACCTCTCAGGGGTTCTGCCAACCTCTTCGCATGCGGTCCACAGCTACGAGAAAAGAACTACTTGATTATCTACCTGTCTATCTGACGACGTATTTGTTCTCATTCGAATCAACATAAAACAGTCTATAATCGGGCTCCAATGGATTTGCATAACCCCGTCATATATTTTTAAAGACGAATGGAAGCTTTCCTCCGGATCGTAACGAATCTGTAACGATGACCTTTTCGCATATAATGTATGACACTTTTCTCCATGTGTATTTAAACAATAGTTTTACTGTTATATGCATACTCGATTCGCCACTCTCATATTGTTACACACATTAATAATAACTACATTGTGCAGTGTCAATACTGGCAGAGATTTTATATCATTTTGAAAGTTTAATAATATTTGTGTGACATAAATTAAACTAAATAAGGTAACATAATATAGCGTGATATATTTATGAATATTGTTCTTAGTTTATCACGTTACACTAAGAAAAAGATGCCTAAATATATATTTGTCATAAATATATTTATTTCACTGAAATAAATATTTATTTAAATACGGGCGAAATAAAATCTTGTTCCTAGCAAATAAGCCATCTAATTTGTTTGCAATTAATGAGATATATTTTATAGAAATATATATTTTCTTATTACAGTTAACTTTTTTAAAACCAATAAATATTAAAAAACCCTCACATGTGACATTTGCTTGGGAGTATTTATTTCGACTTTTTTTTTCTCATTGTACATATATCGTTTCAATCTCATTTAATTTGCATATCGCGCTTACCGAGACTTATTGTTCGCTTATTTGAGTTTTACACGGTGAATCGCGACGAGCGTAACAATATGAGAGAAGCACGAAGGCATTGCTACGAAGGTCGTGCTTTCAAATTGCCTCGCACATCGAGGATCAGCGAGGCCCGCATGGACTTGCTCATGATAATTAATCTCAATTGAATTAATTAGATTTGCTCATTGAAAATAAGTACCTACGGGACGTGCGAATCACATTGGGAATGCCGTACATTCGACTCCAATTTCGATACACTTTTTGCTTCGTATCTTCATTACTAACTTAGCGACGAGACGAACTTCTCTACACATCAATTTGCCGCAGTATATCCACGTATTTCGCGCTTTGCATATTCGTGTATGCGTAAAGCCTAAATACAACGGAACTTCGCTACACACGTAGATGACTATGCGCATACCCGATGACAAGCTGTTTCATTATCTAGAATCAGTGAATTGTTCCTACACTATCGAATGTATAACTGCTTCATCTGCAATTTGCACGAGACCGCGCCGCCACTCGACGCTTCGCTGTCAAGCTAATCGTAAGCCTTATCGTAATTGCCTATACTAGACGTGACTATGTCGAGGAGGAGGTGTGTAGAAATACGTGGTATAATCGTTATCTCTCGTCGTGTTAATTATCCTATACAGTGAAATGAAATTTATTTAGGAAGATAATTTTCTCCAAATTCTTTAAATATCTTGGTGACAATTTAATTATAATGAAACGTTTTGTCATCTAGAGGACGTTTTGTCATAAAACTGAATTAACTCTATTAACTCTGTATTTTCGACGGGGCAGTAACTGAATTGTCCCAGTTCGTAAATAGATACCACGAAAACGGCTACTCCGATAGTGGAGTAAACAGTAGATTTCAAAGTTAAACTTGCACGTCAAACTTACCTACTGCTGTTTACTGCATTACGAATGTATATATCCATTTGCGGTTGAAGTATCTTATTTTCCCTGAGTGGACCGTATTGCGTCGCTCGCAGATTGAATTTAACCAAAAAAAGACAAAAGCGGCCGGGGGAGATTCATGAGAACGTGCGAGGAAACGATTGTCCCTGTTCTTGTCGCGTCGCTGGGAGCTAATTCATCCTCGGAAGGCCCGCCCGGGGGCTTGCGATTTGCCGTCGCGACGAAGTTTTCTATTCCCGCTGGTATCCGGGTCGTAGAATAGGGGAGCCACGCGAGCCCAGTTTCCCCAATGCAATTAAGATAAGCGCGACCGCGATGTTTATAAATATTTTCGGGCATTTCCGAAATAGTGAGCGTGGCATGTATTCCCGTATCTGACGTCGAGTACCCGTAGCGTCGTGACCGGCCGCAGGCTACAGCCCCTCGCGAACTTTCGGTCACCACAGCGCGTTCCATCCCTCGTCTCCTCCGGGTGAACGGGAGCTTTTATACGCGAACTTACTCCGGTTTAGGTTGGACCTTCTATACGTGCGAACGAGACGTATCGCGGTGTGGAGCTCTGGACGCGTGCGACGTACCACATGAAAAATTACAAGTGCGCGCAGCGCGTCTCACGCCTCTCTTACTTCCTCGTTCTCTCGTTTGCGGCGACGTGACTCTTTAGAAGGAGAAAGACCGCCGGAAGAGAGGGAGTGTGCATACCGGTGCATTCCCTCTCTCAGAAAACTGTGTCGTCGGAGTCCTAGTGCGAGATTAAAACATCTCAAGTATCACGTCGTGAAACAGTGTGATTCAGAATTTCAGTTCTTTTCTTTCGCGGGTATAAGATGTAATGATTTGCGAATCTATCGACAGTTTTAAATATGTGTTAATTAAATTGAGTAACTTTGTATGAATTAAATAATTGATACACCGTTGGAAAGTTGGTGCAAAATTTAACGCATGTTATTTCGCGTATCTTAAACGATCCAGTCAAATTTTTATGTTAATATAAAATAAATATGTTAGAAGGTATATATAACACAAATATTATTTTTAAAAATAAACAAAAAAAAATAATACTGACATAGTTTGTGAACAAACCATGGAAGCGTATTTTTTTAATAAAAGTTCTGATATTAAATTAATACATATTTTATTCATCTTAGAATTTATGTTTTAAAACACATTATTTTTTATTATTTGATGTTCATCTACTCATCAATTACATTGACATTAAGAAATGTTGGATACCAATTTAATTCAAATTACATCTCAGAATTCGTTAATTGCAAGACCTTTCGAATAATAATTATTTTTTCACATTTGAACTCACTCTCCTTTTAATTATTTTAAATTGTGAGGAATATTATTAAACCTCAGTTATGAGAAGATATATGAAATGATATTATATTGTAATTACACACATGTAATTCGTTTCATATCTATCCGTTTTTATGGCATGATAAGAAGTTCTAATTAGAAGACATACTCATGGAGCAAGGCAACTAAAATAAATTTCCGGATGAGATTATTTACTAGAATCCGATAAATTATTATCATTTAATATTCAACATGCGAGTATTACGTGCGTTTTCATGCGTTTTACATGTTTAATTAATTGCGAGAGTTGAGCGAGATTACCAGTAACATCTTAAAGTTTAACATTGAAAATGATCCGATATGGGTCGAAACTGTTGTATGGTATAATTGTTTATTAAAAAGGTTTTCTTACTTAAGATCTAGAGTGGTTCGTAGTAGTGGTCTTTTATTATATTATTTTATTTCTTAAATTTTTGAACCGTTTTTTTTTTCATTTGAATTTAATTCAAATTATTTAAATAATCACATTACGCTAAATTCACTCTCAAATATGTTAAAAATACAACACAAAGTTTTAACAAGGACTTGAGTGGACTGTTTCCATCATAAGTACAAAATGTTTTTTTACTGCGTGAAAAAATTAAGCAGGAGAGGACTGTGCGTACGTATATATAGAATGTATTAAATGCCTAACTTAATTTTACATAACAGAAACGTATCTATTATTACAATATATAATAAATAGCAATAAGCGATATCTTTTCTATTCGAGATAATATTATTAAGAAATGAAACGTTGCATGTAATATATGGTATACATGAATTAAAATTGAAATTATATGAGTAGGTACACGAATGGATTCACCGCACGTGAGTGTATTTAATGAATTTAATGAATTCCGTAAGTGACAGAATCGCACTGATAGAGTCGTGTCATAAATATTTGCGCAATCTTGGTTCTCCGGGGTCTGTCCGCGGCTTTTGCGCTGCGCGTGCTTGCTTACATCCATCTCCCTGTGTTGAGATAGTCAAATGGTGATCAGATAGGACCGAGAGGCCCTTTGAATAAATTCTCAGACCGATAGGAAGGCGGTCCCAAGGGGTTTGCTCGACAGTGCGATAGCCGATAATGGTCTGGTTCAGGTACCGTCCAATATTCTCGGGTTAATTACCATCGTTTTAACCCGCTGTGATATCGGCGCTATTTCTTAAACCGAGTGTGGTCTGCAAGAATTGATTCTATACATAGAGATTTGTATTTTTCAATATTTTTATGTTACGCAATATTACATCAAATTCTAACTGACATCTTTAACTGATTGATTGCTACGGATGATGATCGTTAATCTTTATACGTTCATCTTTTGCGAATTAGATTAAAATTTAATAAGTATGCTACTCTGCGGCAATTCGAGTTCCTCCCTTCGAAATTAATCTGATAAGAGACAATATATTTTGTATTATAAGTCTGTATACAATTTTACGGTAGCGGAGAAGCAGCATATGAACTTCTGAAGTGCGACTAATACAGGGCTATTTATATCAACCACGAGATAACGGCCTGATTCTAGAGTGCTACGCGAGGCTTGCGTGAGTGCGATGTTGGCGGGTTGTGGGTGGGTTGTTTCCGTCGCTACATCGATATTACTATCTGACGAAGATGATAGCGTAGCGGTCTCGCATAACGTGTTCTGCAGGGCGCGATTAAGCGACGTGTTTTACGAGTAACGGTATATCGCGCGTGGGAATCGAAACGTGTCGCGCGGGTGATGAATTCCCGGGGGTGTCCCTGCAGAAATTATTCTTCCGTTGTTGACAAGATCAATGGCCGAAATCTCGGCGGACGGGTTTTTTGACGGTGATCGAGGCGTTGTGCGACGCGAGTACGTCGTTGTCATCGTTGGGACTCGCTAACGGGAACGTCATGTTTATTTTACGCGACGCGCGTTCGCGGTTTTGAAGAATCTGGTCGATTAGCAATTGCATGAGATACGTACATTTCCGGAACGCGGCTTCAGGTAACATCGATCTTCGTATTTTACACGTCGATCTTCATAAAGATTACAGCGTAAAATTTCGCGAATGTGTAACCGCAAAGTATAATACGTACTGAGAGAAAAATTTTTGGCATTTGTAACTACAATTATTACTTGTATATAGTAAGATAAATCAATTAGTAGACAATTATTTGACCCAATTATTTGACAAAATGACAAAAACTTTAAATATTAAGCTTCTCTAGTTGATTTGAAATCGATTGATTTTTAGGACCACTTAATTTGATACCTACTAGATTTTTTATTAATCTTCGAAAGAAACTTGATGCAGCGTTGATAAAACATCGATTTTCTTCGAAGATTAATAGAAAATGTAGTCGATATCAAATCAAACGATCCGAAAAATCAATCGAACCGATTTGATTTCGACTTATGAACCAGGATATATAAATTCAGTGTTTATAAAAATATAATAAAAGACAAATTTATTTAGAATCGTACACATTATTAAAAATTTAATTTAAAATGCTTATCATTTCCTTCAACAATTGTGTCATGTCTACTAACTATGACTGGAATATTTATCTTATGTATTTTTCTCTGTGTATGCAATGAGAATTTTCCACCGACTAACTAATTACGATAACACATTGACTGCGTCACGTAATTGCAGTGCACCGTAGTACGACGGGGAAAGATCGCGTTATCCATGATCGACCTTAGACTCAACGCGCTCCGCCCTGGTTGACACGAGGGAGCGGTGTAAAACTTTTATTTCGACGGATCTCAACTACCAGCTGTGCAAAAAGCTTTTTTGTTTTACGTTGCGCGACTGGCCGATAAACCTCGCCTCGCAAGTACGTCGTAATATTCCTCTAAGTGATTACCTCGTCCGAATTCTCGCGTGTCTGCATGTCGCGGCTCTCGATGCTTTTATGATAAAAGGGGTACGTAAAGAGCTCCCGCACGGGATGCTACGTCCTGAGTTAATCTTCGCGAGAGAGATAAGGTTTTTCTTCGTTTTCAGGCTGTGCGTTCCTCACCTACTACAGCCGTGACAGCGCAATCAGCGCCCAGAACGCTCTGCATGAGAAGCGGACTTTACCAGGGGTGAGTGTTTACAACGTTCACTGCAAGCAGTTTACCTACTTTTCAACCAATTACGCTCCATTAATGCCACTTCATTCCAAGTCGTTCCCACTCCACCGCGAAAGTCTTATCTCGGTCTTGCTTAATAAGTGTTCTCTCGTTAGTCAAGCCGTACTGTGCGAGCGTGCACACATACCCGGGTCGGAGATGTAACTTTGAAGGGGCAATATATTTTTCTTAATCGCAAAGTTCCATCGACGTGCAGCGTATGCGCGACGTTTTCCGAATACGCGAATATCGTAACATTCGTAACCCAAAATTGTTTGGCATTACGAATACTCCGATACGCGTGAATTAGCTGGCGGGAGACGCAGACGCTGCATTCGTTTTGCAGCGAGACCGTTGGAGTAGCTCCAAGTTTGCGGGCGAGACTTCGAAATATCGATTTATTTAGTCTCCGATTTCCGTCTATACTTCATGGAACGGTCATCGAGCGTACGCGCGACGGATGCTGTAATTTTTAATCGAAATGCGTTCGCGTGCAAAAAGGACAGTAACTGATACTTATCGCCGTATGCCGTTTCATTCCGGCTAATTTTGGCGATTCCCCCCCCGTCCGTGATTTGGGATATTAAAATGGCTCGACGTGACGAGTTAATCTCTTAACGCCGAGAGCCCGTTTAGGAGGGAAGAGAGACGATCTGAGTAAAGGGAAGCAGCGCGATCGCGGGGATGGCACTGACGTGGCGAGTCCGTGATGTATCATCAGACTTTCTGTGAGGAATTCTCTGCAAATGCCAGGACCGGATAAGTGCATTCTTATACCCCTTTCCTGGTAGCACGAAAATTTTGCATGTCTCTTCTATGGGAACTGGGAGGACTCGGAGGATGCACATTACTTGAATCGCAAATGCAGCGAATGAAGAAAGTCGGAGCACAAAGAAGGGCTAAAGAAACAGTGCTTTATAATCGTAAGGTCCGAATACGGCGTAAATAGTTCTTCTCTTTTCTTTCCCTCGCCATATTTATGGCGAGTAATATCATAAATAACACTGGACATACACCGTTATCCCCGGCGTCTGAGTTGCTAACTCGACGTAGCTCTCCCTCGTACAATGTTAGAAAGTTACGATATCTTCGGGACGTTCGAGATATTTTCACCGGACATTTATCGCGTCCGTAGCACGTGATACTCGACTTCTCGTATATATCGACGCCCTACTTTGTTCGCGTCAAGCGATTATATCTCATTAAGATATACTTTTCATAGTTAAATCCCTCTTCTCGTGTTGCATAAAGTTTCTCGAAGGCCTGGGTTGCCGAAACTCCTGAAATTTTCCATCGATCGTGGCCCCGGAGGCCAAGTCGCGGCATTGCCGGCACTGAATGCTGCTTAACTGCCAGAGCGGTGCCAACACGCCCCTTCCCATTATCTGAGCTACCCCTTGGAAGTCCGTAGCGAGTACTGGCGTTATGTTTCGTTAATCTATCCCCGAAACAACGCTGCTACGGTCTTGGCACGGCTGCCAGCGGAAATCGTTTTAAATGTTATGCCGAGGGATGCACGCCGGGAGGGAGGGTACGGTTGAGTTATGACTTTATGAAGAGGCGGACGCACGTACGCGCGTACGCCGACCGGGTTTTTTTTTCTTCTTTTGCATGCACGCGGTTTCCGCGTGTTGGCCGGCCGCGAGATATATCTGAAAAAAATCTGCACGTCCGATTCCCGTGATATATGCGTCGCGGCGAAACCGCTCCGTCCGAAATTGCGCGGTTTAGTCCACAATCCGACGACAGAAATATATATCGTTTTTTTGTCGTGTTAACTTGGAACTCTGACCAATAGTTAGAGATTTTTGCAGTGCCACGGTATTTGAAAATGGTATCTTTCAATTAAAATTAGTTTAAATAGCGACAGAAAAATAGGTTTTCAAAAATTCGTTTTATTTAATCCATTTCTTTTTGACACGATGATGTGAAATGATATTTTTATTTATGACTCTCGGAGGAATGATTGATCCGCAGTCATTTGGGTTTAACAAATCTATGAAGCTCAATAAATCCGCGGATATTCACACACATTTACATATTGTAAACACTGATATTCATACATGTTTTTATGATTGAAAATTTGAGGAAAAATGAAGATGTTTAAGGAAAAGTAAAGACAAAACACAACCTAATTTAATATCCGGAAAGAATTTTTTTTTAATTTATTCTGAAAAATATAGTAGTTATGGTACAATACAATATTTTAAAGATTTTTACCATACAGTTCAGTAAAATTAATCAAATTTATTTTATATTTTATTATAGTTTTACTAATGAAAGAGAAATTTACGTAAATATTCTTCGAAATAATTGCTCCAGGACACTACTATACACTGTAAAAAGAAATGTGTTTTATTCTTGTTCCCATTTTTAAAGATGTTTTAGTTTCAAATTTTTTTAATATACATGAAACACTACTTATTTGGATTTAAAACACTGTACGTTTTAAATCCAAACACATAGTGTTATGTCTATTAAAAAAGTTCGAAATTAAAACAAATTTAAGTGTTTAAAAAATGGAGAATAAAATATTTTAATATCTTAACACTTCTTTTTTTCAATGTATTTTCGAGGTAAATTTAAAGAAAAAAATTCTCTCTGTGTAATAATATAAAGATAAAAAATAAGAATAAGAACAAGACGCATATAGATATATAACAGCATTTCATATATATAACACAGGATAAATAAATAAAAATAAGCTCTCATTTAATTTATATCTATCTTATACATTTTGATTTATATTAATTTAACTCTTCTGCATAATTTTTCAATTTTTATTGTGTTTCCCAAGATTTCTGCTAAAAAAATAAAAGTTAAAATAAGATAAAATCTATGATAAAACTGTTTTTTAGTCAAAAAGTTAGATTTTTCGCGTCATAGCGAAATTGGCACAAAAATATAAAAATGTTTACTGTTTAAAGATATGGGTACCAATGCATTGAAGTGTTAAAGAAATATATTTGACAAAATAAGATTTAAGACTTGTTTAGAAGCGTCATGCAAACTTTGCTTTCTGATACTACCTAGCGCATGTATGAACAGCTGCCTTTGACTGTCATGTCATTGATATATATTCATCCTTCTGTCGCCATGTCTTGATAAGATAGGACAGCCAAAATGATATTTAAACAGATGCTCGTCAGAGGCTTGCGGATTTCACTTTGATCAACGCATTGAGTCTAGCATCTCTCAGTTTTCGCTATACATTACACTAATTCGAGCTCATCGCGAGCTTGTAGAGATTGCAATCTCAGCGTGAAGTTGCATAAAGTTACGTAACGTCGCGCTATGTATGCATAAGTCGCGTCAGCCCGATCATATTAAAACACTTGGGCCGAGAACGCGACGGTTATGCAAATCTTAATCCAGCGCTTATATTCACCAGGACGGTTTTACGAGCCGGTTCCACGAGGATAGCGGAGCTTCCTCCGAGATGTCGATTTCATTCATTGGAACCTGTCTCCTGTAAACGCGACTAAACATTCGGCGTCGGAATATGTACATTTACGATGCATACGCTCGTTTGCTGATCGGACCTAGTCGAAGTCGTAATACATCCGAATACACCTGAGGCCATAACTCGACCGAGCAACGGACCCTTCATAAACACAGATCCCGAAGCCAAGCAGCGCCGCTGCGCAAGCAATAACAATGCCGTCGGCCAACATCGTCTATACTTAGCTCACGCTCACTGCGGAAGCGATCGTTGCACGTGCGCACGCGCCTGTTCACGCGCACGCGAGGAACAGAAAGTGACAGAAAGTATTCGGGTGTCCCGCTTCCGGCCGTTTCCGTAATACTTCCAGCGTGGTTTGACGTGGCGTGTCAAACTTGTTGCTATACATACGTCCGATGATTCAGATCTCCGTACCTTCCTTGAACGCTAAATTTAATTGCGCGTATTTTACACGCCGCTTCGACATTCGTACACGATACCACAGACCTCACTGCAGTATTTATCAACATCGTTATTAAGCGTAACTTCACGTAAATAACGATTACGTCATTCGGTACCATTAAAAATTATCTCTCTGTGAAGAGAGAAAAAGGAAAAACGAAAATTCACTTAATGCAGTTCATCTGATGGATCTAAATGCATTGTAATCGCTTCTAGATTTTATTTGCTCCTTATTGTCTTTATAAATTTTTTTCTCATTTGTTGCACTGAATCTGCATAGAAATATCCGAATCTTTTTCTCTGCGGTAAAGCCTTCCAGATTTAATTCTTGTTTATTTGCTTTACTTCGTAAGCCATGCCTGAAACTGGTCGTCATGTTGGTCTAGGCAGCCTCAACATTAACAGATCGCCAGATGTTCGATGGTATCTCGAGACAGAAAAATTCCTGTACGTGTTACACAGCTCGTAGATAGGAATCCGACTTGTCCGTAGACGTTATAATCTCAGAACGTCGACGATATTCGGGAGAATGGAGATGACTGCATTTTGAGGGACGATAAAGATCGATCAAAATGGCAAATTGGTATTATAGGAATCGTCGAATGAAAATGCAATTTTCGAGCATCATGACAAGCGTCATGCTGTACGTAGAAAGTAATGTTCCGCCTTGCGCGTAATCGCTTGGCAGCGGTTCCCTCGTGAGAATTGAAAAAATGCATTAAAGCTCACGCCTGCTTTTCGACCGCTACCGCTAGAGACCTTCGTTTTCCATGTTGAAATCATGAAAGAGAGAGAAAGAGAGAGAAAGAGAGAACTTAAATGGCGAAAACGTCGAAGTAACGCGATAAGGAACGTTGAAATTTAGACGGACGAATTGCGGGTGACAAATTGGTGGGCCGATTTACGAGGGTATAATTGGCGGTGTTGCGACCATAGAGTTTACGTCGGTTCCGAAAGCAAAGAAACATAGACGCAACGAGAAGGTGAAAGGATTGATGAGGAGGAACAGGGGTAAAGGAGAGAACGAAGTTCGCACGAATTTGCATAAGGAGAGCGATACTCGCGCGTGTAAAACTCGACGTGAAGCCTGAAAAAGAAAAGGGAGGAAAAACGAGGCGGTCGGATACGCTCGTGAACGCGAAGGGCCAAAGAAAAGAACGGAGATGTCCAAACCCGTGCATTGTTTGCATTCCCTCCTAACGAAGTTTTTGCAACTGCAGCGTGCACCTGCGCCGCACTTGAATTCAATGACATTTCAACGATTTCAGTCACTTCGAGTGTCCACTATGCATAATTCATTGTATACGAGTGACGTAGTAATAAAAATGGCAGTTTTTCGCAGACACCTTGGTTTATGCAGAGTTAAAGGTAATGCATCATTATATTAATTTTTTGCTTTGTATTTCGCTACGTATATTTTTCGTAAGCCATGTAGTAGGTCTTGTAGGTACTTCTTTCATTTCGTGATATAATAGACTGGATTCAGCTTCGTAGCAAAAAAAAGGTATTATAATCCACCGACGAAGTATATTAAAAGTAGCTATTATATTTCGCGTAAAATGTCGTCAGATCGTTACGTAATTATCGCGTGACTATTACGTAGTGAGTAGAAACGAGACCTCAGTCACCATCATCAAACAATTACGCGGATCTGGCTGCGCACCGCGGCAACAGGGGTCGTTTTCGCGGGGCAAAAGATATCGAGAAGACGAGAGAAGGCGAAGAGGAAATAGACGAAGACGGAGGAACGCCGAGGAGGGATGGAATGGAAATGGTAGGGGATTGGAAGCCGAGGGGGGGAGTCACTCCCGAAGAGAAGCAAGCCGAGTGACGACGCCTCAGTGACCGAGCTTACTCTCCCTTAAGCTTTCGTTCGCAAGCGCGGCCTGCTGGATTCTCGTTTCCTCCTGTATTACACACGCGGCCGCTTACACTTGTGCGCGAACGTACACACATACACACGTACCACCCTTGCGTTTTCCACCATTCCCCTGTCTATGTACCGCCGCACACATAGAACCGTCCGGTTTTCCACCCTCGTGGCCGCCTCGTGGACCTTCCCTTTCGACTTCCGCGATACAGCCCTGAAAGCAGTTACACGCTCCCTTCGATGCTATTTCTTTCCCTCGTTCTTTTTACCCTCCAGTTAGATTGTTACGTATCCAACTTATCAAAAACTGTTTCGCTTCGGAGAAAAAAAAATTCAGAAGGTTTTGTGCGCACTTGACGACTTCCACATTAGTTCGTGTCGATTTAATATGTTGATTTTGACAAGCTTGAAGTATCACGTGCGTCTTGCTGATTGTCAAAAACGAGAGTGCTTTAAACAATTGTAAATGAGTATCGTGGGTGTATTTTTTGTGACAGTGTTCAAAATTTTAACATTTTATATGATTAATATTTTAACAAAAGTAATTGGCAGATCTTTGTGTGAAATTATACAGGTGCAATGATTTTATATGACAACATTAAGATCGTGATTATATATTAGAAGAGGGAATTTATGTGAAAATTACGCGCACTGAGTTGCAGTGACCGTTTATGGTCTGTTGAGTTTTATCCCTACGTATAATCTGGAATTAGTGCCGCGTTATTTGCTATTCAGTTTATACATCACAGCAACATGGTCGACTTCATCGCCTATCCGGAGATCTCCTATCTCTACGATGAATTTATGATGGTACGATAAGCTTCTTTTTTAATTTTATAGACATCCACGTAGAAAGAAAAATCAGAGTATAATTACATTGTAAAATATCACATGCCCCATTTAATTGTATATTTGAAATGTTATTATTATTAATGATCTGGAAATTACATCAGCCGCTAATTATTCACATCCACTCTGCGTAACAGCTGCAACTCGTTGCTTTCTATGGCTCATTCGGAGATTATTAATCGTACAAGAGCTATTCTAGCTCTAATATGAAACTATCAAGCTAATATATTGTTAACTGTATTAAATAGAGCCATAGTATATCTCCAAATATAGATTGTTAATTTCTAGTTTTAGTTGGAATAGAATAAATCGATTCCGTTCAAAATTATCATGATACCTTTCTAATATCGGATTCAGGTCGAGCGAGACAGCGAATGAACAATTTACAGTGGAATGATTCACATTCATTGTTAAAATTATTCAATATTCATTCATGCACATTTGCTAAATTCTTAGAATATTAAAGAATATCTTGGATCCAATTTTTTACTTCTCAAGAATATTGCCAGAGAAAATAATTGAAAAATATTATAAATTATTAATAAAATTTAATTATATATCTCTCTCATGGTTTTAAAATTAATTCATGATATACATTTAAGAATTAATTTTTTCTTTCTTTACTTTTTGTTTAAATCCATGAAGCCACAAGTCTTGATAAAATCGTTGATAAATATGGGAACTCGCACATGTTTTTTCTTTCTATATTTTGATATTCTGTTGGTTCAAATGGTTTCACTTAATAAAATTAATCTGTACGTATAAAAAAGTAGAGAGAGAGAGAGAGAGAAAAAGAAGAAAATCTATATCTAGAGGCTTTTTTATCTGAAGGGAATTAGTTACACGTTACAAATATCGATCTATGAAGTTCGCGTGAAATCAGTGCCTCTACATAGCGCACAAAAACGGATTTTTCATTGTTCTTTATTTTAAGTGAGACAACATCTTGCAATGATCTTGCTAGGTAATTAATCGTACGACGGTGGCATAAAAGATTCACCTACATCTCTAGTGGAAAGTCACGATATTCTCCTACCCTATACTGTAATAGCGAGCGTGGAAACGTGTCGAGGGAGGTGAGGGTAGTGGAAAGGGTGAACCCTCACCACGAAGTGGAACTACTTTACAGGAATATCACTTTGATCCGACGCTTAATGAACGATGGACCGAGCTCGGTAAGAGTACCCAGACTGAATTTAATTAGGGCTCTTAACTTGCCGGGTCGAGAGCATGACGGAATCCCGTGCAGGTCCCGGTGCGTGCGACAGAGACTGCCGAGTGTCGCGGTAACGGCCGGGAAACGGGGAGGTATGGGGGTTGGTAAAAGCTCGGATGGAACGGCAGTGCGTACGCGCGGTCTCGGGAAGGGAAGGCTTTTTGCTTTGAGAACGACGGAGCAGATCCGTCACGCTGATGACGACGTCGACGATTCGAGTCGAGCCGATTGTCATGCAAATCACGGAACGGAACGGCCCGTTATTGACTCGCGGCGGCCGTTCTCGTCGCTCCCGCGATTCACGTTCTCATCCAGGAGAGTAGGGAGAAAACCGAACCACCGTCGTCGGTCGACGAGTCACAGCCGCTTTTCCGTCGGCGCGGTGGTGCAAGCGTATCGGGTAATTACACCGGGCTGAGCTAGTAATTAGAAGGAGGGAACGACTCTGCCACCGGATCGGATAGGAAAATTAAAACAACTCGGTGTGACGGTGAAGTATTATCGGACTGGATCTCGATGACCGGATCGTCCGCGCGATTTTACGGCGCTTTACTCCTTTGGTTGGAAAATCGTTCTTGCTGGCGAGTACGTATGCCTCTTTTAATTTTACGGTTACACAAGGACGTCCACCATGATATTTTTAGTCGACTATTTCCATGTGCAACGTTTCTATTTTTTATACCGAAACAATTATGTTAATGCGAATGTAATTGCGTGAAAGAATTACCGCTATATTACCGCAAATTAGTAATTTCATTTCTTTAAATGAATATACATTAATGTAAATGGATACGTTACGTTTATTCTCGTGGCACGAAATAATTTCGCGAAATCTTTTCTATTTTCCAATATCACACACGAAGATAAGAGAACTGAAAGATTATTACCAAACTAGGTGCATCACGGAAACATTTCTCTCTTTATTATCCAGGTGCACAATTGTACAGGGATTTATCTTTTTTAGTTTTCCTTTCTTCCCGACCTATCGTCGCGATTTCTAATATTGCTGGCGACATCCTCGACGGAGTTCCTCGAGACAGGCGCAGACGAGCGCGAAACGGAAATTGAATGCGTCCCTCCGGCGGAAAAATAATGTCCTAGTTTTAGAAGTTTGATCAGACGGAGAGCTCGTTTCGCTACGAGATCAGGACGGCCTCGTCGTCGACGGTACAGAGCTCGTTTACCGCGGATCGACCTTTTTACGGTGAACGTGCATGGCACGATGCAGCGCACCTCTTCTGCGCCACTTGCGTGCGCACCGCGGCTCGATCTCCCGTGGAAATTGAGAAAACTTTATTTGCCCCGACGCGATCGTGGAAAACATCGGGAAACGCGAGAAATAGGAATTGCGCGAACAAACCCTCTTACCATTTGCTGAGACGAACAAGGACGCGCCCCTCGTGGCCAGTCTTGGTGTCGAACTTGTTTCCACGTTGCGATACCGAGTGCCGTCCGTAGGGTAGTAAACCGTTCCGCAGGAAGTAGGGGAAAGTCTGACACGAAAATAGCAGGAAGAAATAGAAAGAAGAACGAAGCCGCGAGTTTCTCGTTACTTTTGTAAGAATTAGGGTGTTACGGTTAATGAAATTAAATTGACTTGAAAGGAAACAGCTCCTTCGTATAATCTTACAACGAGAAAATGAAAATTCATTGATAAATATTTATATATTATTTGAATTACACATGCAGGGTGTCTCAGACTCAATTCTTTGCGTGACTTTTTAACCTTTCATGATCACACCTCCTGAGAATGTTATGTTGATCACATAGGGGGTGAAATGACCCCAACATTTTAATTGATTGCCGTATTTACAGCTTTTGTTTTTTAAAATCACAAAAATTAACTGAACGTACTTTAAACATTGTAGAATATAGAAATGCAATGGCTTTTTTAATAGTTTTTAATTTTAACATATTTAAAAAAAATCGCAAAAGCTGACGTTCCGAGGAACAATACGCGATTGAAGGTGCAAAGTAGGTATTTTAAACTTTGGATAAATGGTAATTTAAGTTCCGTTTTTAAAAAAGACCTGAGAAATACAAAATACTCACACTTTTTTGGGATCCCTTGGACCACAGGTGACCACGAAGGGTTAATAGCAGATTCCTGAGATCATTTCAAGACGAAAATTCTAATATCAAAATGTCGAGGCTACGATAGTTTTTAAATTTAATTTAATTTAATTTAATTTAATTTAATTTAATTTATTGCGAAGCATTACGAAAAAGACTACATGTTAATAGAGTAATAGACATAAATGAGAAGGATTTAAAATTGGCTCCAAACTGTCCGAAATTTCCAAAAAAGCATTAGTTCTATTCTCTTCTATTCTACTAAACGCTTTCGCTATTAAACAATGTGCCTGAGCGCGTAAATGTCAAACAATTCAATTGGCTAACTCTAAACTCTTTTTATTTAAAAACTATTATATCTTCGACATTTTAATTGTAATAAGTTACCAATGCAAATGCAATAAGTTACCAATAGAAAACTTGAATTTAATCTCTAAAATAGAACACAATAGAAAAATCATTTGTGTTGACGGAACGTTCGTTTAATATTATTTATAAATCAATAAATAATATTGTTCAAACAATTTGTTAGCGTTTTAATTCATTCATATAGAATTCTAACTTGAATACAAAGCAAAATATACTATTGCACGAATCGATGAAAAATAATGAAAATAATGAAAATTAATCAATGGATAAATCCTGGAAAAAACC
Source organism: Acromyrmex echinatior (assembly GCF_000204515.1). The sequence goes on along the minus strand of NW_011627679.1, from coordinate 147,986 downwards.
AGGATTATTACCTGGAATGTCCTGGAATTATCCTTGAATTGTCTAGCCAAATTTTGCTGGACATCACGAGTATGGACATCGCGAAACTGCGCGAAAGAAAAAAACTTGTATATACTTGAGTGGTACAAAGTATGTTAGATATGAATGTATATAGGCAGCAACGAAATTCGCGCTGCGAATACCTAAAAATAGTTGAAGATCGTGCAAACACTCGAGGCACCATTAGCCGTTACTATTTCCAGACAGCCGCTCTTTAAACAGCAGAAGTATTGGAGGAAATATCGGCGAGATTTCGGCGGAAATATCAGCCGGGCTAACTTTCTTTGCTCACCGGCGTTACCATATTTCCGACCGATTTCCTCGTCTCCATCCATGTACCGTCCATTTACTTAAATCATTTCGCGATTGCTCCGTCGGCACGTGTCTAATATAAATATTTACGCCGGCCCAGCCAGCTAGGCTGACATCACGTTCATTTTAGGTTTTCCGACAAAGATCGACTCGCCCGCTCTCAATTCCTGTCGGCTTACTTGGCTAAAATTACCCGGTGAGTAAACGTCATCGTGTAGATAAAGGTATACTATCGTGAAGTTACGAGTATATTATCTTGGATCCACATATGTTGGAAATTTCTACCTTTTACAGGTAAGAACAACGTTGTTGTAGTTCTCTTGATTCTATTTAATGGACTTTACCTATCGCGTAGCACAACTGTCAGTCGAAACGAGGTCAATGGAGTCTCGTAATCCTGTGACGTGTACAAGTCAATATCGAGCGAACTTTTTTCGTTACGTAATTTACACGCGGGCTTATCGGATTTTACACAGCCTCCGCGCTCGCTCGCTCGCTCGCGCGCGGGCAAAAAAAACCGTAGTCGTGGAGTGTAAAGCGAACATGCGACAGAAGTTTGTGCAAGTGCTGGGAAAATATTCTGGCCTTTTCCAACGCAATGCGTTTGGGTATTGTCGACGGTATCTCGACCGGGCAATGGGCAGGCTTTGTGTTTCTGCCCCAGTTTCCTGCCGAGACCAATGGCACACGGGTTTGCTAGTACATTACAGAGCGAGGGAGATGAAGGATCGGACCATAAAACATTTACGCGTTTTCCATGTGTGCACCATGAACTCGCGCGCATATCGTCATGTTAGGCATGTGTGAGAGAGTATGTTGCCATCTTGAGTTAAAAATATCCGATACATATCGCACGACGTCGGTCGTATACGGTTGATTCGTCGACATGAAACCACAAAGCGCACGCTTTCGCGGTTTTGCGCTTTACGAGGCTTTCAGCATCCGCTTCGCGCGCGTGGTTTGGTTCCGCTGCGTGCCTCGATCGATCGCTCCGCGCCTACGCTCGACATTGCACGAAACATTCTTCTGCTCACTCATGATACGGCTCGGTCTACATGAAAGAATCATTAACCCTTCGTAGACACATTAGGACTTTTTTTTTAAGCAAAATTTTGCTCTCAAACTTGGCAAAAATTTCAGTTTTTATTAAATAAAAGTTTTAACATTTGAATTAAATAGCTATTTGGCAATGTAACAGAGATGTTGAAAAGTAATTCTGAATTTTGCTAGATTTTTCGAAAGCCCAAAAGTAAAAAAATTTGGCTGGACAAAAAATCCAGAATGTCTACTGTGTGAGTAAAAATATGTTTGCCTACGAAGATTTAAATACCATTGTCTAGGGGAGGCAGAGCAAAAAATATTCCTTTTTTTTTACTCTTTCTATCCCCAAGGAATGCAGAAACTCAATTTAAAAATTAAATATGTTGAATATTTAATTATTTTTAATTTTTATTAAACATATGTTTAACAGAAATTAATTATTAAGCTATAATCAATTATCAAGAAGAAAAATATTAATTAAGAAATCAAAATCAATCAAGCATTTTTAAAATTTATATTTTATTACGAAAATTAAAATAAAAAATATATTCGATGATTACATTATGCGAGTAAAATTGTATAGAAATCTATCTAGATCAGTTAAACGTATATATATATATATAACAGCAGTGAGCATTACCGTGAGCGATACGTATTTGCGAGTAATCCTTGACTGAAACTGTTCCCTTCTAACGTCTTTTCCTGGTAGATTCTAGAAGTTCGTTCATTTATATCTAGCCGGTGTAGAAAGCGCTGTCGGTCCAGTCGTTTTGGGCACCGAAACCCCAGGGAGAAAGAGAAAGAGAAAGAGAGAGTTCTCTTTGGTCGCGTTCAACTGACATTAGCGTCACGTTCAGCAGCAAAGGAGACGGAAGTCGAACGTGAGAAAGAGACGTGGGTGTGAAAGGGAAAGAAGGAAGCCCTTTCTATCTCTGGTAGGAAGGCTGAAGTTTGTAACTCCATTCGGGTGAAAGGGTCGCGGGGGGCATAATTCTGGTAGAGAGGCCATGACGAGCCAGCCAAGTTGGCCACCTCCAGGAGACGCCTCAAAGACTCTTCCGCTAATTTGATGATCCTCCAAAGACCTGAGCTGCAATCTGCCGCTCGGCTCGTGCTCCTTCAGACATGGACCTCAGCTGATCTCGCTATGTTACTCTAACCCGGAGGGAACGGTTTCCTTCGAGAAGCTAAGCATCATTGGGTCTCTTCATCTTTCTCGCCTACACCCTTTAATCCCCGTTCCTATCTGCACTTAAAAGGGCAGTGCGTACTGTTGCATCTTGTACATGTGAAAGTATTACATTACACTCAATAAATATTTATTCTTATTCAAAGAATCACCAGTGATGAAGAATTAGATAATCTTTAAGATCTATCTATCGAAAATATATACCATGTATTAAATTCGATAACATATTACGCCAATGATTGACAAGAGGAATTAGATAGAAGAGCAAATAAGATGTCATACGGATTAAATTAAATTATATATACTCGGAGATTGAATATCGGAATATGGCACACACAGATTACTTGCTAATAACTAACGAGTTATCAGTCATGAATAATAATATTGAGAAATAATTATTTCTGCTCTTAGAATCGTTAGCTTTGAGAGAACATAAATATCCGCGCGAGTAATTAAGTTTTTCTTTGCTCTTTAATGGAATTACATTGCGCGAAACGTTTTGCGGTGGTATACGATACAAAGCTATCTGTGCTTTCCAAAAGATCCTCTTCTGCAACCCGTGTGGTCTTACACGTATTGAATGTCTCGTGCGAGCTGCTTAATTCCGTGGGCAATTCGTTCGGGTCTCGTACCACGGGGATTACGGGAGATCTGATGAGTTCCTCGGGTAGGGTTTCGGAGCGACTCGCCGTAGAGAGAAGAGCCAGCCGGGAGAACCTTCTAGATTCCAGAGAAGAAAGGGAGGAGTAGCGAGGGTGAAGTAGGCGGCACAGAGGGCTAGAAGAGAAGCTGGGTCAGCGTCACCGGAGTGTATAATTGGCTTGATTGTCGGGTTCTAATCTGGTTCTGCTTCTGCCCCCTGTCGGGGTGGGACGTGTCCAGCCTGCTGCTGGTGGCATAGAAGGGTCCGGGGAAATACGAGCAATGTGGCCCGCTTTTCTGGTCTGTTTCCTTATTTGTAATACGTCCTTTTTTGGATTAACATCGGGTTAATCTACAACATGCCATGCTACCGTCCACTCGGCTAATGGATCAAGGAAAAGTCTTCTCGAGAACCGAGATAACACTTTGTACAAAGGACGCTTGCATTATACATTAAAAAAAATTAGGAAACTAAAGTCCTGACGGCTGCGTCAGAGAATATTATCGCGGTAATGAATCGTGACAAGTAATAAAACTGAGTTACGGCATCCCTCGCAATTAGGCGACGAGGCATAAACAAGCTTCCCAGTAACGCTGAAAGCAACGTCGCACAATCGTTCTATGTGCGATTCTATCGCAGTGGACATTTATGGCTACATTATATGAACATTAGGAGCAATAAGTGCTTATTGAAACATTCAGAACATGCATCATGTCTGTGAAAAATAGCCGTCATATTTTTACTGCATAAAAAAGTACGAGTAATAGTTATAATCAGCTGAAAAACTTTTACTGGAAGAGTTTATCGCCATCGTAAACTTAAAATGATGATTAGCACTTTGTCTAAAAATATATTTTATGTTCGTTTTAATTCTCGGTAAATGTATCTTTTATTAAACAAAATTAGTTATTAAGAGAGAAAAAAGATGTAGTATGAAAGTTTTATCATTATTCTCTCTCTTGACTCGAAAAATTCTATTTTTACTTTCACATTTTTTAGTCTATATTAAAAGTAATATCATCGTTTATGTAATTTCGCATTGAAGTCTGTTTCGGGATTTGTACTTAAGATCAACGAACGTTCTCTGTTAATATATGATTTCTCAGCATCGTGTAACATTAAGTTTGCTTTGCGCGAACTTAGATAGTTCCTCGGGATGAGCCTCGGGGAGTCTGTTGCTGCATAAAGTAGAGATTGGAATTGAGGATAATGAAGCAGCATCGATAGCTAAGATAAATAGTGGCTAAGACACGCCCGGGGGCATTACCTCCGCAAGGTATACAATCCTCTCGCGAGGTAGTTACGCGATAATGAGGAAAATGGCCAAGGGTGTCTTAAGACGAGGCTTGGACGAGGCCGCAAGAGATATTTTCGGAGACCAGTCCGGAAATTGCCTGTCCAATTGAATCGCAAACAATATGAAAATTTGTTCGAGAGTTTTGATTATACAAAGGAGGCTACGGTAGACGTTGGCAAAAGCGGGAAAGTGGGAGGACAAAGAGGACGCGGACACATTCCACAATGGCGGAGCGAGACGGGGAGTCTTAGAGGCGCGCGGAAACAATGGGCCACCATCAGACTTGCAAAGCGGGATCGCATTTTTACTTTCAAATTAAATTATTTTCTCCGTTTCGTGTACGATTAATGCTCTTCAAATCCCAAGTACTTTTAATCGTCGAGCTCTTTCATTGATATTAGGCCATTAGTCGTTACGTTCGTCGACGACAAATTATCTCGCTCGTTCATTTAGTTTTAGATAAAGTTTCATGCCAGTTAAATTGCGAAAAATGAAAACATTATACATAATATTTTTTTTTTAAATAAAAATAGATATATTTTTTTGTATAGACATATGTACATGTACGCGATAGCAGGAAATCCATTAGGAAATACAGTAAATTTATAAAAAAGTAAAATGAAATTGATATTGATTAATGAAGTTTAATATTATCGAATATATTCACGTGATATCGTTGATAACTAACAATTATTTATTTATGCATCATGGATTATTTATTCTGACATGAATTATTTATGTTTAATGCAACATTATGCAGTTATTCCTGAAATGCTAATATGCGTTACATTGTAAAATGTAAATTCTTTTACAATGAAAATATTTGTTGTACATTTTATAAAACAGTAGAAACATTATCGTTACAGCATTGTTTCTTGATATTTAATCTTAATTGCTACGCGATAGCCAAAAAGAACATTATTCATAAGAATTATGTTGGCAAGCAGTTGTCTTAAGAAATAATTGTCAGGCGTTTGTTGTAACCCTTTAGTTTATGCTCCTAAAAAAAATAAAACAATTTTATTCGCTACGAAATTGTCTGCAAACCCTTTTATTTCGCGAAGCGGGATCAGGTGTTACGAATAATTCCATTTTGAAGTCGAGAAGTGACGTAATCGCGCGAGTCTGATCGAAATGGCATAAAATCGATGGCGCTTCGAAAGACTCGGAGACTGACGTGCGAAGATACCGCCGATGTACCTTCGCGCGTGGCACAATTCACGGACGTGCAAGTGTATGACGACCGCGTTATTATGGCGTATCGAGAATACACGTGGCATATGAAATGTAAAAGGGCTTTCGGAGCACACCAGGCAGCTTTGCTTGCACGCCTCTAGGAAACTGGGTCGCGTATATTTCGAGAATTGTCCCTTATCTCTCTCACAGCGCGTAACCACGAATTCGTTTCCCCATGAATTTCAATCGAGTCAATCGTGTCGCGTCGACGCCCATTGACGCCACCATATATGTACGTACGTACATCGTCGCGGACTTTAAATTCTCATGACGATCGACCGCGCGACAGCACGGCTGCTTTGTGACGTGGACCGGCAAGGAAATGAGAAACGTCGAGAAGAAAGGGAACGGTCCATGCATTGTTTTTTTTTTAAGTATCATTGATTTTTAAAGAGGCAGCGCGAAAGCGCCACGATAATGCGACGCTTACGAGCAAGTAAGTGCTGGTATTAATATTGAAACTCAAAACGTTACCATGTGCGTTACACAAGACCCTGCTAAAAGGAGAGTTTTGTACCTCGATATAAGGTTTTCCTTTATGTATGCCGCAGTCAATATTGCACACGCTAAATGCAAGTACGAATCCACTTTATTTTATCATGCATTTTTATTAGGTCTCAATTTTGACAATAGAAATAACTTTCTTGTTTCATCACGTTTCTCGAATTACATATAAATTAATCACATATAAATTAATTTTCTGCCATTTTTTAAATATTCTATTATTTCGATTTGAACCCTTTGATGCTATTCTACATTTTTTTGTCACGGATATATAATACATTATGTATGCATATCCTAGTTTGATTGCTTATGACTTTTACAAAAATGAATGTTATAACAAATTTTATACAACAATAATCATTTTTAAAAATTTTAGAGATACCAAAATGGGCCAATTGTATGTAATGGCAGTAGCATACAATGTTGCACGTTTTTTACATTGTAGTACTAACCAATTGCAAGAAAAAAATCATATCTGTCACAATGAGAGTGGCACTGAAGGATTAATATCCTATAATTTAATATTTTCTTTTTTTTTGTTGTCTCGAAATTACGTGTCTGTTTGTTTTATTTTACGAAAAATATATAAACGAAAAGGGCAATCCCCTTAATGTACAGAAATTGCATACCAACAATTCGCTGAAATTGTTGAACGTGCGATTTTTGAAACAATTTTGACGGGCACGAGACTTTTTATCGGATCGACCCACGCGCGTCACGATAAAGTGGCGTACATATTAAAAAATCAAAACACCGAGGGACGATAGAACGACTGTCAAGATGCAAAAAAGCGATATAGAGGACCGCGGGTTTATCCGGATGCGCGACGTGAATCGATGGCGACAACTTTGTGTCCCGTGGACCATTCGAGCTCCCTCATCCGCTGCGTCGAGCGTATATGCGTGTTTGTATGCACGCGTCCGGAGATACGGCCGCTCACGCGTGCTAAACGCGTGCATCGCGCACGTCGCGTGTGAACGTGCGCGTAAACAGCCCCAACGAAAAGCTAGCGTCAGTTGAGTGTACAGGTGGAGGGAAAGGGACAGAGGGTGAGAGCGAAGCATTTAGAACGAGACAAATAGAAAGAGAGAGAAAGAGAGATTAAAAGGGATGGAGAGGTAGACGAGAGAGAGAGAGAAGGGGGGGGGGGGAGAACGGATGAACGTAGGAGGAAGAGACGAGAGAGTTGGGAGAGGCAACATAATGCGCGCGGTATACCGCGGCACTTCCGAATTACTCCTGCAAAATCTCCCCGCGTATTTGCATTCCCCCGCGGCGAGCACAGACAGAAATTAATTGCGTACTTGCGCGAGCGACAATGAAACGCCGTTGTGCGCGGGCAAATCCTGTCGGCTACGCCGGAAATCAAAGACACTCGCGATGATATTCCGGAAGTCTCGTCGCCAAAATTTCATTCCAGCCGATTCAATTGAAGTACGAGTATTATACGTGGTAATCATGTAAGCCCATGCTTGTAAGAGAATTAGAAACGTGTCAGCATTGCTGTTTGACACTAACTTTGGTTGAGTACAGTTCCTTTCTCCAGTTATATCATAGGATAATTTAGGAAGGGAGAAGAAGTCTAATTGAACTTAGTTTACTTAATTTAAACCGTTCGTGCAACCAAAGTTTAATACACAATAGTTGTACCGATGCTTCTACTCATTTCTGTAACCACTTTCCAAACAATATAGTAATAGTCGAACAGTACAGTAATAGCAGAATAAGTCAATCTGTTATTTATTAATATTATACAATTTTTAAAATTATTTTGCTCTTTTTTCAATTCAAATTTTTATCACATCAAAGGAGAAGAATATTTATTATTTATTATAAACTTTTTTATCGTGCTGTTCATAACGAATATAATCCAGAATTTTAATTCAATTATTTACGTTGATAGCTGTGACAAATTAGTCATTATAGTCGAAATGAATTTACACGGCCGTATTCTTGCATAATTAGTTTTGATCGTTAACCATCCTTTTTGCCGGAGATGCTAAAATTGGCAAGTGTTATATTCCGCAATAAGGCGCAAACGCCTAACGCGAGCTCGCCGCTGCGAAATATAGCGGCAGGTCGTTAATATCGTGAATAAGCGTTATCTCGTGCGACACAATGTGACAAATCGTGCCCGGTTTTGCCGTTGTAGTGGCGTCGAATCACAACGACACAATGCGGAGTAGTTCTCGTGTACTACGCGCGCGGTCTCAGCATATTCCGCTTCAACTCCTGACGAAGTTCTCTCGCTCTTGGGTAATTACTTGTCCTTGCGGAGGAGTTACACACCAGCTGTCAGATATACAAGCGGCGCTACAATGATTGTTCAATCGGCTTAATCGCGGTCGTACAATTGTGACCACATGAATGATAGATTCGAATAAATACCTGAATACATTTCTCCCTTCGATTCTCCTTTATTTAAAATCGTAACACGTGTATAATAGGATATTCGCGACTCTTGTAATACTCGCTCTTGTAATACGCGTTTGTGCATCGCGCAAACGAGTTTCTTGTGTAATATTCCGAGGAAAGATACGCAAAACTGACAATTGTTTCTGCACGTCATCGTGTCATTGCGCCTGCGATATATTCACACGCTGCTGGTATTCTACTCTGAACGTTTGACATTAACGCGGTGTGCCAACGATATTTTCTTACTTGCATTTTATCACGTCCTTCTTCTTGGCTCCGGAATGCCAGACGAGCCAGAGGGTATCCCCTTCGGCGACTTGTTTCGCGTAATTAAATCCAGGCAACCCGACGAGACGTCGGAGCTTGATAAATGAAGTGTTTCGCCAGGATAGAGTAGATCTCCTCTCCGTCAGAGTCATGGCTGTGGCGAGCGGAAAGGTCGACGAAGCAAGGGGTCATGTGAATATTGCAGGACCTCGCACCTCTCATCGCCCGTCGTCGGACTCTCGTCGACACATTATTTAGCATACATAAACCGTATAGTTCTCGTTCTAGACTACGCTTTGTGAGGCAAAATCACTGCAATCATTTTTTCTTCGTTGTGCTAAGAAAAAAATTACTCATTTGACTAAATTCATTTAGTTCGTCTTTATTTTTGTCGTTGGACAATGCATGTACAATATTTAAATCAAATATAATATATTTGACTGACATACATTCTTCATTGAAAGAAATAAAAAGATGAATTAAATTAATTTGATCAAATGAATTTTTTTTTCTCAGTGTGACAAAGACTATTGTATACGGAAATTGCAATTTAATTAATTTATTTTATAAATTATATATTTTGCGCGAGCTTCAAAACAATGGATAGAAAGGTATAAACTTATGACATTTTTTAAATTTGTAATAATATTTCATATACCAATTTTTATGAAATTGTGAATGACGTACCTGACGCATGTTCGATATTCCGCGTATATTACAGCGCGTCTACCACGTGAACGCGTCTCTAGCTAGTTCACAAAGACAAATTTCAGCAGTAAACATGTCTGGATCACTGCCAGCCGTACTTTTTTTGGGTAGCTTTATCGCACTTGAGCTTATTCAGCCAACCTCAATTTTCAGAACAGGATTAATGATTCTCTTTATCCGTTACTTCCGCGATAAATAACGTGGCGGCGACGTTAAAACAATGCGGGTATACGTATTTCTGAAATTATGGTAATTTTTTGCCATACGTAATTTACACGCCGAAAGGTTAATTAAATAGTATCTCATTAGAGCTCGAGTTCCGTAATGTTTCTCTCGTAAAAAATCTCAGCTGCTGCCAACCCATCGTAGGACTTGCTTTTCGATCGATAGCTTTCTGATAATTGTATTCAGACACTCGTACGGAGATATGTAATTCAAAGGTTCACCATATCTCTTGCGCGCGGACATATTTCAACGCCGGTCCTCAACCGTGCGGCCTATAATCCCGAAGGATTTGTCGTACACATGTTTCCGCACAAACTGTCCTCGAAACGTTCGATAACCCTCTTCTCGCAATGTATCCATGGTGGCGGGAAGATCAATGTCGCGCGTTTGGTTGCGAATGTCGGATGATTTCTGGTTGCACCTGAGACCGTCCGTGAAGTTCACTCTTGTCACGCCGCGTCACGTGATATATGCACGCCCGCACCTGATACAAAATTTTGCCATTTATATTCGATCGATATTCGCCTGATAGCCGTGGACAGATTACGCGTTCCGCGATTCGGCCACCGAACCATTCCTCCCTCTCCCTTCTCTTTTGCTCCTTCTTCCTCTCTCTTTTCCTCTTCTTTTTTTTTCACTAAACTCACCGTTATATCGGAAATATCGATCTCGTCTCTTTTGCGGATGTGTTGGGAGCTGCGGGCCTACACGTAAAGCATGGGTCGTCGCATCGCGAATCCAGACGTCACCATCGCTCTCATCCCGCGCCACCTACCTACCCCCTGTCCCCATATTCCCCTTCTTTCAGCCAGTCCTCAGGGTTTTTGCGCGCCACCACGAAACGTAATATTTCCACCGGCCGCGTCCTACCGGCTACCAATCTTCGCAGAAGCAATAATAGCGCATCGTTCGTCCAGACTGTCCATTCGGATCACCCCTTGTCCTCCCCCGTCGCTCCGTTATTCCTCGCCATACATCGGTAGTCCTCCCTTCTTTCACCCGACTCAGTCGACGTCACCGGGGTTGATGACGGAGACGAAGAAACGGGTGAAAGAGGAAAAGGAGTATAACAAAATCCTGCCATTCTCCTTTACCTCTCTCACCCTGTGTTTAGCATCGATATTTGCCTTGACAAAACGGAATCGCCTCTGCCAGCGAGTGGCGGCGACTACGGGTGTTTGAACTATAGTAATTTGAGGCAGGCTAATGAAAGTGCTACGCAAACAGCGTCGCGACGCCTCTCTCCGACGTCAAAGCCGAAACCTCCGACCATTGACGTGTTTCTCGCGTGACCCTTTCCATCGTCTCCCTTTTCCCGTCCTGTCGCCCCCGCGTGAATCAAAACTTTTCCCTTGGTCCGCCAATGTGTTTGCTCTTACGATGAAGTATCATATGTAGCATGCAGAAAATCGAACGAACAAGTCATAATTTTTATTGCGCGTCACAGACTGTATATCTGGCTGTACCTCTATGTAATATAAAATTAAGTGTAGGCGGAACATTAACACACACACACACACACACACACATACATATGTAATCCGTTTCAGCTTTTCATTATAATACGTATGAAAGGTAGCCGAGGTATTAATATGTTGCTGCCATTATACGCGGTAGAATGCCTTCATAATGCATAAAACACCATGCAATTCATGCCTGATCGACCATTATACTTCGCATGCTTTGGTATTATATTACATAAAATATACATTTTTTTTTTTATAAAATGAGAATTATTCTTTAGTAATACATAGTATTGTTGCATAAATCTAATTTTAAAACGATGAAATATAAAACAAATTATACGCAAATTAAGTATAAAATAAACTACATTTTGTAGGTGACAGTAAACGAGATATCATAAATTCGATTTTAATATATGTTAAAAAGAGTCAATTATATTTATTTTTAAAACATCTGATTGCATTTAATCGCATCTGCATTACAAATCTTTTTTATTAAATTAAATATTTTCTTTTATCTTTTGATATTTCAATGTTTTGTTACTCTTCAGTAATATAAACAGTTATTCGCGTTTTTTCTAAACATGAATTTTAAAAGAATATTTTGCATCCACGTACAAAGAACTCGCGAGTTTCCGTGTGAATTCCAAATGAAATCGTCAAAAGGAATTCTGTTTATTGAATGTTCGATTTTGAGACGAGCCCAAGGAGATGCCGAATAAAATGAAGCTACGCATTCTTTTCCAAGATTTAGCCATCGTACACACGATTTGCCTCCTCGGCTTTTACACGAAGCCAGATAATCCACGGATAGCGTGCTAATGCAAGTTTTGGCATCAACGCAAACGCTTCTTCTTCATTTTTGTCGGCGCTCCCGCGACTTACTCCTCTGGCATATACCGGATTACAGTGGTATCCGAGAGAGGCGTTAATCTCGAGGAATATTTTGCGCGCATCCCCTTTCGCTACATTCGCGTCCTTGCTCCGTAACTGTAACCTAATAAGACCGTCTCCCTGCGAATTCCTGCTTTAGCTCGCTCGGATCCGACGCGACAAGTTCGGGCGGCATAGCTACAGTTTCGCAGTTGCCGAATGGTAATTTCAGCTAATGCCGCGCACACCCGTGCTCAGGCCACGCCCGCTTCTTCTTTTCGATGAACTGGCAACGAAGCGAGCGTGCGAGCGAATTTATCGTTTTCGTCCTGTGTCTACAAAGATTAAATTGCCACCGCGACACCCGCTGAGGGTGGCCTTGCATTAGAATACAAATCTTGACCACGTGGGTTACTATCTTCCTATCGGAGATCACACTATCTTATCGGAGATCGATTATTTATTAACAATAAAACGAAAATAAATTCTTTTTATTGAAACAAATTAATACAGATAATTCAAATCGCAGAAATCAGTGCATTGGAACGAGATAAACAAGCTTCGATTTTTCCTGTTTTACCTTTAGCAATTTTAAAATTTGATAATGTGTGTGTGTGTCAAAATTGATTACTGTTTGACGGATTTTTATATTACAGTTTGTGTTGTTGAAGTATCGTTGTGAGATTGAGATACACGTTCATTTCCATTCAACCTGACACTGTATTGGACAACATTGCTAAGAATAGAGGACTGTTCCTATCTCGTATTCAGAAGTCACGGCGATATGTGCATAGAAAATTTTAAAATTTTTAACGACGGAATATTAGATTATGGGTTGACAGAGGTTGACAAGTTTCCAGACAATATATTTATTAAGAGCACCGATGTGATTTAATATCCTTTTATCGTCTGAAGATGACTTGAATTTGAGCCAAAACGTTTAAAAATTTTATATGTAATTTCGATAAATCGATGTCGGTTAAATATTGAAGTATTTTTGCTACGTGCACTTGCGCATCGTTTTCTGCATCGGTTTCTAATGCTCCTTCAATTGTCTTTATTATTTTCATTGTTTATTAAAATTGTATCTTGTAGTGCGTTTTCTAAACAAAGAAAGTTATCAAAACTTTTCACAATATATAATTTTAATAGACAATCGATTTCCGACAAGACAACGAGATCTCCGGCAGGAAAGTGGCAATCGTGGTCTTGACTTTCGAAACGAAGGCGATCTAGACCGAAGTTTACGGTGATCTCGAGGGGACTGAAAATATCCTCGACGCCGGATAACTCGATGGGTGCTGTGGTCAAACGCGTGCGTCGGCGCCATGTGGCTTCTGGTTTGCAGAGCGGATATAACGCTATACGAGGCTGGCTTTCGCGCTATCTTCTCGTGTACTCTTGAACCCTCTACAAGGCCCTCTACGCGAACTCGCAGCCATTTCATGAACTCTCTCTGCCGCTATCGCGGTAAACTTTTACGCGTCGAGCACGAATCTCGACGTTCAACTTTGAATTTTCACACTGTTACATGAAAAGAAAGTTTCGCAAAAATTTTGAGAGCCATCGTGAAGGCCAATCTGATCCTCGCTCTCGGTCTGTGTCGACGTGAAGTTAATGGTCGCCGATGAGAGCCAGCGAAGCGCTTTTAACTTTCTTGTTTTTAACTGCAGCGCTCACAGTTGTAGCGTGAGGCACGGCGGAGAACGCGTTTCATTACATGCCAACGATGTAGTTACAGCTGGTAGTTAGTTGTTAAATGTCGTTAAGCATCGTTATAGTCGCGATGATAATTATCGTACGTCGGTGAACAAAAGCGCGTGCGAGCACGTTTTAGGACGATCAGGTACTGGTCAGTGGTCCACGTCCCATGTAGGCGATGTAAAAGATTCCCTATCTTTCTCTAATCCTTTCTGTTTTATCCTTTGTTACCACCCGCGACCTTCTTCCGCCATCATTTCAAGACTTCCTGCGACCGGCAGTCATGGCTGATACCTCGTATTAATTCGAGACGAGCTTTCGGATCGTTTTAAGCTTTAGGAACCGACTATAAAGATTGTCTTGACCGATAATTATATAGACGGGCGAAATTGTAAACCGCTATCGCGCGACATCCTTTGAAACACCGTCTCCGAGGAAGCTTTTAGTATCTACCATCTTGAGAACGGTGTGCGATTGGGTTATCGCGATTTGATTTACCTTGATTCTCCATTTGATATATCGTTGATTAGCTTTTGTTCGAGCTTTGTCTTATCGATACACACGAATTAAAGTACACTTCGAATGCTATCTGGATACACAATTACATTTATCTATAGAAATACTGAAATAAATCTCATAAAAATCTTTGTAAAATAATGATGTAATTTTTATTCTTAATAATAATTAAAAATTAAGCTCATAAAAGCAATCGAGAAGGTTAAAAGGCTAAGAAAGTAACAAGAATTAGGAGATATTAAAATAAATAATAATTTAATGATAACGATTATATAACGGATATATTTCAATTATACAAAGACTTCTCTTCAGTTAATTCGGTACACAGAAAAAAAAGATTAGCTGGCACAGCTAAAAATTAAGTGGCAGTTAAATTCATTAGTATTATATGGACACGTAACGTCGTGTCTGCGAGGTCTAATTTTCATTAGCTGTGAGGCCTAATATTATCATTGTAACAGACAAGCATTTTGCTATTATGTCGATGTATTGATCATTGCAGCAAACGTTTTCTGTATAGCAGACAATTTGATAACAAGTACAATTTCAGCAAACCATTTAGCTGTGGTAGAGACAATTTTCTTTTACAGGGACATATCCAATAACTATGACAACTAACTTCATGTTGCTATAAATAAATTGACTACAACAGATACGCATATTTTGCTATCACGTCCTTATATTAGCTACAGCAGGAAATCCTTTGTATGTATTAACAAATTTCATTAGTTATAGTAACTAATGCAATTTCAGCTAATCAGAAGCTGTAATTAGAAACTTTTTTTCCGTGTAGAAGTTAAAATTCTGAAATCTATTGTCAAACTGTATTTTCAAGTTTTACTTGTTCTTTACTTATTTTTTATATTTCTGCTAAATTAGATAGCTGAAGAAGACTCTGTGTAATCGAAACGTCCTATTATGTGAGCATTGTTATTAATATTAAATGATTATTTATTTACTTTAACATCTTTTAATTTGCTCCTTCCTTAATTTTTAACCTTTCTAATTTTTTTTTGTTCTCATTTTAATAATGTCGTAAATATTATATTTTTTGAATACTTTTTTATTATTTATTAAAACTAGATAAAATAACTGTTATTTTATAATCGTTTTACATTCATTATTTGTTTGATTGGAATACATGAGATTTTTGTGATAGGCATTGATTTATTACTCACACAATAGCTCACGTAATACACGCACACGCCACTCGTCACGAAAGGTAAACCTCAATGAATTGGCGTGCTCGCTAGCGAATACCAAACATCATTATCGAAATTGGTGGAGATTCTGAAAGTTATGCACGACATTCGCCGAATTCCCGAGCGTTGCGTAAAAGGCGAATCGCCATGTAGCGCGATCGCGAATTAATACATTTGCCGCGGTGGCTGAAATTCGGTCGATTATCAGGAATAACTAGCCCAACCATCGCGTTTCGGGCTCCAGAAATATCAGGAATGCTTTAACCCTCCGCTCCGCGCTTCTATCTCATTCCAATCTACCACTTCCATTAGCTGGAAATGTAATGTAGGTATGTAACAACTCCACGCATAGATATTTCAAAGCGTAAAGCCGTATCTACGTGTATACGTACGGCTGCGTACTCGCGATAATTGTGCGTGAAATTTTTACACGTGCCCATCGATAAAGATAGAGGAACGTAATAGCGTCATCGAGTTTCCCCGCTCGTTTTCGACACGCGCACCAGATATTCGTCGAGGCTATTGTACTTGAGAAAGCTTTTAACTTCTCGGCAACGAAAAAACTGAGGGTCGTGAGCGAAAGTGGCAAGGAAAGCTGATTGTCATTGCACGATCGTAAACTCCGTTTCAATCCTGAACGAAGCAGTAAAACCGGCTTGTGAGCGAGCAGTTTCGTCGAATGTTTGAACGGTCATGAAACGTGGCGAAAGTTGCCACATAATTCAAAGGGCGAAGTACGATGTGGTTGAAGACCGTGTAATGTAATTGCTGTTAATTCGCTTTGTCAAAAAAAAAATTCTTGTCTCGTGCAATCCGTTTTGTTAGAGTGCTCGATCATCTAATAATTGAATGATTAATTATTATCGTGGATGGTGTGCTCGCGTCGCGTTTGACAGGAGGGAACACGGCATTCGCGGAGAATCGATGAGATCGATGTGATAAAAATACGATTGCGAGCCATCGCAACGCTTCTTCTTCACGTTACAAATTGATTTCTTCTGACTTCAACCGGCTACTGGTTGCAAATGCATTTTCGCATATATCTGCATACGTAAGTTACTTACGCGTGATGTAAATTCGGCGTATAACCGATAGAGAATAGTCGGATCGCTTTTACGTTTTATCGGATCGCTGTTGGGTTAATGGAGTTTCCATGATCTTCTAGAAAGCAATGAAAGACGAAGGACTGACGTTGCTGACACGGGTTACGCTTCTTTATCGCCTCTTTATCCGTTTTGACCCAGGGCAAGTGCCTCGAGCGACGTAAGGTTAGACAGGTTCTCGAAAATGATGGATGTCTCCCTTTCCTTCTCTCGTTTTGCACACAACCGCTCGTCTATAAGGGGTATCTACCTCGGTACAGCTAGTGCGAATTGATAGTTATTGATAGCACGCTAGCCTGACTCCGGTGGGAGCCTGATCGATGTCATGCGCAGTAGCGCGTTCTAATTATGGTCAGGGCGCCTGCAATTACGGTGCTCATCCTTCGTCCCTTCGTCCCTCCCCGACGATTATCCACTAAGTGATGCCGTCGCCGGAGGTTTAGGATCTTCCATTGACAGGGGAATAGAATTGTCTCTCGCGCGTTATAACCGAGATTCATTCCCGTCCGTCGTGAGGTACATATCACTTGTGATTAACGTGTTGTTCTAAGAATGGAATGGCCGATTAAGATTGATCCGGAGAATGCGAAGAGCTTCAAGCACTTGTACCGCCGGAAAAATCGAGCAGACACGAATCTACGTCTGCGTGGATGGAGCAGTTGTATGAAAGAGCGATTGACATTTTAGGAATTAATTCGGTATTGATCGACGAGCGACAACGAAGACCGGATTAATCGCAGAGAAGAAGAGGGACGTGGAAATGGACGGAAGAAGAATAGCAGTCGCTGCCAGTCGGATGGGAATAGGACCTGGTAGTGTGTTTGCCGGCCAAATTACATCTGCATAATAGCTACGCGGTGGGCTATCGATCCGTGAGCAGCGTCCCTTCGTCACATCAGCGTCGTGCATCTCGTGCGCGCCCGCATGCGGCAGGCACGGGCACATGCACAAGAATTAAATTTCATCCCGCGGTAGCGCGCCAAAATGGTTTTCGTAGATTAGAGGAACTCGGCTCTCCGGCGCTCGCTCGCTCGCTCGGCCGGAATCCGGCCGGCACAATAGA
Organism: Acromyrmex echinatior; assembly: GCF_000204515.1. The sequence continues at coordinate 130,189 of NW_011627679.1, read as the reverse complement.
TTGGTAAACAGATTTACGTGAACGTAACTGTTAAGTTCTCGTATCTATCGGCACGAAATTGCTAGTCCCGTAACAAAATTGACCGTTGCCGCGCGGAATAAAAGTTCTCGTATGTTTCCCCTCTTCCCCCCCCCCCCCCCCCCCCTCCTCATCCCTGTCTCTCCTCTCGCTTTCTCTCTCTATCTCCGGTCACCTCTTTTTTTTTCCTTTTACATTGCCCGTAAACGTGGCAATTTTTTCTGCATATTACTGTCAGCTTTGTATCGCAGCCAGATGGGGATTTAAAGCGCGACCGTTGCCGGCGCAAATTAAATCTCATGCCGCGCGCGACGGTGTCCCAAAATGATTTTCGTACGCCGGAAGAGAAACGTTATGCCGCCCTGCGTTACGACATCAAAGGCCACAATCCAACGAGTACCGAGAGAACAGTGATGCGACCAGGGATGGGTCCCCCGCGCACGGCGGTCCAAAATCACCGCGGAAAATGATGACGGCGCGCGATGGGCGCGCGCTAATCTAATTATATGACCCACCCCGCTTTCCCACCCGCTCCGCGCCCCCGGATGCTAATAAAGGACAAGCTTGCCGATCGTCCATCATGCCGCGATTGTTGTATTCATCGGTGATTAGGCGTGACTCGCCAGCGAAACGACCGTACGGCTAACGACCCGCGCTCGGTCGTCACGTTGCGTCACTATCGTCACGCACGCACCTGTATGCATATTATTACGCGACTATATGCGTATTATGCGGCTCGCCTCAATTTTCCGAATACGACGTGTATCGCGCGAAACATCGAAGCTGAGAGTCTGGTGCAGCTATTCCGGTCGGTGGTCCTAGATTCGTCGCTATCCGAATGTTTAACGTTCCACGTTCGCAGCGGACGATTCGTGACGCTTGAATAATTTCGCGATATCGAATGATGGATCGTTTACGAATAGTATCACGATCGTATATATGAATATGTGGGTCGTATGTGAAAGAAAGATTAGAGAGAGAGAGAAAGAGAGAGTTTATTTCTACTATTACTGGAACGTTAGCGAGGTAATCTAAGAAATTACGTTTGCGAATCGAAGTAAGTGGGCGCAATTTACTGCAAATGCAACTCCGACCTTTTTCTCTTTATTCCCGCAGTCGCTTCAAATCGTTAGTAGTAATGGTTGTGTACCGAGCGATAATGTAAAGCTGCCGCAGGAATATCGCGCACATAGGATAAGGGTCGATTCGCCGAATACGCAACCGGCAAAAATTCCTTTCCTTTGCATAACATGACAAACGGTAAACAAAGCGTAAAACACGCTTCTCCGAGCTGGCAAGAATATACTCTATTTGTCACTGTCCAACCAGGGAAACTCCACGATCATTCTTCACGGGTTGTCGACGCGAGAGGCAGGGTGAGGAGGTGAGGCGGCGAGACAAGGGACGAGATGAAGGGACGAGAGGGTTGGTGGACGGGTATCGGGATCGTTCAGTGAGGAAAGGGTTGAGAGACGCGCACCTATAACCGCCGGATAAGGCGTTCCGTAGAGTGCCGGATTTGCAATAAACAACTATGTTCATAATTACGCGTATGGAGCGGACGGACGGAAGCGCACGGCGGGTGGTATCGTTGAATAATACATGCTGCATTAAAGTCGCATTACCTACACGTATGCGCGTGATCGGTACTCAGTTGCATGACCCGTAGAATTTTATACTCTAGCACGCTGTTTGCTATGACGTAAATCCTGTAAAACAACGTTCAGCGACTGGCAGTTTTTACTGCAAGTACTAGCATGAACTGTCAATGTGATTAACTCCCACGTGATTATTTTTCGGATGCATTTCAGAATTCTTTGTGTGTTCTTTCGTATGTGCGTGGCATTGTGCATCGAACCGTCGCGTACGCGAATCGTCAAATCTCTTTCATCAGTGTTCCTCTCGGAATGGTATTGCGGGACATAACGATGTGTAAGTTGCAGACAAAGGAAACGCCATAATGGGCAAGTTAAGTTGAAGCCTAGCTAGCTGGCAACAAGCCTTGATAAAATCTCCATAATGACTGCATTCGGAGTGGAATTACGCTCCTGTTTCCCCGAGACCAAGGAACTCGGGCGGCGGAAAAGGAGGGACGTTGATGGGAAGCGGGTGGTGTCTGCCATTTCATAATTATATCAAATTCAGCTCGATACGACCTGAATAATAATGACGAATTCTTTAAGAAATGACAAATATTCAAAACGTATACGTTATACAATATAAATATTTTTTGTAATATCGTCTTATTGCGTCTATTAGTTAATCACGTTAAAAAAATGTGAAATTTACATACTATTATAATTTTTATTATACAAAACGGTAATTGACGAATTCAAGAAATGAAATAAATAGGAAGCCCGGTCTTTTGTTCCGTTTGCTAATTACGCGACGCCTATCACGGAACTGTCTCCACTGTCTTTACTCCATCGACCACGCAAGACGTGTTGTACTCGGAAAAGCAATCGTGGAGTAATTCGCGATGGATGCGATTAATTTCTCCGAGCAATAATAGGCGAAAGCTTGTGTTGTTATCTCAACTGCACAGACTATGGCCATTCATGCTAATCCTCTAGTGAAACGAAGCCGACAGTACTCCGCATACGAAAGTCCCCGTCCACTATCTATCCTCCCCTTCTGTATCTTCTCTACCTTCGACTCCACCGCATCAGCCGTTGGAGCTCAATGATGCTAGACTATCGATCCTTACTTTCAGAGGATGAGGCTTGAACGTATTAGGACTGTCGAGTATTTCAAGAGGAAGTGTCGCTCGTACGTCCTAAATGCGCCTGTACGAACGGACGATTATTCGTCTCTTTTACACGATTATAACGATTCTTGCAAAACTCGTAAAATTAACTTTATTATAACTAATATAATTCTTGAAAGTTGATATTTTAAAAACTAATCCCATATAATACAAAAATTTCAGTAATATTACAATAATACTGCAAAAGTTATCAGCAATGTTACAATTAGCACGACAAATTCGCCATTTACTTTATTTAAATAGCATAAATATTTTAAAATATTTGGAAACTATATGCTTTTCTCTGTATTAAAGATTATTTGAAATGTTATTTAAAATTAAATATTTTAATACTTCAATTATATGAAAAGCAGACATTTAAAATGCATTTTGCCCAAAATTTATAATTTTCAGAAAACGAGAAAGAAAGCCAGAGAAAGGAAACCAAGCGCCTTATAGAAAATATGTTAATCAGATATAAAATGTTAAATTGCTAAATAATTTTCTAATAATGTTAAACAAATGCATTTTGTTTGTCTTTAGTTAAAGGACATGACGTACACACCAAATGTTTAGATTTTTTCAATACATAAATACGCTGAAAAATGCTTTTTGAATATTCCAAAGCAACTCATATCTTTCATTATTGATGACACACTATGCTATCTCTAACTCAAAAAATGATATTTTGGACAAAATGCATTTTGAAAATCTGCTCTTCATATATTTTGAACCTCATTTTGATATGCTAAGAAATATGAGAATCGTCACATTTAGCCTCGAAAGTGTATTTCGAATTAATCCGGCAATTAAAACTTATGTATTTTTATTCGAAGAAGATTATTTATTGTAAGATTATTTACCCGCTGTAAGATTATCTAACCGAATTGGGATTTTCTTAACTCTCGTTCTCGCACGTCTTAACATTCGGCAAATGCTTGAATCGTGATCGTTCACACGTTATGAATATCCTTGTTGGACCAATCGCGCGTGCGTTTCCTTTCGCATTTGTTTGTTCCGCCACAAAATCCATTTCACTTTCTCACAAGTCGCAGTGATTTTTCCGTCATCAAAAGTAATACATTGGAAGTATTTTAAGAAAATATTTTTTAATCAAAGAATATTATTATAATAATTAATGTTTATAAGCTGAATATCACCGACGATACTTTGGATCTTTGATTGTTTCGCGATTAAATGTGAAAATGTGCTACGAAATATTGCAAGGAAATATATGTAGACTACTTTGTTGGCCCATTGTAAGAAGAAGACAGCGGATAAAAATCAGAAGCAGAGGGTTGCGGGTACAGGGTATGTTCTTGGCACGGCCTCTCCTTTCGGAGTAAGGGTAAGGGAACAGCCGCCATCCATTACGGGCGGCTCATGACACCTCGAGAGATATATCGACTCACCGCATCCTCGAATTGAATCGAATGCCGCCGGCAAAAACACCAATGAGCAAAATAGAACATTGTGATCGATGCTTCGCCCGCCGAAATTTATCGGTGAATGAGTTACAACGGCGGACTTGTATACTGCAGCAGCATTCTCGGCGATTCCGCCGATCCATTTTCCCTTCTGGCTACAAAAGTACCGACGATCCACCGACGTTACGGTAAATAGCTGTTTGAGACTGCAGATCGTATTCTCGGTGAACATGTACATGTATGTCTATACATATCCGCCTAGAATACTAGCACGACGTAGGGCTGAAATCTTTCAGATGTTTCCAAGGATTTCGTTTCTCGGCTCCCGCGTATTGTAGTTTTCTAGACACGTCGATCGTTGCTCAACGTAAACGAGAATGACTGTCGTTGGCGAACGATTTTTACCGTATGATTCGAGACGTGTGAATCAAAGCCGGCAGGATTTCTCGTAAAATAGATCGCTTTGCTAAGATTGGCTCTTGTTTAATACAAACGTTTCACACAGGGCACATGTATTTCGGCTCGGCTGTTCGCGGAGCGCTTCTCCTTTGTGAAAACTTCTCCGTCTTGCTTAAGGCGTCGCCTTGCTCTGCCTTGCAGAGTTCTGAGCGTTGGGTCGCCACCTACGGTTCTCCCGGTAGACTCGCCGGCGTAATATTCGGGATTAGCCGGAACTAACATACAAACAGAAGTTTCACTTTCAAACAGCGAACAGGGGCACAGTCGAATAGTCGCGATGTGGCGTGAGGTTGTTGTCAGAAAGCCGTATTAGCAGCCTTGCGCGAGTGTAAACACGCATAAATCCGCCATGCGCCTACCACCATCGCTCGGTGCTCTGTGTTGTACCGGACTAACTGTAAATACCTCATACGGCTTTGTAGATTACCACGATGCTATTAACGAAAGAGAGTACCCAGGATAATACTTCTCTGAGCGCGTTGCTTTGTGTGCGCCTACAGGCGCGTATGTCTCTCCCCCGCGAAATGATATATTCTCTCATGTGGACCGTATAATTTCTCTGCGGTTAACTATGCTCGTTATCGGCTCGTGAAACCGGAAGGCGACGTCCAGTTATCAGAATAATTTATCTAGATTTTCTGGCGAGTACAATAATCTCATTACGCGAACGAAATTTCCCAGTGGTAAGATCTGCGAGAAAAGGTACGACCGATAACACGGATTTCTCCTGACGTACGAGACGCGTAGTAAACATCGAGTTAAGGCCGACCGTGTCCGCGCGTAATTGAAAATTGAACTGTCTTATCTACCATCGTTCACTGCCCGTATCCTTTCGCTCATATTCTCCGTAACGTGGTCGCAACTACCTTTCCGGCCTTCCGAATAACCATTTCCAGAGAGTGAATAGTTAATTTCCTAAAGTTTCAGCACGGCCGCCTGAATGCTGCATTGATTGGTACTCCAATCAGTTAGGGGTGAACGTTGGCGGATGGGGAGGAGGTCGTTCAGAATAGTCTAGAGAGAGAAGGGGCGATATAGGGGCAGCAGAGAGCGATAGGATAGATAGGCAGCAGGAGCGATGGTGACGAAGGGAGTAAAGGATGCAGTCTGCTGCGGCGTTGAACCTTCCGGGGGCAACGAGGATCGAAATGGATAAGGACGGAGCAGAGCGAAATTGAGTCTCCTAGAGGTGATTATCATTCGAAGTGGATCAGCCAAAGGTAGTGGCCTCATCCCCTTTGGCTCCGGCTTTCGCCTTTTTCTCCTACAACGATCGCTTGGAAAGATTGCCTTTATAAAATCCATTTTTAATGGAGTAGCCATAATCGCTGTACGACGACGTCGCGATGAAATTACGCGATAGGTACGTTCAATGTTCAGCGGAAGATAACGTATAATTTCACTGTACAAAACTGAAAAGTTTTCCACGCAAGTTATGACTTAGGAAGAATATCTTTATTAAGATCTATTTTTTATTTTCACCATTTTTCACAAAAATTAAGAATATTATAGTTTTAGACAAATGAGTGAAAAGGGCCATATTCAATCAAGGCAAATTTATAATATTTTTGTATGAATTTATACGAAGATGTGGAGCACGTAATATCACAAATTAAATGACAAGTAATTTAATATTACTGATGAGCATCTTTAAAAATAATTTTTAGATACTTGATATTATCAGCTATTATATAATATATAATATATAATATATAATTTAGCGTATATATTATATAGTTCGTCTAGTTGATATCCAATTTCCAGAGGAACGAGACGAAATCAAGGTAGAACGCTTTCTTGCGCGAAAGATGACCTTCATTTGTTGTCGGTCCGCTAAATCTCCTCCGAGACGCCCGAGGAAAAAGCTTCAATGTGGAGCTAAAAGCGTCCGATCCGACAGTAACATCGTCGACGACGTTTCTCCGGGTATCTTGACCGATGATCGTCGTGACGATTTGGTGCCGAGTCTGTTCGAGGAATTTTCGTGGCAAGGGGAAAGGACAGACGGACGAACGGACGACACGGGGAGCTCGAAAGAAGCGACGATTTGAGGCGCTGCCGGAAGAAATGGGTTGAGGAGGGAAATCCATCCGAAGCTTCCCAAGAATGTTAGAGCGATAAACTCCTGTCGGAGCCCGGCGGTATCTCTCGCTGGCAGTACCTGCTGCAGGGAGGCGCAGGGCATCGCGCCAAACCAGTTTTAAATGCGCTCTTAAATTTCACCAACTTGCGACGAGCCGTAAACCATCTCGGCGGCTCTACCCGAGTTAGGCTGCTGCTCTTGTCGTATTTGGCCGGGCGAAGTACCCGCAGAGTTCCTCCGCGATGGGATCTGCCGACGGATCCACCGTTCCTACCACCCACCATCCTGCGGATTACGTACCACCCTAATCCTGATATCCAGATTTGATCTCTTTCCGTCTCGCTCCGCCATCCCTCCGTTACCTCTTTCTCGTCTAACGCGCACCGCCGTGTCTTCTCGTCGTCTTTTTTCTCTAGACTCTAGTCCTCAAGATGCCGTACTTTGGTGAGATCAACGAACGCGTTACCTCGATTCTGCCTTACGAATCTTCCTTTTAGAACCGTGATGCGATCACCGATCTTCGTTCCTCTTGATGTTGCGATGTTAAAATAAAATATTTACGACGCGAATTTCACGTAAGAACGAGAAGCCATGCCAGTAAACGATGCGCTTACGTCATGAAGGTTGTAGATTAATCCATCTCGTCGGCTTCGTCAGCGAAATGAAGGAAAAGAAATGGCAGCTGTTTTAATAAGAAAGACAATTCCGATTTATCGCGGTTGTGAAGACCGCCAGTTATGAAACCGATGTAATGAAATCCGCCCTGTATGAGTAAATATGCACATCATGCGAGATGGTGGGTCCTGTATGAGAGTGCGGTGTACATCTTAATGCCGCAGGCCCATAACAATAACCACCATGAAACGGGCGAGTAGCCTCGACGGCAATAACACCGTCTGGGTTCTCTGTGCAACACCAGGCAGCAACGTACGCCGGAGCTCTCCCGGATATCTCGAAGCAATTACTGGCTAAGAGACTGGGGCCTCGTTAAGGTAATAGTGTCCATTATCTCCGGACATAAGGGAAGAAGTAAACCAGACCTCAAGCCCACGGAGTCCAAATAATCAACGGTTTCCCCCGCGAATAATCCGGCGTCTACATTGCAGCTGTAATTTCTTCATTATCGAACAAGAGTAGCATGTACTGTGAAATATGTATATATATATATATATATATATATATATATGTGTGTGTGTATATGATGTACTATGAAATATCTTGTATATGTATGATGAAAGCTAGATATTATACAATTTAAAATCGCAGTATAGACTTTTATATAATGTATAATATATATGTGGCAACACTTTTAAGTGGGGATGAAAATAAAAGATTCTGATTCTGATTAGTTGATTCTCTTCTGCGTTATGCAAAAATCTATGCTGCTTACACAGTAGATAATGAAGTTAAATAATTTCTTTCGCAACTTTATCAAATGTCGCGTACAACATACGAAGCCGTCACTAATAATTTCATCGTTGAGCTTCTCTGAACCGAGACACTCTCATTGTCCATAGCTCACGTCCAAAGGCGATCGTTCACGCATTATCATAATCGCAATTGAACGGAATTCAATGAGGTGGATCGGACCCTAGATTCCGTTAATGGTACGAGCTCCGGGTGCCGTTTAGCTTCGGGCGATAGTAATGGGCTTGCATCGTGCTGCGGTTGGAATTGGAGACGCCATCGAGCACCGACGAATCTTCTCTTGTCATCGTGATCGTCGTCGTCGTTGTCATTGTCGTCGACGTGGTCGTTCTCGTTCTCGTCGCCGTCGCATTTTACGGTGCAATCAAGCAACTAATGTCGAATAGATTACGCAAGGCGTCTGGAAGTAGAGCAGACTGACGACGGTAACTGAAGAGGAGCGGGTCATGATTCGGCTGTCCCGCGCGTCGTCGACTGCCAGCTGCGATTGTCTTTTATGCGAGGAGGTTTGATCATGCGCCTGCTTGAGAAGGCAAAGGAGTCTAGATAGAATAACGGCACGGCCGTTCCAGCTCTGGCTGGTTTAAGCTCCCAAAGGACCGGGTAATTAAATAGGAGCCATATTACCGCGACGCGCCGCGGAAAGCCGTCAACCGCAAATGCACCTCGAGTTGTTACTCCGCGAAGAACGCCTCTTTTTAGTGAATAATTAGCAATAATTGTTCTGAAGTTATTCATAAAACTTTTGTAAACCTAGTCAGTTTAAAAAATATTGAATTATTTTTATTAAATAATTATTTATAAATATTATTGAATTACGCTGAAACAATACACAACAAAATGAAAAGTTCATTTTGAATAAGTGATAAAAATAACGTACAATTTATATAACTTTATATAACTCTACTCAGAAAAATAATCTTAAAGCTCCATTTTGCAAAAAAAAAGTTTGAAGCCTATAGATTCTGCTTTCAAACCTCGTTGAGCTTTTTTCTCGGCAATACTTCTGCTCCAAGTGGCGTTATTTCCAAGTCGATTGTATAACATTGACTTTTTATCTTTAAAAGTTTTTTGACATTTTTTTTAACTTGAACTTTGAGATCATGCACGGAATTCAAACAAATTGTTTTCAACTTTGCTAGAATCTTTTGAAAGCTTAAATTCGCTAGTATTATAAGTGATAAAAAGAAAATGTGCTGGTTATTTCAAATCACAATAATCCAACGAAGAAAAATCGAAAATGCTCAATTCTTAAAGATACATTTTAAAAAGAAGACTTTAAGCTCCTAGAAAATCTGAAGTAAAATTGAAAACAAATTTTTCCCAACTCTCTGCATGATTTTAAAGTTTAAGTACTTTTGTTAACTTTGCATGATCAACTCGAAAATGACATCGCAAAGTAGCAGCACTGCTAAAGAAAAAGTTCGATGGAGTGGAAAGCAAACTGTTTAAAATAATTTTTTTCTAGAAATCGCTATGATTATTTTATACAAAATTATAAATCAGTAATTTGTTTATTTTTATGATTTTATATTAATAATATAATAATAAATCTTATATTATTATTAATCTTATACAATAATTTTAACTATTTGTAAGATTAAATCAATTTTTTTTTAAGTTATACTTTTCTTCTCCGGTAAGAATCTTTCCGCCATGCAGAAATAAAAATGTATTCAAAATAGTCAAAATAATCTTTAAGGAATAAATAGTTCAAAAAGTTTAGATACGAGAAATCGGATATAAAGTCACACCATTTCTCGTTATCATTAATTTCTGCATCATGAGAGCATCCATGCTAGATACGAAAGATAGGAAAGAGTAAATGAGAGATAGAAGAAAATACAAAGTGCGCATTCTTCTGTAATAATGGTGAGATCGGAAGTACTTCGTGAAATCTCTCGAAGCGCGAATCCGTGCTACCTCGTTACGAAAAAGCTGAGAGCAGATGTCGCCTAATAGAGATATACATACCCGTGCATGCACACGGAAAGCAAACAGAATCGGTGAAAGAAGTTCGTCGGCAACTTGCATTCGATGCACTTGTTAGTGACTGTTCGTGATAGGAGCTGTACGAGGAAAAGATCGGGCCGTCTCGAGGGTGTGAGAGAAGACAACGTAGAGGAAGAAAAAGAGCGTTGACCCACGAGGAAGTGAGAACGTGGCATGTTCTCCAAAGGGAAATGGACGAGACACGATGTAAGTAAAGAAGACAGCAATAGAGAAAGAAGGAGCAGACAGGAAGAGAGAGTGTGCTTAAGGAGAGGAGAGAATCCGCGGGGAGAAAAGAATCTCGCTTTCTCTCTCTCCCTTTTTTTTCTGTGGTTATTCCAAGAGAGAGAACTGGTACAGAGAGAGAGAGAGAGAGAGAGAGAGAGAGAGAGATAGATAGAGAACGGAAGAAGCGAGTGAAGCACACGAGCAGAGGATGGCTGTTGCTGTTGCGGCCGCGGCATTACCTCCGCACCATTAACTCGCAAAACTTTCCGCTTGAATCTTGTTCTCGACTCGGCTCGTCTCCTCTCTACCCACCCTAACCGACCCGTCTTCCTTACACGACCAAAAAGATTCGCGAATTCACCCTTCCTCCTCCCCCCCCCTCTTTCGTCTCCCATACTTTGCAAGTGCTACCAGACCGCTGCTGGACCACCACCGGTACTCGGTACCGTGTATCTGACTCCATTTCGAAGTTATCAACATAAATAGTGGCACTGTAAACGACCGTGGTCGAGCGTGCAGGCGCGGGGATGCTTTATGTTCGCCGCCATTAACGCCATGATACAACCACGCACGCGGATGTTTCCTCTTGTTTCTCTCTCACGCTCTTTCGACCCTTCTCTCTTCCTAACGTCTAAAAACATGCGTAGACCACCGAGCCAGAACGGACCGTGGTACGCGCAGCTGGCCGAACTTTTCCAAGTTTTCGAGTGGTGCTTCCTTCGAGACAGGAAGAAATAACGTTTGCCAAAGTACTTTCTACAACGGTTGTGGAAGTCGATTCGCGCACTAATTTATCACGCCGCAGATACACCGTCTGTAATAATCATTAGCCAAAATAGAGCATATTCGTATCGACGTTATGTCAGAAAGTATTGCTAGGTTTTATTCGTTACGAAATACAAAAGTATTTCGTTAATCAAATTCTTTTCTTAGTACTTTAATTTACTGTTTTAATTGAATGTGTCTATTTTAATATACTGCATATATTTGATAATCATCATCTTTATCTGTCTAAAAAAATTAGCTGTTAAATCTGTAGTGTCAAATTTAACCTAATTCAAATCGCCACTACTCATATTCAATATATCATTATTTTATAATAAAACAATGAAATAACTTTAAATTTAACACTATAGTGTATAATATTTTTTTCTGTTAAATATAATATTAAATTATATCTAATTTGAGTTATTAATCATTTATGTTTTAATTATTTTTATAGGTCGCCACTGCTTGTATTAAATATGTCGTTAATTTGACTAAAACTAATTTAATTTAATTAATTTAATGTAATGATTTAACTCGAAGAATATGTATTAAATTTGACTGAAATTTAATTAATTATTTAATGCATGACGTTATTTACTCTGAAATTAAGCAATTTAACCTACAAAAATGGATTAATTTATATTTTGACATATATGGAAGTTAAAAATAACAAAATGTTATTTAATATTAAATGAACACAGAGAATGTTTCAACGCAAATAAGAGAGAATCAAGTCATTTTTGTGATGTATGTCATTTCGTTATAAAATGTTATTTATAAAATATTATTTAACTCAAGAGGTTAGCATTGCTCTTTTAATTCTAATAGTGTACTGCACATCAGCTATTCAATTTTATTTTAATTCTATCCATTAGCGTTTCGAATCAGATACTCTTTTTTTTTTCTCCTTTCTTTCCGTAATTATTTCTAATGGAAAAATCATAAGTAGTTACTGAGCAGTAGTTACAGATTTTTAAATATCTTCTCCAGTGCGCAAAGCCTGGATATATGATGGCGGAAGTAATCGTCGTCGATCGAAGAGGAAGATAATCCAGCCGTGCGATCGATACGTGCCACTTTCACGGTACAGACAGTCGGCTGACTCGAAGATCGTCGTCGTGCCTCGAATAATCCAGGACCCCGGTATAGCCTTGGTTTTCCTTGTTTGTCTCTTTTTCCCGTGTATCCGCCTCCTTTTTTCGCTTACTCGTTCTCCATGGCATCTTTTTATCTCCTCCCTCGTTCGAACGGACAGGCTATAGCTCGTGTTTATTCTCTGTTTATCCTTTTTGCTCCGCCAATCCACCCCTTTCCATCAGCAGGAGAGAGGAGAGTGATCCTCCTCCGTCAGCCGACTGAAGATTAATCAACCATATGGGACGTGATCATATTGGCTGGATCTTATTAGATTTTCTCGTAACGGAATTATCGATGTCTTATCCGAGTCTTATCTTATTTATCGCGATGAATATCGGACTATGGAAGAATTCCATCGTAGACTCTAGAATGCTCGACGCTTTTGCACGATGTGTATGCGCCGGAGGGCGGATGAGCAACTTCTCTCGCATATCCGTATGAAAAGAGCGGTACTACGTTTCACGATATTACTTCGTGCGAGCTCCGTCGCCACGAAAGTAGTATTGCATATACCGGCGTTTTACGGCGCATGACGGACTCCTCGTACCTCATACAGCAGCCTTGCATTGTGCACTGCACGATCCAGCTCTTCCGCTTTCATCTTCAAAAGATGAGAGAAAGAGATCGGTCTATACCGAAAATATGGCATTGTCGGTAGAACGAAAGGAATCGGACAACTCAAATCGAGAGAATTTCTTTTTCCACGTTCAAACAAAACGAAGGCGATGGAAAACCGTGGAATTGAAAAATAAGTTTACGCCGGACTGTATGTGTGTTCTTCTACGTTTAGGAGTCATCAAGCTTTATTGTGTCTCGTAGTGTCATAAAGTCGGATCTTCTTGGTTTTGCCTGGGAGGGACGTACATTTGGGAGGGAACTGTACAGTGTGATTCTTTCTCTGTTTTATCAGAACTTGGATACAATATCTATACGATCTTGAATAAAATGACGAGCGGAAAGATGAGACCAATCGCGTCGGAGAGGCTCACCATTTTTACGTTACAAGGAAACGATTCGCTGAAAAAAGAAGTTTTGAACAAGTTCCATTCTCTTGCGAACGTAGATCTCTAAGCTTCACAAAATTCTCGTCATGCTACCAGGAAATTCACTTTGCATCATCTTGAAAAAAAGAAGTAAACACTTTTTTTTATTAGAAAAAGAAATTTAAACAAAGTTACGCAAATTAATGATTGCTTTTGCGTTTTAATTAATATTAAAATAATATTTTGATGTATTTACATGTATACACTTAGATATCACAGAAGCAAAAATAACTTAATCCTTTGAATTAAATGACATTTTATTAGTTTTAACTTCATGTCTGTCAAAACATAAATCGATCCATAACGTATGACTTAATAAATAGTAAATTAAATTTGAATTAAATTTAATTTAATTTAACACTTTTTTAAGTTAAATCGTTTAATTGCATTGTTTTAATTAAATCAACAATATATATTAAATATAAGCAGTGACGACTTATAGAAATGGTAAAAAATAACTCAAATTGGGTCTAATTTGATATGACAAATTTAACAGTGTAAACTGATGCTGAGATTGTTTGCTCTCCGCTGCGAGGGGAGAACTCTTACGTATTTTGCCTACTTTGTCGAGAGTAACTCAACGACGAGCAATATATATATATATACGCGAACTAACTGTGTATTCGTACTTTGAGTCTGCTCATACGGTCGTTAATACCTCAGGGGATCGCAAACAGGTATCCAGGTTGCCTCGTGCAAGGATGACGCAAGGTGTATCGTATAGTTTCCGAGGCATGACCGCGCGAACTACGAGGGCACCCGGGAACCGCAACCTGGGCCACGAAGACGAACCACCACGGCCAGCCATTCCCAGCCATTATGCTGCCTCTAATTAATTTACGGGTCCATGGATGTTGCCTGCTTTCTCAGTGTTTGACCATTCTCCCACTTCGTCGTGCCCTTTTTCTCCCTCGATAATTCAACTTCTCTCTGTGCACGCTCGACGCGCCGTTGTCGTTTCGTTTCCCGTTACGCTGTCTCTCACGCCGCAAAATGAAACGGCCGGCCAATTAACAATGCGAACACGACACCGTGGCACCGGGCGGCACACCACCCCCCTAAGCCGAATTCGCCCAGCGGGGATCTGTTTCGCGTATATTTAAATTCCATTATTCATAATGCATGAGCGGTGCGAGGAAGAGCCGGCGGCCTCGGCACTTTTTTTTCCCTCCGGGCGAAGTCCCGAATTAAATAGCCGCGTCGCGGATCTCTGCAGGCGCTGTTTTTTGCCCGGGGTTTCCTACCACTACCCTACCATCACCCTGGCCCCCTGCTATGTTCCTGTGCCAGCCTAAAACGGCAGGCGTCGTCGCGGTGTTTTGCTGTGCGAGGCTCCGCGAGACTCGCCGTGAAAGTTTTCCGTTTTTCTACCAGCGACGCCGGCGATGCAGCCGATTTGCAAGCGTCGTACGCGAGCGGAATGCACGAGTACTAAGAGAGAAATCGGGAAGGAGATTTTTGTCGAGGACACGCAATTACGAGGGGAAAGCGGTCTTTCGGATAAGCGAAGTGCAAAAAATAAGAACAGCTTCATTTTGCGCATTTTATGGTTTTGTGATTCTTAGGAGGACAACGTAAAGCTCTCCCCTTCTCTCTCTCTCTCTCTCTCTCTCTCTCTCTCTCTCTCTCTCTCTCTCTCTCTCTCTTGATTTATTCTGGCTAAGCTGCTATGTATAAAACTCGGATTTACGAGATTTTGTAAAATCGCGTAGTGCCTTCTCGTGCTATCGTAAATGGCATTTGCTTATCTGTACTCGTGGAATGTTATCAACCACCGCCTGCGGAGCTACCGCGCGCTGATCGCCACACGGATAACGTATTTATACCAGAATGCAATTATGCAGCTTTCGCGAATACAGGACGAATCTTAACGAAGGACGGAGGATATCTTTATGCAGGCAATTTTAAAGTAGCATTTCGTAAAGATTATCGTGCATCGAATTTATTCCATGCATGATATAATACGGTGTGACGACTACGATGCAATAGCAGGTGCAATGTGAATGCATCGAAATAAGGTCGTTTCGATGATGGTGCCATAGAAAATGGGTAGCTGTTACGAGGCCGATTATCGGCCAGTTACGTTGAATTCTTCAGGAGCCCCGGTCCCCTTCGCGCTATCGAATAGTCTGTGAACCTTGTCCGAGAACTGCTGAAATAACAATATACCGATCTGGATAACGAGAAACCGATAGTATAGTGGTGTGCCATGCGCGATACTAAATTCTACGGGGTTACCCGTTACCGTTCATGACGGTAGTCCTTTATCGTAAGCTCGTCATTTTCGCGTTTCGAAGGACCTCGTCGCAGGGCATGTAACTATTCGCTTTGCTTTTTATCGCTTTTATTTCCGGCAGTATCTTATGAGCGTCACATGTGCCTTTATCTGGATATGAGTAAAGGACGGAGGCACGGATGCTCTCGAAAGCATCTGTCGCTCCCGTTATTTTCCGTTTTGAAAGATGACGCTCTACTGATTCTATTTAAATTAAATCAGCACATTTCCTGTTCTCGCGATTAATGCCATTTATACATTTATATTTAATGAATAGGAAATTAATGTGCCACTGTACATCACTTTATTATGTATATTTATTCATTCGTTAGTGATTATTGCTACTGATAGATTACATCGGTAAATATTTCACGATACATTTAATATTCAGTAATTATAATCCATTTCTCATCGCGTATTGTGATATCAGATGATAAAGAAACATTTATCGTGAAAAAACTATGTTTCTAAAGTTCTTCAGTTTTTTTCATAGAAACAGATACGTTACTGCTTTTAATTTGAAGTGATTCAATCGCTAAAGGATATTATGATAATATATCGTATATAGTTATGAAAGTAAAATCTGAGAATATCGCAACGAATTAATGAAGTGACCTCTCCCAAGACGCTCGCTTGAATTCCAGTATGGGGAAGTCCACCGGGAAATGAGCCTCGACTCGACCCCCACTACTTCCAATTAAAAGTTACGCTGCTGTTGAATCAGAGTTAATGAAGGAAATAGAGAAACTACAGCACGGCCGACCCTGTCCCCCGTCCTGGCCCTTCGCCCATCGTATCACGTTTCCGTTCATTGATTTCTTTTTTTCTTCCTCTTCCCTCCTCCGGTCTACTCCTCCTTTACTCTTTCTCACTTCGTCCTGATATTCTTTCCTTTTTCGATGAGAGAAATAAGAAACGAAAAGAAAACGTCTAGTGAACGTCTGCGCACTGCGTCGACACCGTGCAACAATCTTCGAAGTGTCGGCCATCAGATAAATAACGTAGTTCGACTTTCGCTTTCGACGAATTTTCTTTTTTTTTTCTTCTTTTGCAGTTAAAGTCTCCGTTATTCCACGAAGAAAAAAACTTTTATTGCCGAGTGTACCGACCGACCACCTTCGCGACTGCCTAACTTCCAGGTACCTCCTCCACGGGATTTAATAGACCGACGATAAAGCTATTAGTCTTTATTAATTTCTAATTAGAGTGTAAAAGTTTAACGTGCTGAAAGTGGTCTTAAACTTCTTGGTGAACTGTACGTGCTGTCAGTGGTTTAGTATATGGGAGGTCATTTTTTTAAGATTACGCGCTCGTATCCATCCGAAGAGTTAATACAGGGAGAAAAGAGATTGGCGTATATCGAAAGCTGACAAATGTATTTTTAAAGTATGTTTCTTTTTTTTTTTTTATAATACGCAATGGATAAAAGCATTGATGGGTAATCTCAAATATTAGTTCGACTTTTCTGATATTTCTTCGTGCACAGCTTTTGTTCTTCATCCAACGCTCTCTCAACGTTCTCTCGGAGAGAAGTGAAGGGGCAGAGAGGGAAGCTTGACTCCAACCTTTTCCACTTTCAAGGAGTACGGTTCTTTCCTCCTATATCGTCGAAAGCCTCGGCGATTCTCTATTTATTTAATACAGCTGTGCCATCTACTAGGATTCGTCCAACCTTACTCTGTTCCCCGACCAACTTAGGAGATACGACGGCAGACAACGCCCAAGGGTACGACTAACATCCACACAGAAGGGAAGTCTTTTGTCGTTGCTGCTTTCTTATTTACCTCAGTCCAATTGTACCGGTAGCCGTGCATCAAATAATGTCGCAGATATATCAGAGCACGTCTGCCTTTTGACCGACGCCAAAAAATCAAATCTAGCCGAGTCGCGGGTTAAATTTTCACGCTACGCCGACGCTTCTTTGTGCTAGGTCGAATCGTTGTTTGACTAGGTCGAAGATATGTATGAATATACAGCAACAGTGAGAGATACCTACGCGAGCGATGTCTCCCTCGTGACCAGATGGAAAGAATCTTGCTGACGATGTTTGTAGACGGTAGACTGTTCGCAGCATCTCCTGCATGAGATGTGCTACGATTTTTTTTGTTTCTTTGAGTGAGAGAATGTGTCGTGGTCGTATCGGGGAAAGATGCAAAAAATAAAAAAAAATCGTTAAAAGGAGTTTCTATCAAAAATTGAACATGATATATTATCTAATCAAGAGAAGTAGATTAAGCTCTTATTTTTATTTCTTCGCAATAATTAAATCTTTAAATATTTTATCAAATTTCTTTTACCTAGTACAGTGACAGGAACAAAATATTTATTCTTAGAAAAATAATTTCTTCTCTTTTAATGCTTTTAGAAACAAGATAGAGGCTTACGTATATATATATATATATTTATATATATGTATGTATAAAATAAAAGATAGATTTCAATCAAAGTATTTCAATTAAAACCTTTCAATCCATCATTTTTTATCATCTTTCAGGCAGCATACGGTTGCCGCGACGAAAGAATGTTTCATAGATTTATCGTCCATCATTTTTAAATCTTTTAAAATTTAAATCATCACTTTTAAATCTTTTAAAACATTTTTTTTTGGCATGTTCTTTCCGACACAATATTATCTCGATAAGTTTTACAAATTATTCTGTTTGCCTTATGACGTTTTATCATGATGAAAATAGTGAAGCGAATATGCACTTTTTCAGTATTTATTTTCAGTTGAATAAAAAATGTAGTCAGTTGTCTAACTACGAATTGTTATATAATTTTCAAGATACAGAATCGGTCAATTTTACTAATGGAAAAATAATTGGCTGTAGAATTTAGATATATTGTTATTAGCACTACCTAAAATTAACCGCGAGAACTAATTTACTAAATCAATTTTGGCACGTTCTTTCTGACATAATACTGTCTCCACAAGTCTCACAAATTATTTTGGTTGCTTCAGTGACGATTTTACTGCGATGAAAATAGTATAGAGTATGCACCTTTTCAGCGATTATTTTCAGTTAAACTAAAATGTACTTAATTGTTTAACTATGAATTATTATAGGTACAGATTTCGAAATGTTGGACATAGGTCAATATCTTACTAATAGAAAAATAATTAGATGCAGAAATTTAAATATATTATTATTACTACCATCTAAAATTGATCGCAATAATTTATTTTACATTTATTTTATTTACGTTTTTATATATCTACTTATTTATCTATATATAAATAATTATATATAAATAATTAAAGGGAACTTTTTTGATAAAATCGAAAGATTAATCGTTAAAACTTTGCGATGTGTTTGTAAATACAAATATATAATATTTTTTAAATTATATCAAAGACAATAATAAAAGAAATATATAAAAATTAGAGTTTTAACAGACTATTGATTTATTTTTGTATAGTTTGTAATACATACATGTATATTTCACTTCAATTCGTTTATGTAAGAACGCGTAATAAAATTATTGGAATCCGTGATTGAGCGAATGAATCGTTATTTAGAATTTTTCGGTCGATCTCACGGAAAAATGATTGAGGTCGCGAATAAACCGAATGAATTTCGCGTTTAAAAGATGGAATTTGTAGCGGAGAACTCTCGATGTACGAGTAATCCAGATGGGAGAAAAGATTGAAGCTCTTCATGCGATACCAACGAGATCGTTCAGAGAGAAAGAGAGATGGCAATGCGGGGGAAAAAAGAAAGGAGAAATACGGAGAGTAAAAGAGGTGAAGAATATCGGTAAACACCGTACATTCCTGGCTTTCCTTCCCTTTTCGCCGTTGCTATGCAAGGGATTATTCCATAATCCAAATACTATAAATACCAGACCAGTTTCGCTGCGCTGCAACTCATCCCCCTGGATAAGAGTCTTAAATAAATAGAGCACGAATGTTGCTCCATGTTGTTTGCTCTGCTTGAACGGGAATCTTATCTACGGGGTTTTAATACGCTATATGTAGACACGGGAAGAAAAATGTAACGCGAGATCCTCGGGTTTAATTATTGCTGTAAGCGCGAAATTAAGAACGCTAAGTGAAGCAAATAAAAGGAACGGCGCTGTCGCGAGTATAAACGAAAAATCAAGAAAATTTAGAAGATAGACGGATCTTTCTCTTCGTAAACTCACGTATCGCGGTCAATTTCGATGATGACGAAGACGAAGGTACATCTTCGCGAAATTCGATATCGGGCGTCGAATGCGCTTTTCGTTCCGTCCATTATCCGATACCATTTCGTCGTGGCTAAAGCCGAGTCCAATGTTTTCACTGCTTTACGTTAGTACGAGTTTCTCATGGATATACATTTCAACTGTTTACAATTTTTTAAATTAATGCTGCTGTCTTAGCTCGCATAAATACATGTTTCGAGATGTTCTCTGATAGGGTCGATCGTTAAAAAAGAAAGTACTTGAGCTTATAAAATATTTACAGGAAAAACCAACGTATACGTAAATTTCAATTCATTTTACCTTAACTCGAAATCCATTTGCAGTAATATTTAGGAGAAAATTTTATACTGCTTTTACTGCGAGGAAGCGTTACGATACGTGTGCACGGAAACGCAGTAATTTAGCTTACTTTCACGCTGACACTTTTTAAGACTACTACTTCCACCTGAGACGCTAGTAGCAATTTTATGTCGCATGGATACTAAGTAATGTTTATGGGTCAGCGTGCTACTCCCATAAACGTATACAACCGTTCCGACGCGTGGGTTACCTCAGTCAAAAAAAAAAAGAATCGTTCCGGAGGCAGTAAATATCCGTAAAGTATGGTCTCATATTTTGAAAGGCGGAAGAAGCCACCACTCCGACACGCCCTCTCCTCCCGCCCTCTCTTCCTCATCTCCTTGCCCAGCTTTCTGCTCTCGCCGCTCTTTTCCTACCCTCGAGCAGCTAGCAACACCCTAGTATAGAGGCGCACCATGCTGAGAAAGTAGCCTTTGGCTTCGAACTGGATAATGTAGGTTTCGCCTGCACCATACCTGTAATATACCTCAACCTCGCAGCCGCTGGCTCATGGTTTTACAAAGGCATCGTATTATTTAAAGCTCTTACTTCCATTCTTTGTCCACGGCATTTCCTATTCCCCGAGCTGCTCTCCGGGCTTATCGCTAATAATGTATGGTGCGGGCAAACAATGGCCATCAGTGCGCCATGCTCGGAACCGAATCAGTCACACGGCGCTAAGCGTTCTTCTTCGTACTAAAAACGTTCATCCTCCTTCCTGTCTCTCTCCTCGTTCTTCACCTCTTAGCGCCGTTGCAACGAAGACTTCAAGAAACCTCGTGCAACATACATGGAACAGCGATATTCACAGGAATCGCGATAAATTGCGACATCGACCGTGCCGTGTTACGCCGAGATATCTCATGTTCTTGCAAACGTCTGTGGACATTTGCGATGCAACCATGGTCGCTACGACGCGACAGCTAGATAGGTATTGTACGTTCGATTTTGCCGATCATCCCTGTGTATCAGGTAGACTCAGCCCCTGGGTCACCAACACGAGGGCGAGGCATCCCTGCCAGTATCTGCAGCAGGCTGTAATTCGCCCAAGCTGCTGAGTACTCTCGATAATTCTGGAACGTGCGATGCATCGAATCTCCGTATGCGCGCACTAACAGGCATCTCTCTATACAACTAGATAAACCTAGTTACACAAGCCCGGAATCTGCGGAATGCACAAATGCAACGTGCATTCGGAGCGGCCTTGGGATACGTGATTTTTATCCCGTAAGACAATAACGTCGAAATAATAGAATTGGGGATTTTTGTTAAAAATTTATTGTTTACTAACAATTGTATTTTATGGTAACTGATAGTTTATTTATTGCCTCAATAAACAGATGTACGTTTCATTTTTCATATAGAAGAAATCATTTTGAGGAATTGCGTGTCTGTAGCGTGTCTACAATATTATTGCTTACGGTTTTTTGGACTCTGCATTTTCGTTTTCTCTCTTAAAAAAAAAATATGTATATATATACATATATATTTTTTATATCTCTCGTCCAGATTTTATCTCGTTTTAAATGCAAATATTTTTGGAGATTTTAAGCAACGTGAACAGACCCTACTGTTGTCACCGCGGAGGAGCTCGTCGCAGATATGAATGGTTCCGGTTTGATTTACCCTGTGTCTGGCTTTGTACACCATGGGTGGCGCGTGTGTACACATATCATTGAGTGTGACTCGAAATCGAAGCAGCTCTCTCTCGGATCGCGGACGTGACGTGATGTAACGAATCGACGAATATTTCCGGGACGCTCCTCCCGCTATGGATTATCCTACGTTTCCAATTATTTATTTATTTATTTATTTATTGTTAAGGCTTATCATGGCGAATTATATCTTCAGCTAATGCTACCGCTCGTAATCCACCGTCATCAATTTAATCTGGCTCGAGATAGTGGAGATGCGCACAACCCTGCTGATCGGACGATGCATATGCGATGTTCCTGATAAAAAGCGGAATACCTTCGAAACCCGTTTGCTTTTATTGAGACAGACTGCGCTGCTGCGGATGGGTTTCGGATTTTCGAGCACCGCACGCTCGTTTCCCGCACCGGGGAAAAAAAGACCTCGACGTACAATTGACGTACCACACGAATGAATTCCGCCGAGTACCAAAAATTTGTACTCTTGAAAGCCGCGCGCGGCTGCCCCAAAATAATGGAAACATTTATACGCGCGCGCGGAACGCGGTACAATAATATTTTCTAAAAATATACGTACAAAACCCAGCGCCACGAAACGAATATATATTACATTTTTCTGCGTAGTTATAAATAGTACCATTGTTGCATCATAATCTTATAGCTGGCTGACGTACGCATTATAATTTCGCTTGCGTTTAATTCGCGAGAAACATACGGATCGGGGGAGCTTTTGTTTTGGAAGAAATAACGGATGATCATCCGGATGCGTTTTAATGCTTCTCGCGTATATTTAAATGCATTTGATATTTTCGTGCCAACTAGCATCGCGTTATTACTATATATTAGCAATTACTTAAATGCACGCTAATTATCACAGAGCAATCCTGACAATATTTGATAATCAACACGAAGCGAATGATAACTTTTAGCAATCAAATCTTGATGATAAAACAATCAAATTTATTTTCATTTTTATTTCATTGTTGTTCATAATAAAAATTTTTATCTTATATAATACAATAATATTTTTGTTTGTAATAGTAATATTTTCTCAACTTCAGTAAATGTACACATATATGTGAATGAAAGGAAATAGAAGGCAAAACCTGTCAGTCAATTTTCTGATATTATGGAAATTGAATATTTGTCTCATTTGCCTCAACTCGTTGCGGTTATGTCGGAAAAATAAAAATAGAAAATTTCATCTTCTCATAAAAAGTTTGATTATAAAAGGCCATGTGACCAATACGAGGCGAACGACAACTTTTAACAATCAAATTTGAACGACAATGAAACGACCATCAAATTTATTTTCATGTTTTGTTGTTTACGATAAATTCTTTGCGCTTTTCTTAACAAATATATACATATAT